>CAUJNA010000003.1:97500-235000 GCA_963377175.1 Effrenium voratum
ATGGTCACCAACAATTTCATGCCAACAATGCCGTTTGCCAGCTTGAAGGGTGCACCATTACAGACGTTTTGCAACAGAGGTGTGTGGTCATTGCCCGGCGAGACCGCCGTGCAGTGGTTCATATAATGCACGCAGTCGTGCAGGCATACGTGGCCAGGTGTATGAATTTACATGTGTGGCACTGTGTGGCTACATTTCCACGTCAAACAAGCCACGCATGGATCTAGCTGCAATCGAGGCCCACGCCCTCCCCAGTCGCCAGGAGGCCTGCAGATGCAGAAACCTCACGGAATTGGTGCGACTCTACACCCGCAGGGTGGGAGGGCTGGGCGACCGGGGGCGGGGCAGTACAGTCGCCAATTGGCTGGGTGCTTGCAAGACAAAATGAACCGTACACCCTTGAGCTGTCCGTGAAGGTATGTCCAACCCATTGAATGAGCAGTATAAGCCATGATGCTTAGGCTGTTGCAAGATATCGGTCCCCATGTTTGAAGCAAGCAGAAGCGGCCAGTGCTAGTTTGGACTTTCCCGGCCCCTTGGGATGACAGGCCAAAGGGCGAGGCAAGCGTTTTGTGCACAGCAGAGCTTCAATATGGCTCCCAGCAAGTCCAAGGCATTGTTTAGGTCAGTTTAAAAGTTTGTGTCTCGATTTGCCAAGTAAGTGGGAGGAAGCTGGTTTCAGACTCATGTCACTCATGTCTCCCTGGTAATTACAGCTCCTGAATTGTGTTTCGCGTATTCAGAAGTGTTTCAATTCTGTGACGGCATCCAGAAGGCAGCCCCGAAAAAGATTTCATGTTGATGTGATACACTCACTTTCAATCTTTCTAAAAGCAGGGGCTGACGAATGCTTGTGATCCTGGGCTTTGGGTCACAACGCGTTCGCGCCCTTGGCAGGTCAATGCTCACCGCATGATGTTCAAGGACACGGTCGCCCGGTGGCCCAGCTGTGCGAAGGCCTGTGCTATTCTCACGGCCGATCCCAAGATGTTTGGTTGTTGTTTGTCACGTTTCGTTTGCTTCGTTCGTTTCGTTCGGTTGGTTGTTTACGCCTGTGGGTGAATCTAAATCGAGGAAGAGCTAGTTGAAGCCGTTGACGATCCAGAGGTTTCATCATTGGACATGTCTTGCACGGTGGGCTTGCTCCTTGCTTCTGCCAGGCGATTCTAGATCCGAAGGCATGTTCGAGTGGGGACGTGACAGGCTAAGTGTTCAGCAGTGAAGCACAACTATGTAACGTGCCTGTTGCAGAGTGGGCATGTTCTGTGCGCTCGGATCAAGGTATGGGGTGAAGCAAGAGTTGGATTTAGGTTGAGGTAAGTTTCAAGTCAAGTTAGTCAAGTTAGTGTAAAAAATGGCGTAGGATCGGTGAGGGTTTTAAGGTTGGTTAAGGGGCGGGGTAAGTTTGTTAAATTTAGTTGTGGATTTATTTGAGGATGGGTTTGTGTTGGTTTGGTTAGGAACAGATGTGGGAGAACCCAATTGTGGGGGTAAAAAGGGTGCAGGGTATGGTCAGGTTTGGGTTATATTGAGATTAGTTGGATCAACCAATTTTTAGTTTTTGTTAGGGGGCGGGTTGGGACTTTTCAAGTAGATTTAAAGTTGAATGCTGAGGTTAGTGTGTAGTGTGTTAATATTTAATTTGAATATATCCTAGATTAAGGCTAGAGTGGGGTCTGGACAAAGCGGATTTTGCGATTTGTTGTACAAGCCCTATTGCTTCAGCTGGTATTTTTTGGCGGTTGAATCTAAAATGAATTTAATGGCGGGGTAACACAAGACCCTAAGATTACAATAAAATTCCCCCACAGCCTAAGCCACCTCAGCCTAACCCCAAAGCCACCCTGTTAACAAGCTTCACTGATTTAAAGCCATTTTGTATCCGCTTTGGATTTCTTTGAAGAGGGGCTGACTGGGGTTAGAGTGTGGTCGGTCTAAATTTTTAATATTCTAAAAAAAATGTGAGGGTTAATTTTGGGATTTGCGGTTTGTAAAGGGTGGCTTCGATGCTTAGATTCGTTTAGGGATGGCCCAGGACTGATTTGGAGTTTGTTTGTTTCAGGCTGTCAATTCTTGTCCCCACCCCATGGTGGCACCTCATTCAAAGGAGTCGAGAAGTTCATGTTTGCCTTATCGGTTGATCATGGTTCACGGACTTTCTTTATGGTCACCTCATTCCAAAGTTCGAGTGTTGACATGCGGGCGTGTGTCAACACAAGCTGAGCGCCTTTGGATGGCCGGCAACCAAAGACGAGGCACATGGAACTTAGTGAGAAACACTTGCATATGTAGTCGATAGGCAGAAATCTCCATGGAATCTCACCTTTCCCGGCAGTCTCGACGACAGTGTCTACGCATTTTAATGAGGAACATGGTTGATGGACATAAATCCTCTGTACGTACATGCTGTCCACCAAAGCGTTCCTAATTGGAATTCACATGTTTCCTTTGGGATGCGCAAGGACGGAGAGCCCTTGGCCTTGGCCGCGTGGTCCTTTGGCCGTGGCCCATGGCATGTGAAGTCTCGCCGGGAATTCGGTAGCAAGACGTTCTCGGGAAGCGCAGAGCAAGACGTGTTGTTTTGTGCTGACGGGGGGGACATAAAAAGCATCAGCACTGTGTCTTTTGGGGCACCTGGAGAGGTGGGCATGGGCCTCTTTCCTTGAGAGCTGGCAGGTTCCTACGTTCCTGCACTAGGGGGCCTGCACATAACCAATCAAGTGGGAAACTGCAGCAAAGGTTATCCTTGTTCTTTGGAATGCTTTCGTTTACCCGCGCTGGTAGTATTTCACGGACCGAAACGTGCAATGCTTTACCGTCGGGCCAGGAGTTAAGTATTGCGTGATTGACTGGCACAATCGCCAACTTGTTGCCCAAGCAGAGCTGCTGGTCCAAATTAATTTGATTGTGACAGGCCACGGCCATTATTTTATTTATTATAATCGAGGCAGTTGCTGTAAAGCCTTTACCAGTTGCACATCCGACGATCTGCCTTCAAAACATGCATAAGCTGGTATCTCTTCAAATACTCCTAGTGAGATGCTGCACACGCCGTGCCTTATATGCGACAGCCAATAACCCCAAGCCAAGGCAAACGATCCATTGGTCATGGCCAGGCGTGATCGCCAGCGCGTTAGCGGTATCCCTGGAGAGCTCGGGCGCAGGGGCTCCCAGGTGACTGGAGAGCGAAGAGTGAGGGGAAAATCGAGCAACGCTTGGCATCACCCTGGAGTTTTCACAACCCTTAAGACTTGGGGTCATGAATCCTTTCCCCAATGTATATATATATATATCAATTTATCCAGTGCAGAGGGCTGGCAATCGGCATCCCTTGTTTCAGGTTGTGAATTGTGCAGTAGCACTTTGTTTAGGTAAACCCCTCTTGCAGCGTGGGAAATTTCATGGGGGGTTGGGGCGGGTTTGTTGGTTCATCCGAGCCTGGTAGAGTGCAAATGTATTTATTGTTTTGCAGCTTCAGCAAGAGTCCTTGCGCTGCACTATTTGATAGACAAGACCCTTTTGCCTGACCCCTTTCGCACAGTAAATTACTCGGATGCCGCGCAGAGCCCAACATCAACCTCCGACAAGCAGTGGCAGTTTTGGACAAAATGGGTGCTTTTCACAATTTCTTCAGCAAACGAATGATGATGGCGGTAGTGTCAGTTAACCATTTGTCTACAGACCAGCAACATCTACGTTTTGAAACACGGAAGGCTGATCGAATCGGTGCAACATAATATATGCAGGCATGATGCTGGTGGTGTCGACCAGAACGTTTGTTTCAAGGCAAAATAAGTTTGCTTGGTTTTTACAACGGAATTGCTGGTGGTCTCTACCATTGTGTCCCAGCGAGCAGATGCAACAAAAACCGTATGTTTCTTAGTGGGCAGGATCTGGTCTCAGGAGGGCATGAGAGCCTGAGCAAGACAGTCGACCCCACCTGCACCTCCATGTGGGACATGTTTGTCATGTTTGCATGTGTGGGGATGCTGGCGGACCAGATTCGTGCATGTTCTACCTGTGCCGCCCTTCCCAGGTGCCCTTTTGGGATTGGGAAAAGAGTAGTTCAGCAGCCTTGCCCGCCGGCAGGTGCAAGATGTGCGCCTGGTGCTTTTTGACGACACCTTGCTGATGCCCGAACCAATCCCAAAGGCGGGGGCCAAGACAAGCAATCATTCCCTTAGCCTGTCGTTCGCAGGTGACTTTTAGCTGCAAGGATGGAGACTAGCTCACCACTGGACTCAGTCCCTCAAATTGGTTGTGCACACTGTAGGGGCAAATTGAAGTGTTTGGTTTTCCTCGGATCCTCGCACAAAGCCCTTTTGCGTTTCAGTTGTAAGGATGTGGTTTGAATGCACCTGGACCTGTGTTAGTGGTCGAGCAATTGTCCCACAGAGAAGTGCTCGGTTTGCCTCTGGCAGCCAGCCCTGAAAATGGCAGGCATTCCCCTGATGCTGATTTGCCGATTTGCCACGCGCGGAGACCTCACAGAAGGGGAACCATCTCATCTCTTGACGAATTCCTTTGGGACTCGCCTCGCCTATGAATCAATCGTCCATGGGACATGGTCGGTGGCGGCAGGCGGAGGACCGATGGCTTGGCGGAGGTGCCGAGGCGCGCGCGGTCGGAGGTACCATCCTGCTGCGTTTGAGCTGCGATCCTTGGGTTCGGAAGCACAACCCTCAAGGTTGTCAGTCGTAGGTCAGCTGTTGGCCATGGGTACAGACTGGGGTTCGGGGAGTTCTATGCAATCATATGCTTCATTTAAATTAGTCAACGTCCTAGTTAGTGGTGCGGGTGGGCATGGGGATGGGAAGTCAAGCCTTCGGAGTCAAACACCTATCGCGTCAGCTAGTTGCAGGCGGTGCTGCTTGCCGCGCGTGGCTGCGCCCCGGAGTGGGCAGCGAGTCAACGGCAGCGGCTGCGAGGCAATCAGAGAGACAAGCACTGGGGCCCTCAAAGTGCATGAGGGGGGGGAGCCCCTGGCGCCTGCTTTCGGCTTTAATTTTGGTTTCCCTTTAAAACCGCAAAGAACAGATTACTCTCAAAAATGACGTGAATATTTGGGCTCCTTGCTCCATTTGCGGAGGGAACTTCCCTTTGGCGTGAAACAAGAACATGTAGCAAGTGCTTCCTTTAGGTGGGGTCCCCGAGCGTGGTTGCATTTCCGAGGGCCGGGCAGCCCTTTGAGCCACGTAATTTGCAGATGTCACATGGGACCCAACCAAGAGACTCGGGAAGAGCAGCCCCTCCAAGAGGCGGCACCGTAGGCGAACGTGATGCGTTTGTTTTTGTGGTGCCGCATGTTTTGTTTTTGTTTCTTGATGGAATTCTTAGCTTGCTCTTTGTGAGTTGTTGTTGTGTTTGATGGGATGTGATTTGTTTGCAAGCAGTTTGTTGTTTCTTCAGGCTGGCTGCGTGGCGTGATTGTTTTGCTTTCTGGCTTGTTTGCTTGTTTCCTTTTCCTGCTTACCTGCTTGCTTGCCTGCCTGCCTGGTTGCATGCCTATTTGCCTGCCTGTGCCTATTTGCCTGCCTGTGCCTATTTGCCTGCTTGCCTGCCTGCCTGCCTATGGGCCCTGCCTGCCTGCCTGCCTGCCTGCCTGCCTGCCTGCTTGCTTGCTTGCTTGCTTGCTTGCTTGCTTGCTTGCTTGCTTGCTTGCTTGCTTGCTTGCTTGCTGTGTTGCTGCTTGGTTACTTTGTTGGATATGGGTTGCTGAACAGGTTTCTTTTTTGATTGCTATGTTGTTTTGCGTCAATTCTTGAAACAGCGACTTGCATGTCCCTTTCTCTGCTGTGAGCTTTGCATTTGCACCAGTTGCCCAGCTGGCCATGCTTCGTAGCCTCATGACGCGGACAGCAACTGGCAAGGGTGTTGAGCCCCTTAATACGAAATGCGACAAGCACGTGACCTACACATGGTCCATTCGTGAAGTTGGTTGCTGGAAAGGGCTTGGGCACGGTGTTGTCCCAATCGCCTTGGAATTAGCCCTCAAGTTTGTTGAAAGAAGAAATAAGGCAAGAAGGAGTGGGCTGCATAGCTTCCATGTGCTAGACAAAAAACAACATAACAAACATGCGTGCAATATTTGCAGCTGATGTCATGTACTGCAGCTTGAAGCCAATTGTTTGAGTCCGTCTCTCCATAGCCTCATGCTGCGCGACGCACTGAGAGGGGAAAGGTTGTAATTTCGCAAGATTTCATACATGCTGCGTGCGCACGCATCACTCACACAAGCGCATCACTCACCCAAGCTTCGCCTTCAGAGTAGTTTCAGAGTTGTTGGTCGACCTGTTTTCGGGCTATGCAGTCAAGGTCCCGAAAGCTAAAATTAGTGTTTATGTGTGGTTCTTGTAGATTTTAGTCGCGCGGATATGTTATGTTTGTATGCATGTGTGCATGTACTCTGAGAGAGTCCGCCCGGCAGGCAGCACTTGGTTATCCGAGGACCAACGCTGGCAGCCTGACACATAACTGAGCCTATGTAGTCAACATCCAAGAAGTCCTTGGACCCTTGGCAATTGAACACGGCGAAATAATTGTTTGATTTGTTCGGAGGTGGCCACTGCTTTCCGGCGTGCTTGAATTTGTGTGGGGCATTTATTGTTTCACGAGCTGCTGTATACCCACTGCGTCAGGATGATGTGGAAGACTTGCAGATGCGCCTCTTCTGGGAAGAGGCGAGGAGTTTTCAAGGACGCGCCCGCCAGCAGAAGACACATGAGCTTCTGCTGACGCAACCATAGAAGACGATCAGCAACCACAAAGTAATGTTGTCTTCGAAGGGGGCATGCCAGCTTTCACTTGTGTGACTGATCAGGAAGTGCAGTCTCGCCGTAGTCTTCCTGTAGCCTTCGTGCTTTTCCTGTCGTCTTCTAGTCTTCGCGTACTCGCGCTGTCTTCTTGTCTTACTGAAGTCTTCCCGTAGTCTCTCCGTACCTAGTGGTTAAGCCATCCCCTCTGGCTTTTAGATTTTCAGGGTTAGTGGGGGTTTCTTTTACACACTAAACGCTAAACTTGTAGCAGGAGATCTGAGCTGAAGCTTCTAGTAGCAAGACTTTTCCGTGTCTGTAGTCTTCGCGCGGGCTTTCTGTAGTCTTGTCCTCCTGTCATCCTGCAGTTTTCCCGCAGTCTTTCAGCGTCTCCCTCGTCATGCGGCTTAGGCCACACCAAATCACAAGTGACCCTGCCTTCTCCCCCCTCAAAAAGAACTTGCAAATGCAATGCCAGTGCCGCGGTCCCCTCCTGGGACGAGCTTGTAACTCTAGACATCGGCAATCCAGCGCAACTAATCACGCAGCCCCGAAATCGGCTTCGCGGACGTTTTCCAACAGAGCATTGTGTGTTCCTTCGGACAGCCAATGAAACAACTGACAACTTTATCATTGCAGACGGTGAAGGTCGCTTTCGCCTGAACCCAACTTCAGTCTGCAGATGGCGGGCCAAAATGACGGATCGTGTTTGGCACTAGTTCAATAGGATATCAGACGGAAAGCAAGGTTAAATACGGCCATTGCCATTGCGGTGTAATTTGTTCAGTAGTCAAGTGGGCGTGTTGAGTTCAATTCAATTTTTAAATCCTTTTGCTTTCCCACGACACAAGATCCTAGTGCCTGTTTACCATTTCCTCGAACCTCAACACTCCTTGAGCCATGCCTGCAGCGAGGGCTCTTATGTGTTGACCCGCGGCTGTTTTGAAGATATATATATATATACTTGAAGTCTCTTGGAGTCTCCTGACCCTTCAAGAATGGGGTCCTTACCCAAGTTGGGCCCATTTTTGCAGGCTCATACATTCCGGCAAGCCCTCCAGGGCGCCAAGCCTGGGCACCTGCAGCGGATGGGGCCCAGACGTTTTGCCGCTGGGGCCCTGGCCGGGGAGAGGAGGTGCCCGAGAGCGCGTACATGTTGCAGCAACGAGGCAATTGAAGCGGAAGTTGAGAAATGCGCGAGTGAGTGCCAAGAGGCTGTGTTTGCGACAGGTGAAGTGATGTCACCGGGTGTAACGCACATGAGAACACAAACGGGGGATGCTCGATGCATCAGTTCTATGTGGAGGGCCATTTTTTAAGGTTCTTTTTTTTTCTTCTTTTTTTCCAAGGATGTTTTTTTGACTCAGGGTGGGCGGCTTTCTGGCTTTTGTGGCTTTTACCACAGTTTCTCTCTGTTTGGCTTTTGCAGCTTTTTTGTTGGGTTTATGCGGCTTTTGCGGCTTTGCCTTTTCGCATCCTCTGCGTTACCAGTTCCTCTCCGGCAGGTGGCTTTTTGGCAGCTTTCTGGCTTTGGCTCCTCCCAACCCCCCCGCTACTTTTTAGATGTTTTGCCCCTAATTGAATCATCATTTTGTGATCACCATGCGGCAACCCCCCCCTCCCCCCAACTACTTTTTAGATGTCTTACAGAGATGTAATTGCTCCCATCCAATTTCGCGAGAAAATGCTGTAATATGTCTGTATGTATGCACTTGATCGACCATCATGCGGGAAGCCCCCGCCAACCCTCCCGCTGCTTTTTGTATTCTGGCACCCTTTCTTGAATCATTGCACCCCTATTCGAATCATCGGGGGGCTGCCGCCCCCCCCCCCAACCCCCCCGCTACTTTTTATATTAAAATGCACCCCTAATTGAGTCATCACTTTTTCGATCATCATGCGGCAACCCCCCCGCTACTTTTTTGATTTATTGCGGAGATTTAATTGCCCCCCTATTTGAATCATCACGTTTTCGAGCATCCAATTTCTTGCGATGCTGTAAAATACGACATGTATGTATGTTGATCGACCATCATGGGGGAAGCACCTCCCGCCAACCCTCCCGCTGCTGTTTGTATTCTCGCACCCTTTCTTGAATCATTGCACCCCTATTTGAATCATCACTTGTTCGATCATCATGGGGGGGGGGTGGCAGCCCCCCCCAACCCCCCGGCTACTTTTTGCACCCCGAATTGAATCATCATGTTCGATCATCATGGGGCGTGCTGCCGCCCCTCCCCCCCCCCAACCCCTCGCTACTTTTTAGATTAAACTGCACCCCTAATTGAATCACTTTTTTCGATATTTTTATGTGTTTTACAGGGATTACATCTACCATCATGAGAAGGACCCTGCTGCTTTTTAACATGCATACATAAATACCTACCTACTTTGCCAGAGAGGAACTGATGATGCTGAGGATGTAGGAAGCCCTGGATTTGTTGGTGATGCTGGGATGTTGGCTGGACATGCGGGGGATGTTGAAAACGATGCTGATGATGTTGACGGGCTAGTGTAAGATACGTACATTTCGTGAGAAAATGCTGTCAAATACGGCATTTTACCAGCCAAGACGGAAACAACAACAAAAAAGCTCGACTCTTTCTACATGTAACCGAGCAGCCGACACCCATCATTTTGTCACCGCTCTTCCTGAGTTAATCGACTCATGTGACAACGTGAAATTGAGAAGCCTGTGCAGATCAATATGAAATATATTTAAATTTGCTGACATATGCTGACACACAATCGCGCTGCAACCTTAACGCAGCACCCGGCAAATTTGCTGGTGGCTTGAAGATAAATGCCCGCACAGACGCATGCAACTCGCTGTGTGAAGTCCTCTGTGTGGTTTTACAGTTGGCACATGCGCCGAACTTTAGCTTGACGGCTTCGTATGGGCAAAGTGAGCAACCCATTCGGTTTCGACTTTGAAACGGCAACCCATCATCAGGTGTTCAAAGAGTCAATTGAATTGAATTCATGTCATTTGTTCTCAAGTTCAGCGCGTCTTCTATAAAACTGCCCGGCACTGATGTTGGAAAATATAGTGTGGGTATGTTTGCTATGAATTTCAATAGGGAACCATTGAAAAGTGGTTGGTGGAGATGAATCATCACCTAACTGATGTCCCTAATTGAGATGAATGAACTGATCCAAGCGGATGGCCTGGTGTCGTGACAATCTGAGCCCGAAATGGGGCACGTAGGTCCAACGCACGCCCATTGGATGGACGCGCAAATGCATCACGTGTACATAGATACATGTATTTTTTGTATATATGCCTATATATATATATATATATGTCTGTATATGTTAATATAGTGTGCCCTTGTAGAGAACCACCCTGTACATGACCGAACATGAATGACGACTTGTTTTGTTCAAGTGGACTGTTCTGGATTCTCGACAGTCCTGGCATTTGAGGGGTGAAAAAAACCCACTTCGTTCTGTTTTCAGTGCCATATGGTAAACGCACGGAACGAAACTTGTGTTACCCTTCCTTGACGTGGGTTTGGTGTATTGGCCCTTTCGGTCGGCTTGAGGAACTGGCCAACACCACCGGGCGCAAGGCCGCAGCGGGTGTGATTCGATACATGGTAAGGGTGAAAGTGGATGGCTCAATTTTCTTATGGGTACAAGGCGCATGAATTTGCCTGGGGGTGGCTCAGCTCCAGGTAGGTGGCCCTTCAAAGTTTGCGGTGCATTGTTCAGGTGGATCACTTGCGGTCCCTGACCAGAACACCGGCGTCGTTGGCCAGCTTCGAGGCAGGCGAGAAAGGAAGGCGGAGCAAGAGATTTGCAATCCGACTATTGAGAACCTTTGTTTGCCAATGTCTGTTGGCAGCGACTTTGCCATGGCATCCTCTGCTGTGTTGGCTCATACTATGCATGTTCCATTAGCACTTCTCATGGTTGCTTGCTGCCATCCTGAAAGTATAGCTAGCGTCATTACCAAGTCTGGCCACCGGAGCTGCAAAGTCTTGAATTAGCGCACAACACTGCCACTGCGGAAACTTTGTTATTTTGGCTCCGGACCCTATTGCATTTCCAACATCACGAAAGCCAGTCACGTTCTGCTCACATGCGGAAAAAAGAGGATTAGTTTCATCATGTTTCATCCACCACATGCATACCTGTACGACAAACATACTTGCATCAAACTCCTGCCCCACATCAACACATCGCCATGAAGCCCTCAACAGTCTACTGCTGTGCTGCCATACTTTGCCGCAAGCGGCCAGTTCAAAGCTTGCTGCCCTTGTGCACAAGCACAGGAGCACACAGTGTTGACGTTACCATTCCAGCCACACAGACTACAGATCGCAATCTTGAGCAAAGCTTACAGTTGGGCCGCCAGTCTTCACTGTTGGATGGCCGTGTCAGTTTTTCAGACACTGGACATCACTATTTCAGAGACTCCAGAGTCGTTCAGCCTGGAAAGCAACAGTCACTTGAAACACTTGCGGTTCTTTGTAATAATATCTTCCCCCTATTAATAAATACGCCCCCCCCCCCTATTATAAATAAATCCCCCCAAAAATATATTTTTTGTTAATTGGGTTTTTTGGGGTTGGTGTTTTTGATTTTCCAACAATGTGAGGCTTCACATAGGATTTTTAGGAAATGGATTGAATTGTAAGGTCCGCGAGTAAGCGGTTTAATAAGGAAATTTGATGTATCATTCTATTTGTTCTTCAGTTTACTGGTTGTTTGTTTGCAGCCAGGCAGGTTAATTAGCCAGCATGTACGGGAGAGAGACAGTCGCAGCTAGACAGCTTTTGGGGACATGTTTAGGGGAAGCAACCTTTTAGGGAATTCATCTTTTGAGGAACCCACCTTTTTAAAAGTGCGGCTGGAAGCTTGTTAAAAGTGCCCCCTAATAAGGATTCCAAGACTTTAGTATTGGTTTAGTATTGGCGCAATGGAAAATCAATTGTGCGGAGTGGAAATCTGGTCCCGGGCCCCGGATTTCCATTTTTTTTTAAATTAATTGGGGTCATTCATTAATAGGGGGAGCGGATTAGACAAGCAATACAACCAAACCAAAAAAGCCCCCGCACAAAAACGCAGAGGGTAGTGATTTGGACAGATCAGAAGAGACACCACACACATTGGGAATGTTGTTTTGCTATGATGTTTAGAGACCTCCGAGTGCCAGGGCCGTGCATCTTTGGTTGAGCTGCTGGGTGCTCAGATGTCAGTTTCTGCAAGGATAGATACACAATCTCTACCGCTGTGACACACAGGTCAGTCCAGGGAGTTAGGTTCAGAATGCAGGTTGTTTCTTAATAAATGACGGCCATGATTCACTCCATGTTGCACGCACGAAGCCATGCGAAGCCCCCGCAGAACCCCTAGTTCAATGTTAATTGGCATGACCTGCCTCAGCGCTGTGTGTGTTTTTGCCTTCGATCGCCGCCTGATCGCAAGCACTCGGTAAGTTTGGCAAGAGCTGACTAGCTATGCTGGTTGGCTAGTTTACCCAGTGCTTCCAGCTGCCACAGCACGTTCACCAGTGCTTGCACGAAACCTAAAGGACCCCTGGTGAACTACCATAGTCACCCCATAGTGGTAATTGGAGGCGCTTGGCTGCGCTGCGAGGACTGACAGCAGGCCGAAGGTCGCCAAGCGCTACCAGCACTTGATTGCTTGACAGACTGAACCGCAGATTCCGGAAGAGCGCCGTATGGCTGCGTTTGCCGAGCTTCATTTTGCGAGGTCTTTATGCTGCATATGTATAATATGTACATATATATATATATATACATATACACGCACGTGCAGGTTACCAGTTGGTATAGTAGCCCTTGCAGCCTTGCGAAAGGAACCAAGAGTCTATCAATAGACAACGTGGCTTTGCATGTCAATGAGGGTACTGTCACTGAAACCATCCTCAGATAACACAACTGTTGGCATTGATGTGTTAATTTGCCTTTTACCGCGCCTTTTCCGAGGGCGTTGGATAAAACCCGACTCGTGCTTGAGCCTTCTGGAAGGCACGCAAGCCACATGTTGCCAGATGTATCTAGATGCCTCATGTTGCATTCCTGCCAGCCTCTGCAAATGCCGCAAGCGGCGCAAGGCAAAAGCTGCGTATGGAAGAGATGTTTCTTTTTGTGCTTGGCAGTAGCAATGGTTAGACGGGCCGACATGGGGAAACACCAGTGGACTGGACATTTGTCAAGTTCGGCTGGTCAGGCTTGGTAGCCCTCAAGCGGCTGGGCTTGCGCCAGCGCAAAATTTGGCACGCGCTTGTGTTTTGCTTTCAGAGACGTCCTTTGTTGCGTTTCTTTGGAGAGAGACTATTCAGAGTGGCCCCTTCCCAAGCAACGTTGCCGATTTCGTTCAATCTCGTGAACTAGAGCTGTGCTTGCACCCGGACTTGCCCAGCAGGCTAGGCGAGTTCGGAGCCGCGGTAGAGGCAGATCCGCCCGGCTCAGGAAGCCAAAGTGAGCTTGGCGCGCATGTGGGATTGGATGTTGCGTTCCTGGCAAGCCGAGATATGATTTTGGTTTAGCGCAGTATGATTGGAGTAATTATTGCCGTGCTCAAAGAGCGGGTTTTGGTCCTTGGGTGCTGCTGGCTTTCCAAATTTCACTTTGCTCGCAGGTTTGTCAACCTTCAAGCTGGGAGCTGAGCGGTGCGTGCGCATCAGACCAACGTTTTTGTCGATTTACTGAAGGAGCAGCGTCATCATTCGGATTGCGCGGAGCACCGCATCACAACTGATGCTAGCTGCCCAAAACCTAGCAATTTAATCACTTGCATCTTTGGGCAATGCCTGCCTGCCTGGCTACCTGCCTCTACTCGCGCTTCTCAACAGTTTTTTACATCTTCCGCCGTCTTTCTCGCAGTTGTCTCCCTTTCTCTAACTTTCCTTCCACCTTTCTCTGGCCTTTCTCCGGTGTTCATGCTGCTGCATATGCCGGTCCATTCCCGATTTATCAGTGGTGTTGAAATGTTTGCTGTTCCCTGGACTTTGCCTTGTGGTGGGCTAGTTGATTGATACTCAAATGACTTGACTGACTCAGCATGATGATTCATGTACAAACATACAACTTCCTGCCTGACAACGGCACAAAGGACCAGAGATGATTTGAGCCATGAAAACATGTCTCCAAAGCGCTCATGCACAGCCACAGACATTTGCAAACTTGCAACACAAATCTGTAGCCGAGGCCGCAGCGCCCGCGCCGGCGGCCGCGCCAGCACCGGCGGCTTCACCTGCCTGAGGCACGGGGCTGGAGATGGTATCAACCAACAATGGCCACTAAGACTGATCCAACCTGACACGAGTTCCGAAAGGGCCGCTCTAGGAGAACCCCAAATTTCCTTTCAGGACCCCGTCAAACACTTTTTCCCCGGCGTCCAGCCATGTTTGTTTAAAGCTCTATCACCTGGCAAGTGTCCGTGCGACCAGTTTTGCCCCGGTGGTTTCCCGTCCTGGGTTCTGGAGGATTCGCCTTCTCCAAAAGGAGTCTTGTCAATGTAAGCCCCGCCGCTGCCTTTAAGCAGGTTTGCCCCGCATATTGTCCTGCAACCAAGCCGGACCAAGCCATGCAAATCCGGACTCGCGTGCGAGCGAAGTTTGCTCAATAAGTTATTTGTTTTGATTTGACATTTACGAAATTACAAAGTATTGTTGATCAGCGTCGTTTGCGCGGTGTCGCGTTTTGATTAAGCATGCCAACTTCCAACAATTGCCTTGCTTGTTCAAACTGGGCTTGGCGCCTTGGCGATTGGAAGCATGCACGCCATGGCATGTAGCACCAGGGAAGACGGGAGTGCTGCGCAGGTTTGGTCGCCAGATGCCGGTGTTGTAGCATATGATCGAGTGACTGCGTCCAGTGCGAGAAAAAGGGGTCCATGGGTTGCATGAGTGTTCAGCGCCCGGAGAGTGTGACATGGTTTGAATGCCACACTGCAAGTCAAAGGGATTTAGTGAGCCAGTTCATTCTTGATGAAAGCTGGTTCTTGAGAGTCCCGGATTTCGACAATTGATAGGTCACATCACTTCACGTTCGTGTTTTTTTGCAGCTCGCGAAAGATGCAAGCCACACGCCGATTTGTTAGTTCCTGGTCTTTGGCTTAGCTATGAGACCTGTAGGGTGACGCGCCCATCCGCACTCCCAGCCGGCTCTAGCTTGTTTGTTTGTTTGGTTTGGCTTGCTTGCTTACGCGCTTGATTGTTTGTGTGCTTGTTTGTTTGTTTGTTTGGTTGCATCGCGATTGCATTATTTGGCTTGCTAGATGTTGATGGTTGACTGTTCGTTCGTGCATTCGTTCGTCGTTTTTTCTTTCCTTTTGACAGTATGTTGTTTAGTTGTTTTGGCTTGTTCGCTTTTCTGTCCTTCTGTTTGTCTTGCCTGTGTGGTGTTTTAGTTGTTCCCAGTTTTCTCGGGGAGGGGAGCAAGCACAAATAAATCTCAACTCATTTGTGATTTGAACCTTGACCTTATATGTCTCTTCGAAACAAGCGCAACTAGAGTTGTTCAGGCCCAGGAGCAACGTGCATGAACAAAACAGGGTTTGATACCAAGTTGGGGACATCCTGCACCCCAGTACTCAGGTTCAACAAGAGATGGAAGACGAGGCACTCCTATGGCAGTTGCTGTCCTATTTAGGCTGCCAATGCGTAAAAAACTGAACAGCCATACCATGAGTGCTGTAGATTCTCTGAAGTTTGGATTCGGTTTGATTCTTTGCATGTTTGTGTCATTGCCATATGCATTTGTTAGCAAAGACTCAGAGTCACGGGACAAGAATGAAGTCTTGCTGAACTACACACTGCAGGGGGCGGCCCAAGCTGGCAAATTCGTGATCATCCCAAGTGGCTTCAACAATGCCTTGAGAGCAACACCATGTGTTTATGACTTGAGAGCCAGAGGTGTTTTTGACACAGTAAGATGGGCGCGGCAAACGTTTCCTCACGCAATTCAGCCTACATGTGGCAATGCATTGTTCAACGATACAATGTTTCTCAGTGAAGCCATATTTCAATACGTTGAAGAGGCTAAAGTCCTGGGCAGCACAAGTTTGCAAATCACTTGCCTTTTGTGTTGAAACTAAAAACTCCACCTGAAACTGTTGTTCAAAAAACGTTAGCTATCCCGCCAGATTGGTCTAACTTAAATGTCCAACAAGATCTCACCTCGCAGGAGGACGTTAATGCACGCCATGGACTGCAAGAACGCTTGCAGCAGCGTGATGACGTGAATGATTTGCTCCAAACTTCGGCCGAAGGCGTGGAAGAGTCGGTCTGCCTCCAGGTTGCACAGCAAATGCATCAGAGGGAGATGTCGGACAGAAGTTGCCGTCAGAATACCGAGGGAGATGCAGAGAACCGAAACTTCAAGTGACCTCCGAAACCAGCGGGAAAAAATCAACCTTAGAATGGCGAGCTATAGTGCATGGCAAAGGTTACTGGAATAGGTGAGATTCAACGTCACATATGTGGCTCGTATCTCAAGGTGCAATTCTCTGGGTTGACACCTTAAAACAGGCAGCGCAGAGCGATTGCAATGCCTACATGACCTTATCTTAAAGTATGAAAAGCAGGGTAAAAATGGTTATAGGCCTTGTGGTTTTGGCACTCATATTTTCTGGGCCTGCGGCCTCTAGCCGGCTACGCCTCTTTGAAGTTATGCCATGTCATGTCACATGTTTTTTGTATGAGAAACGTGCTATGATATGGCTGGTTAGGCTATGCATGTTGCCCACCCCAACCCCAGATGATGCGGGGATGCCAGCTTTCTGGGCCCCAGCCGGGCCCCAACCCAGAAGGCTGACATGGGGTCGCGAGCGCGCGAGCGCGCCAGAGGCCCCAGAAAGAGCAGCCCAAAAAGAGCAGCCCGCAAGCCAGCCCGGAAACGCAAATGCAACAAAACGCCGTAAATAGCAGCGTTTTGTGGCTGGGGGCGCGCGCGCGCGCTCCAGAAGGGCCGAAAACCAACGGGAAAAAAGCAAGGACCGCGCAGCACGCGAGCCAGCCACAGCAAAAGCAAAACGGACAGAACAACAGCCCACGCTCAGCACAGCAGTTTTTGGACGGTATTTACAGCGTTTTGTAGAGTGAGGACCCAGCATCGCCGGCATGCGTGGCAGCGCTTGGCGCCAAAATGCGCGAAAATGAGCCTCGCTTATATCCCTCCGACACCTTCTAAACAACAGTGCTTCATGGGTTGAGAGGCTTTTTGGAAGGAAGTCTTGATGATGCAGACCAAGCCCCGCTGAAGCATCACCCAGGCCCAACCCCGGACCCTGACGAACCGCAAGCCCGAGCTGGAGCTCGGTGATGCAGAGGTGCCGGATTTAGGCAGCGCATCACGACCAAGTGGCGAGGGTCGGCGGCACCAGGGTGCAGCCCCTATAGCTAAAGCTAGCAGGCTAATCGCCTAGCGGCGACATGCTACCCCAGGAGGCGTAGCCGGATTTACGTTGCTGGCGCACAACCGGCCGCGGCAGCATCGCGAGACTCAACCTCACAGCTCCTGCAAGGACAGCTAAGCAGGCAGCAGCGACAACAACAACATAAACATACATACATTTCCTTACTTGCACACACACACATCCATTTTCCAAACATCTTCCCTCAGTTTTCCATCCATCTTCCACATTTTCCATCTACTTTCTAACCATTTCCCGTCATTTCGCCATGTCCCCTTCACCGCCCGCCCGCCCGCACGCACGCAGGCACGCGCACACAAGCACACACGCGGGCACGCACGCGTGCTCACGCACGCACACCCACCCACGCACGCGCCCACACACAGGCTCACACACACACACACCAGACCACGCACGCGCTCACGCACCCACGTGCCCACCCCCACCCCCACACACAGACACAGACACAGACACACAGACACAGACACACACACACAGACACACACAGACACACACAGACACACACAGACACACACAGACACACACAGACACACACACAGACACACACACAGACACACACAGACACACACAGACACACACAGACACACAGACACACAGACACACAGACACACAGACACACAGACACACAGACACACAGACACACACACACACACACACACACACACACACACACACACACACACACCAACTCCCAAGGGAGGGTGCTAATCCTTCGAGTACAACTGATGAGTCTCGAGTACAACTGATGAGTCTCGAGTACAACTGATAAGTCTCGAGTACGATGAGTTTCGGGTCACAGTCACTTGGTTTCCGTCTAGCAGCGAACACGTTACCAGAAAGAACAAGAAGCACACACAGCAAGGGAAACAGCGGGCGAAAAGGACATTGTATCACTCGCAGGTACACAGAGCTGATCAGGCTCTGCTTCCCGTGCAATCAGGTAGCTTCGTTGGACGTGGTTCCTGATTGCACGCCACGCCCCTCCACGAGGGGCGTACATTATCTTTTGCATCCGGAAGATCACGTGCTCAACTCCCTAACGTCTACCAAAATATCCACAGCGGCGGGGAGAACGAGAAATTGCACGCTCTGTACGATGCCGCTCAGAAGACGGGGACGAAGGATCTCCAAGTTGAGCAGGAAGTATGCCGCCATAGAAGACCGGCGGAAGGTGCAGAGATGACGGATGTGCAACGTCGGACATGGGCGGGGCGTAGGTGAACATATCCATCATTCCGCGGTTTTGCTGACGAAGACCTTACACTACGCGGCGTGTCCAACGTATCAGCTCAGGCTCTCCTTCTTGAATCGCCCCTCCACATTCTTGCGCTACCCTGCGACCCTGATGGGGTTGAGGAGGAAGTTTTCGCGCAACTGCATGTCCCGTACGACGCCGATCGACCTTGGTCTCGATGCACTCTGTACTCCGCCGACGCTATTCTTCCTGATCAGCAGGTCGTATGCCGCATCGCTGTTGAGGGTTCCAACCGTGTTGCCCTTTTCCATGACTCATCTACTGTTCACATGGCTGGCACCAAGGCGGTCTGCTCTATGTATGCGGTAGTCGTAGCCAGGCTCAGGAACTGCTCCCTGCTCTTGCTCAACAGGACATTGACATTCTTTGCCTTGGAGCCTCGGCCAATTCTGCAAGTGAACCCAGTTCCTCGACCTGGATGGAGAAGCCAGGATTGTGTAAGCCATCAAGTGGTTGATCCAGAGCATGGTGGGTGGAGAAGGACTCATCATAGCGGGTCAATACTCGTTGGTATCCTTGATGCTGCCAATCTCGAATGGTCCAGGCTTGGCGGCGTTCAGGCTCATGGTGACCTGGTTCATCGCGTTCTTGCATCACCTGGGGCGGTCACCCGTTTCCACTCCCTAAAAGTGTTCTCTGGCAGGTCAGGCACATCATCATCCTGGTGCCATAGTTGAGGTTGTCCAGGAATATAGATCCGCACCCACTCACGTTCCTGCCATACTGAATACTCCAGCCACGGCTGCTGAATGTCAGTCCGGGCCAACGCTTGGGTTGCTTCATCTGTATCCATGTCGAAGTGAAAGATAGGGTGCACCACGGGTTCCGATCCAGCTAGCAAGGAAACAGCCACCATGCACAACCAACAATCACACAAGCAAGCAAGAGGACATGAAAGCACCATTTTGCACCATGGTCAAAACTCATCAGTCTACTCAGCAACTAGTTCGAAGATGGGCTTCTCCTTGACGTCTGAGCTGCTGGGTCGGCTTGCGGGCAGATAGGGATCAGCGACTCCAGTAAAATTCAAGCGGACGCTCCGAGAAGTACGCACTGGTTGGTGCGGCTGCGACGCTTGACGCGCGCGATCCGACAGCTGCTGACAGATCCCTGCTTGCAGACAAGTGAGATCCTCAGTAGAGAAAGCCGATGCATCCGAAGATCGGAGAATCGCATCCAACATCTGCGTAGACATGCACAGAGCCGATGACTGCGTGGCCACGTTGTGTTGATCAGGGGAAAACATCAAATTGAAGCCGTCGTCAGGTTCAGGAGCTGCGACGCGCCGGTAACCTTCCGTGGTCCAGCCCACCGTCGTGAGCATGATTTTGGGCATAGAACTCCTTCCATTCTCTGTACGTATGACGTGGGGGAGGGTCATCACATTCGTCTTGTGGTGTCCATGCCCCTGGATGAAAAATCTTAATCCATTGGGCGTCAGGTCGCTGAGGATCAGGGCACCATTCTAGCCACGGCATGATGATCGGTCAATGACGCACAAGGCTGCAGGAAAGAAACACATCATGAGACACAGAACATGCCAGTCAAACTCAAGACCCTAGACCATGCACTCAAGACGCAAGGAGCAACAAGCGCAGTGTTTTTATAGCAACAGTCTGCCCAGGCATCAATGTCACTCGTCCCAGTCAAAATTAGGATCGTAGCTCGGTGGAGGAGAAGGCGAACGCCAAGCACCATCCGGAACCGAAGATGCCGACGAGGATGACAATCCAGCGTACACGAGATCTGGCGATCCAATGCTTGGACGTGGGTTGCCAAGGCGTTGGTATCCTCGTGCGTGCCAATCTCGATATTGCCACGTGTAGAAGGACACGTAGGAGACTGGCAGCGCGAGGGCATCCGCAGTGGTGCCTCCTGCGCCATTCACGATATGTGGACGCGTGGTCCGGAGCTGGGCCTAAGGTGGATTCTGCAACAGGCTGCCACGTGCCCGGTGTGTAAACACGAGTCCATTCCACTCTTGAGTTTCCAGGGCCACGCACGATGTCGTACTCAAAGTAGCTCGTTTCCAAATGTCGAATTGAGCATGACAACCGAATGCGTCGCTGTGAAACAAAGAAGTCTGCAAAAGAACAAACATGGATGAAGCACAACTCAAGACAAGGCAACCCACGCATAAGCAGCAAGCAAGGCGGACCATCTTTTCACTCAGAAGGCTGCGCGGCACCTCTTCACCGCCTTTGATGACGTGCGCATCTGCAACGGAAGTGTCCCGGTTGACGTCTCACACAAGGAGAAAGACACTTCCGTCCATGATGTAGAAAGGCATGGCAGTAATGCTTGCATCTTGTAGTTCTGGACCGTGTAGCACGAGTAGACCGTTTGGGAGTGAACACGGTGAAGGGTCGTCGAGAATAGTGCTCTGCTGTAGACGAGACGGCGCCCTTCAATGTGCGAGTGCGCTTTTGAGTGCGCGTGAGGCTCCGAAGATCATCAGCAGTGAGTTGGTCCGCGCTGCGACCTGACCGACGTGTGCGTTCAGAGGTCGTGGTAGCCGGGCAGCTGTCCTCGGGGGATGATGTGGGTGATGTCCGTACGTATTGAGGGCAAAAACTGTGGGTGGAGGATCTCCGGCGGCGGGGGTGGTGGTGGAGGTGGAGGAGGTAGAGCCAATTCTGGTGGTGGCGGTGGCACCGGCACCCGCATTCGCCTTTCAGCTTGAACTCCCGGTGGGTGATCATGAAGTGAAGGTCCGTGATACTGCAACCACGTCGGCTGCACTCCATGGGTCCAGGTTATGAACGTCTGAACATTTTGCTCCATCATGACTTGATCACTCAAGACAGCATGACAAGGAAAGCAAGACAAGGAGTCCGGCTCAATACACAACCTCACAGAAAGATTTTTATGGCGCCAACGCTGCAAAGGTCAATGGTGTCTAGCTGCGTGCCTCAAGTTGCTGATAAACCTTCCAGGCTTGCGGGCTTTTGGAGGGAGCGGGCAATAGTCTTGCAGGTGGGCCTGGCGTCCTTGTCTTTTTTGCGCCTGACCATCTCATTCAGCTCACCTTGTGTCCACGCCGTGAATGGTTCATGGTACGCATTGCGGAGTTGCGGAGGGCAATCGTGAACTCCTGCAGAAGTTCACGAGGACCATGTACCACTGTAGGTGACGGGCGAAACGATGAAGCGCCAGGATGTGGACGGACAGAACGGTCCGAATCCGAATCCGGAGTAGAAGTAGGCGTCGTCACCGATCCACGATCGGTGTTTGCCGCGATGGGAGCGGGGACTCTTGGTTGGGGAAGCCGGTCAACGAGAGCACCTGGACGAGGGTCATGTTCTGTTCCTAGGCCTGGAACTTCACGACGTACATCTCGAGGGGGCGACAGCTCAGGTATGTACCAGGTCGAGGATGTGTCCAAGGGCCGAGTCCTAGTGCAAGGTGGTGTGCGTGACCGGTCTGACGTGATGCGTTCCGTGATGATGCGTGGACGCAGCCCGTGTCTTGAGTTGCGTCATCCGGGGATCGGATTCCGAATTCCGATCTACTGCAAGAGCAAAGTTCAAGGTGTCCAAAGCTGTTGCAATCTGGGAGGCGAGAACGTTGAGCGCAGCGACCAGGTTATTCACAAACTCCGGAGATGCCTATTACGCTGGTGGCCACGTCTACCAATCTAGCGGAAGCTGCTGATCTCATTGAACCAGTCAGCGACAGTGCATCCAGGAGCGCAACAGGAGAAGAAGGTCGAGGAGACGTGAAACGCATCGGTACCGATCTCGAAGCCGCAGTCATCGCAGGCGACCACTTACTCGTCGGGGCCCTGCCCTGACCTCGGACCATCGCGGTGCCGCGCCAAAAGCTCCTCCTGCTGTTAAAGCCACGCCAGCATGTCGTCCCTCCGGACTCACACGCGGCCGCTGAAGCTCGGCGCACGGTAAAAGGTATTCAGCTCTCAGATGTTGCCGAAATATATTCCATTTTGATTTGCTTGTGTTGTCTCGCAGCCGCTTTTTGCTTGTGTTGTCCTTGCATTGATTACGCTTGCCATGTGGCTCGGTGCTGGCATCGAAGGTGGCGGGAGCGGTGGGAGCACCTCGGGGACCGTCGGTACTGGAGGGACCACAGGAGGACCGGCAGGTGCAACGGGAGGAAGTGGTGGTTGCGGATGGCGCTGGTGACCCTCAAGACGTTGTAGTCCAGCCACTAGTATACTGATCTGCGACAAGATGGAGTGTAGTAGGTAACGACATTCTCGTAAAATGTCACCGCGATCCATGACGGCAAAGGAAACGGCCGATAATGGTTGTGTGACACGATCAGTAGCAAACCACAAACTGCGGAAGCATCAGGATTCACAAGCAAACGAGCAAACGACAAGGCGCGCAAATCTGCAAGCGGGTTAGCACACGATGAACTTTTCCGGAAGAGCAATCCAAGCAGCTGGAAACGTCATGATGAATATCACGAAAACCAGCTGGCACCAACCGCGTAGTGTTGGTGCATGGGGATCATAGTGTCAACGCCTGATCATCGGGCTGCCATGCAGAAAGCAAATTACCAGAACATCCCCAAGTAGCTGGGAACTGCGATGGATGATCGAAGCTTCCACCTGCCATCTTTGGCGCGAATGCAATCATAGTAGTGGGAAGCAGCAATGTCAGCATACGTGCCACCGCGCGGAATGACACAGTGGGGTTGGCGCAGGCGCGCCCTCCAATGCAAAGGGGACGAGGAGAGTGGACTCCGGCGAACTGGGCGGCAGACTTCACAGCCGCTTCTTGAGAAACGAGGCTCCCTCTGCAATAGAAACCCATTGGTGGAATCCACACTTCATTCCAGTTGGTGTACTCGTGGTTGGGAGGTGGCTGCATCTGCCACTTCGAGGGTCGGATGAGCTCCTCGTCTTTCAGGATGCCGATGGCGGAGTGGATGTCCGTGTTGTGCGCCCAGAAGAACGGCAAAATCGACTGCGAGCGAAGGTTGTCCGGTAGTATGCGACGCGGCTCAAAGGAGAAGAGGACCCCGTAATGATTGTTCCTCGAATCCTTTTTGGTGGGCTGAAACCGGCAATAAGTCCTCCGGATCTTCTGGATGTACGGCCAACACTTCTCGCCAAGCTGAACTACGAGCTGCTCGGGTAACTTGTCAGCCGGGATGTTGAACTCCCGGGTGATTTCATTGATGACCTCTGCAGTCCAGGCACCTGGATTGCCGTGCGGAAGTCGCATTGCCGGCAGCTCCGAGACAGATCTCACTCTGTCTTCATCCTGAATGATATTGTGGCGGTGCGGCATAAGGCTCCGATAGACTGTTTCCCAGGATTTCTTCCACTTGGCTGGGTCCGGAAAGACTAGCTCCGCAATGCAAGGAAGGGTGTAGTACAGGTCATTGATCAGTATGTCAATTTTCTCAACCCGACTGCCAGAGCGAAGCACAAAGCGATGGCTGCCCAGCGATGGTGTCGAAGTGCGAACAGGAAGATGAATGAGGTCAACCGTGTGCGTAGGAGGGTCAGTCCTGCTGGTCGAAGATGCAACATGGCGTCCTGGTGGAACGGCCGGCGACCAAGGTCGCCGACGGTCGTCATGACTTTTGAAGCCACTATGAGTCCATTCACCCCAGTCATCATCATCTTCAGAATGGCCATGAGGTCCAGGCGTAAGCCTAACTCGAGATCGGCGGGGAACTGGTGAGCGAGAGCGCATATCTGATGTCTGGTGCTGCATCGCCCGGATGTTGCGCGAAGAGCTGTGGGTTTGGACATTCCGCAGATGCACCAGGCCGTGCGTCTGTACGAAAAGCTGCACTTCATTGCCGTTGATGAAGCTCGGGAACTGGTCCAAGGTAAACTGACTGGTGGTCTGAACCGTCCCATCCGGACGCAGCAGGCTGCTCACCACACACACCGCCATGCCAAGGGTAAGAGAATGCCGAAAAGCAAGCAACCACAGAGTCCGAGCCAACTACAAACATGCACACACTCACCAACAAGTGCGCAAGCGAAGAGGCAACGTCAAGACCAAATGCACTCAACGATTCAACATGCTCATTTTGGTGCAACTCGTCGCCGGACATCACGTAGGAGGTGAGGATTGAAGCCTTTGGCTTCATAAAGGCGATTGAGAGCATCCAGGCCAATCTGTTGTTGGATTGCTGGCTGAGCCCCACGCACAATGAGCCACGATCGAGATGACCACGAGGAGTAAGTAAACATCTGATCATTGGCACTTCGAATGCCTTTGATCTGAGAAGGGTGATCGGGCATCTGTGGTGTGATAGTCCTGCATGGAGGATGAATCACACATGTACCCAAGCACTTTGGTATCATTTTGAGTCTCCAGCATTACTGGAGGACGATGACAGAAAGTTCCGGAGGACTGCTGTTGATGGTGCTGCATCCCGTAAAAGTATGAAGCGATTGACGTATGCAAAACGTATGCGCATGGTCCGCGGCATGGGGCGCACGTAAGGGCGGGTAAGGGCGGGCCCAGCGCAAAACGTATGCGCATGGTCGGCGGCATGGGGCGCACGGCCTTATACCTGAAGGTAAGCCCTCCAGGCTTGGCGTGCGGCCCTATCACGTCCGGTGGCCGGATTTAAGGGCTTACGCCTGACAGCCGGGCGCCCCGAACAGCATCAGTTTTCCAAAAACACTTGGTTTTTCTACTGGTTCGCCAAAAACGCTGCCAGAAATCGGGTTCGGCCGGGGAGAGGTGAGCCCTGCCTGCTAAGCAGGTTTCCACATTTTCCACGTTTGCGCCCGGCCTTGAATCCATACAAAACTATCGAAACACAGTGTTTTTTCTGCGGTTCACCCGCCATGGATGCGGACGATGCAGGTGATATTCTTCACAAGTCGTCAAAAATCGCCTGAACAAATTCACAAATCCTTCGCCCCTTAGCAGTGAATGCAGCCTCCGTTCGACACGGAGTGAACGTGGAGTGAACCTAGAGTGGGGCTAGAGTGAACCTAGAGTGGGTCGGCGGCAGGGGGCGCGAGCCTTATAACCTTCGGTTAGGGAGAACCGAAGGTCTTTGGGGAAACCACGGGCTCGGGGCACCCGGATTTAAGGGCTTACGCCTGACAGCCGGCCCGAACAGCATGAGTTTTCCACGTGCTGTCATGATTTTCGCAACCGCGCGGCCTAAAACCAGCAAAAACACTTGGTTTTTCTACTGGTTCGCCAAAAACGCTGCCAGAAATCGGGTTCGGCCGGGGAGAGGTGAGCCCTGCCTGCTAAGCAGGTTTCCACATGTTCCACGTTTGCGCCCGGCCTTGAATCCATACAAAACTATCGAAACACAGTGTTTTTTCTGCGGTTCAAATTCACAAATCCTTCGCCCCTTAGCAGTGAATGCAGCCTCCGTTCGACACGGAGTGAACGTGGAGTGAACCTAGAGTGGGGCTAGAGTGAACCTAGAGTGGGTCGGCGGCAGGGGGCGCGAGCCTTATAACCTTCGGTTAGGGTGGACATTTGTTGCACGCTGATTTTTGCCTGCCTTGTGGTGGACATAAGGTGCGCGCAGATTTTGCATGTTTTGTGGTGGACATAAGGTGCGCGCAGATTTTGCCTGCTTTGTGGTGGACATAAGGTGCGCGCAGATTTTGCTTGGTTTGTGGCGTAAGGCGCGCGCAGATTTTGCCTGCTTTGTGGACATTTGGGGTCATATTCCGCCAAGCCAGAAAAAGACTGAAAATGTCCTAAATCTAATGCCCAAATTACATTGATGTAGTTTCGTGGAATTTTCAGTGGCAGAGCTTCATTTTGGGCTCATATTCCGCCAAACCCAAAAAATGTAAAAAGACACTTGAAACCTGTGATAAAAAACTGAAAATGTATTCTTACATTGAATGAGGTCTTGCTGTGGTTAATGTAGTTTCGTGGAATTTTCAGTGGCAGAGCTTCATTTTGGGCTCATATTCCGCCAAGCCAAACAACTTGAAGCCTGTGATAAAAAAAAAACTGAAAATGTCCTAAATCGAATGCCCAAATTCTTACATTGAATGAATTCTTGCTGTGGTTGATGTAGTTCGTGGAATTTTCAGTGGCAGAGCTTCATTTTGGGCTCATATTCCGCCAAGCCAACCAAAAAATGTAAAAAAAAGAACAACAAACAACTTGAAACCTGCGATAAACAACAACTAAAAAATGGCTTTGGTTTCGGCTCCAGCCTCCTCCCAACTGCCAGCGAAGCTTACCGTTGGCACGACGGCGGCCTTCGCGCGCGGCTATGCCTTCAACTACACGTTGGCACCAGCGACCTGTTGAAAAGCAAACCACAAAGTTGCCTCTTGCGAGTTCAGACCAACTCTACTTTGCTGGGTGGCATTTGGGCGCGTAATATTTTTTTGCCTGCGCATCGGCGAGGGCTGTGTCATTTTCTGCCTTCTTTTTCAAGCCACACACTTATACTAAGCGAGGACAAAGCAAACCAACATGCCCACTGGGAATGCCAGAAGGGCACAGAATTCGCAGCGGACGGCGAGAAGCTGTTCATCATGTGGGACGATGGCGAGGGCATGTGGATCGCACACCGTGGGACCTCCACCAAAGCCACCGTGAATCTACGCCAGGCAGTCTTTGGCTGCAAGGGGAACTTCTTTGAGCGTGGATGGCGCAAATGGGCTTCTCAACTCCACGCGCTGGAACGTTTTCGTTTCTCTTTTTTCCTGTCGCGTGGTTCCAGGACACATTGCGCAAAGCGCAGCGTCATGCCCGCTTGGAAGACCGAGGTCTTAAATGAATCGGTCACTACGGACCCAGAAAATATCGAGTGCAAATGGAGCGAGAATGAAATGTGGGCAGAGACCCACGTCCCGTCAGCTTTTTCCGGCAAAGTTCAGAGACAGATGATGCAGCTGGACTGTTGATTCTGCATATGATGTGCCAGAGCTTGCGCCGCCGCCGCGCACAAGATTGTTTGCTGTGAATAGTTTTCACCCAGTGTACACTTGTGTGCTGACCAAACTGTTCTGTTTATAAAAAGAAACACCAAATTGATAGCTGTTGTTGCGCGGAAAGCCTCTGCGTGCTCATGTTTACCCATCATCTGCGGACACAGCCGCAAAAGACCCGGCCGGCGCAGAAGTCCAAGCCGCGAACAGAGCTTGCAGCTTTCCTGTGTGTGACGTTCTTCCACACACAGCTCGTGTCGACACTGACGACGAATCCATAGCGCCCTTCCAGTTGTCTCACTGTTCGTGCCGCGTCTTCCTTCACGAAGCCTTTTCCCAGCTCCAGTTTCAACCCACAAGATTAAATGACGGGACTGGGCTCCATTTTGGGCTCAAGTTCCGCCACAAGACAACCTTGAAGCCACCGAAAGGATAGGTAAACAAACTTGAAACCTGATAAAACTGAAAATGCCCTAAATCTATAATGAATCCAAGAATGCCCCAGATTCTTATTTGCCGACTTTTTCCCCCACCCCGCCACACAGTTTCAACCCACAAGATCGCCCTTCAAGAGTCATGTTTTTTGCGCAGCTCTCATGCATCTATGGCGCCCTTCCAGTTGTCCCACTGTTCAGCCGCATCTCCCTTCAACACCTTTTCCCATCCAGTTTCAACCCACAAGATCAAATGATGGGACTGGGCAGCCCCAGACAGTTTCAGCCCGCAAGATCACCTTTCCTGTCATGTTTTTGTGCAGTTCTTGGGAATCTATATAGCGCCCTTCCAGTTGTCCCACTGATCACGCCGCGTCTCCCTTCAAAACCCTTTTTGCCCAGCCCCACAGTTTCACGACTCACAAGATCGCCCCTCTATAGCGCAATACTCAGCTCGCAGGGTGATCGCACAAACAATGAGATTGGCAGTTGTGGGTGACTGGACATGTTGTGCTACATAGTTGATTTAATTCTCGTTGTGTTCCAAATTGAATAAAACTGGCGTCCCACCTCTTAAAAAATTGTAGATTTGATGAAGTTTGATGTAGTGTTGATGTGTTTGATGTAGTTTTGATGCAATTTAGTATTGTAGTTTTGATGTAGTTTGATGCCGTTTGCATGCAGCTTGGATGTAGTTCGATGTGCTTTCGATGCAGTTTGTCTGTGGTTTGATGTAGGTTTGACGTGCCTCGGAAACTGGCAAAAACAAAGCCAATGCATTTTGAACGCAGTTTGAACGCAGTTTGGATGCACTTTGGAAATTTCACCAAAATTTACTACACAGAAAATTACTACACAGTGTAGTAAAATTACTACACATCTGTAAAAAAATGTGTAGTGATTTTGTGTAGTACATGTGTGGTAAACTTGCACATTTTACTACATAACGATTTTACTACACAAAAGCCATTTTTGTGTAGTAATTTTGGGTACGCATGTAAAATGTAAAATTACTACACTTTGATCCTTCAGGTAGGACTCTGTGCTTTGAGGACTATGGTGACTGCAGTGTCGCTGATTCAGAGACGCTGGGGGACGCAATGCGCCGCAGGATTTGTGACAAATTCGGTTTGGACTCAAGCACATCTGCGGCCAAAAGAATATCAAAGAGGTTCAACTCAGCGTTTACAGAGCAGCCAAGCAAGAAACAAAAGAAGGAGTCCAGCCAAAGTGCCCGGCGATTTGATTTGAAGAAGATCGAGATCGCCCACTGCACCTGGAGTTCTGCAGTGGTTCTGGAGAGTGGCTGCGCTCTCAGGCACACGTGCGCATAGTGTAGCATGCATTGTGTGCGTAGCGTGCATTGTGTGCAAACCAAATCTGAATACAACATAATTCATTCATGACATAACAGTCAGTTAGTTTCGGTATGTTTCAGTTTGACATATGCATCATGCAGGCGCTGCGCGACCCTTCGGCGGACTGGGTGGCCTGTGAGCTGCGCTTTGACCGGGCTGCCAGGTGCTTCCAGCGCTTTGCCCTGCGAGGCCTTAGCCAAGCTGGCAACGCTGGGCTCATTGTCGGGGACGCGCGGATGGCGCTGGAAAAGCGCTTGATGCCAGGCAGGGCCTGTGGGCCTGTGAGTGCCCA
This sequence comes from Effrenium voratum, assembly GCA_963377175.1. Taxonomy (NCBI): domain Eukaryota; class Dinophyceae; order Suessiales; family Symbiodiniaceae; genus Effrenium; species Effrenium voratum. Next base: position 126,862 of record CAUJNA010000003.1, read on the forward strand.
AAATGCACAAGGTTCTGACAGAGGGACTGCAAAACAAGCGATTGATATCACATTGTGCATAATGAATGCCCTGCCCTTCAATCCCTTCCCCCTAATAATAAAAGGTTCCCCCTAAAACAGATCGAATGGGGAGTTGTTTTCCTTATCAGGGGCCTTGGTCCGGGCAGCCAAGTTTTGGGGGTTGTGAGGGGTTTGCTATTGCAGTGTACTCCCCCTTCTCGGACCATACAAAGTAAACAGAATGCTGTTTGGTGAGGGGTTAAATTACACGAAACGAAACAAAAGCAGATTGTGCTGAACAAGTGCAAAGGGCCCTCTAATGAGCGAATTGTTTGGGTCAGATGAGAACTCAGACTTGCTTTGGCATTGCCTAATCGTAATAAATTTAGTATCGGCAAGTTGCTTGGTTTAAACAACATATTTTTGGACACCCTTACTGTATAAGGGGCTCGCACGTAACGCAAACGATTTGCACGGGCGCTTGTGTGTAGACGTTATGCACCTCAATACATCGGCCCTCCATGACTGGCATGCTACTGTAGTGGGTTGGCACTGATGGCCATGGCCTCAGTGAGTTCTAAGTCAAGCCCACAGAGCAACGCTGAGTCATGTTTGATGATTCTTAATATTGCAGCACTTGAGGTGCACCGCTACCCACTCAACACATCTCTTGGACCCTTTCTCAACCCAATATGGAGATGTAGGTGTCAAGCTGTTCATTTCGTTTGTGAGCCACACGCGGCCTGGCCATGCAACGCTGAGAAGATCACACGCATTGCTGACAAGGGCTGTTTGGGTTGAAGCAGAACACATTATACGCAACCAGACATGCGCATTGCAGGAGAATGCAGTGGGCCTTTGATGTGTGAGTGCTCATGTGAGTTTGTGATGAGCTGCAGGAAGTTACAGCAAAATATTCATCAACCACCCAGAGCCACCGCATCAAACAGATCTCCAACGTGCAGCAGAAGCTTGTGACAAAGGAGATGCTGAAGCCACATTTGCTGACCCAGAGTTTTCTGCAGAAAGCCTGCGCCCGCGCCTTGCAGGACGAGGCTGCCCTGTTGCACAGTTCATTTTGATCATGTTTTTGTGCAGTGAATGTTGGGCCATGAATTCACTGCCCATTTTGCCACCAGTTCCCATCAGCTTTGCCTCGCAGGGCATTTTGACAATCTGCACAGACAGCCGGCAGTACGGTGAATGGTTGCTGGAGACCTGCTCCTCAGAGCCACTGAATGCCATCTTTCATGATGCCCTCAAAGGCGCGGGGCTTAATGTTTTAGGAGTGCTCAGGGGCTCTATTCTGTTTTGGATATGGCTGCAGGTGCTTGAATGTAAATCATTTTGATTCAGATTTAAACGAGTTGTAATAGCTGAGCAAAAGCGATACCAAAGCGATAAGTTCAACGATAGCGATGTTCCTTTCCGCACATCCTCACGGTTTCTGATTGCTACACTTCTACAGCAAAAATCGTTATTTGAGCTGGAGCTGCCAAAGTGCAATTTGTTTTTTACACGTGCACTGAACAGTTGCGATTCTGCCAAAGTGTGCTTCGCATACTACACTTGTACTAAAAGGGTACGGTTTTCGAGCTTGAAAGCACAGCAAGCACAAAGCACTGCAAAGCAATCAAGAGTCAAATAGAGTGATAATCCTCATCCAACAATGGGCAAAGAAGCTTGTATGCAACCTCGCCTGTCCCAGGCGCCAAGGAGGACAAAGTCGGCAGAGTGGCCCGCAAGAAGGGCATTTGCTTGTGCAGCGGCTCCACCCCGAGAAGTTTGCGGAGCTGTCTACCGAGGTCCACGAGGTGCTTCGTACTTTCAGCGATTGAATCAGAGCGAGAAGGACTCTCGCGGGCAAGATGATGAAACATACTATCTTTGCCTGAGGAAATGTGCAACGCAAAAAAGAGCAAGCGTTTGAGTGGCAACTTGCATTAGACTTGCTTCCCATATTTGCCTCCCTCCCTCCTTGTCCTTCCCTCTCTCCTCCCTCCTCTCCCTTCCCTCCCCCTCCTCCTTCTTCTCCACCTTCCTCTCCCTCCTCTCCTCCCTCCTCTTCCCTCCCTCCCTCTCCCTCCCTCCTCCCACTCTCCCTCCCTCCTCCTCCCTCCCTCCCTCCCTCCCTCCCTCCCTCCCTCCCTCCCTCCCGTAGCAGGGAACAATGTGTATAATGTGAACGCTGTGCTTCTTCATTAGCAACTACTGTCTGCATTAGACCATCAAGTTCAAACATACATGCCATGCAACCTTGGGCTTGCTGCGCAGATCTTGGTCTTTTCAAGCACGATAAGGTCAAACAACTTTAGCGCTGCATTGGGCTCGCGAGCCCTGACTAACAAGGCCTAGCAACAGTCCACAGCGTTTCTACAACACTCAACAACTTGCAACGTGAATGTCTGTTTGTGTGTGTGTGCGCGTGCGCGACATGGTCAATTCAAAAACACCCGGCGTTCGCACACATTAATTTGGAGCGTTAAGCATCACGCCACACGGCTGCGGAATTGGTCTTGTCATTCCAGCATAGTCCAAGACTGTGTGTCCTGAAACCAAGACAACCTCTCACCTCGAAACTGCTACGATCTTCCATGCGACCTTTCAGCATTCTCGAACATTGCCTTCGACGCGACAACTCCATCGAACACTTGCCTCAGGCACAGGCCGCACTGCATACATTGCATCGCGGAACTAAGCGCTATCTCCAGCTAGGACGTTAGCAATCGCTAGACATTTCAGCTTGATTGTGAGCCGTGTGTGTGCGCAAGCTCATCCCTCAAGATTGCTGAAGGCATTTCCAGCGTGCCCCACACCGACGACTACGCTGGCTCCATCGGCATATGCTGCAATATTGCTGAATGTTGTTTGTTCACATCCCATGCATGTTTGCATGCATTCAGAATTGGGTCACGCCTTTTTCCTGGTCGTTCGTTTGGGCTGCTAATTCATTTGCCCGCAGGCCGGCGCATTGTCGTGCCGCTTCGGCGGACGCCCTCCGTGCGACTTAGCGCGAACACGTTCCTATGTTTAAGTTCTGACCTGCTGCTGCTGGCAGTACTACTGGGACCTGCAACAGCGGGTCGTTTCAGAGTGTGCGAACGAATTCTTTCAGAGTCTCTAAGCCTTGAGCTGCGCAAGGGCAGCGTGGCTTTTGACACTGTCCCGTCTTGAATCAAGTCCTGAGTCCACACACGCCATTGTTTGGCCGTGAACAATGGCTGCCCGAGCTTCCTCGCCAAAACGTGCGTCGACGGCATTTGGCGAGCAGTCGGCGCATACAAGGCAGCATTGTGCGCAACGAGCTTAGATAAAAGAATGATACGAAGTTTCAAGGATAGAGTTGCCTTGTGCAAACTCTGTATCTGCCGGAACCAATTGTTGAGTTCAGCGTGCAAGGCTTCATTGCTGGTTGTTCCAACCGGCATCAGAATTTGGGAAGCTTTTGACAAGCTCTGCCGGAAACGCAGGTTGTTAAACAGCCATTCAGCCTTACCCAACGCAGTAGATGCCCACAAGATTTTAAAAAGAGGACGTTTTGTGCCTGGTAACTTCCTCCTCTCTATACACGGCAGACAAAGCAGCGATGGACTCAATGAACTCAATGCGAGCTCGCCACATTGTGCGACCGGCGAGCCCGTTCAATATGTTCTTTGCTCTCCTGACTGGCATGGACCCTTCAAGGATTTGATTCCGCAAGAACTCTTCCGGGGCAAGGAGGTGGGGGGCGTTTGCGCCAGAGAAGGCCGGGCCCCACATCGCTTCTACGACTGTGTCGTCGATGGCGCTGAATTTGGCCATGATCGACCGCAGTACCCGTGAGCCTACAAGAGAGTTCATGGCTATTTCATGTCACAAGCACATGCGCAACCAACACCAGTTGCACCTTCAACGCTGCTTGCTTTCACAACTATAACACGAATGAATGCAGCGCCTTCAGTTCGCTTCCCGCCTGAGATCACAGTAAGACGCACACAAAGATAAAGACAAGCATCATGTTCTCAACTGAGGCAAGAACCCATCACTGCTTCATACTTCATCGGCAAATGTGTGGGATCTAAGCTCATTGTCTTGATCTTTGGCAGGATGTGGGAGAGCACGTCGAAAAGCTTAGCGGATGGCGCGTCGGTGGACACATGCTCTACTTGCTGAAGAGCACTGACTGGAAAAAGATTCTGCAGACATTCCGCGATGCAGTCTGATGCTTCAGAGAGAGAGCCTGCCATACCTAAGACTGCGCCTGTGCGGCCGCGAACTGTGATGACGCGCTGGAAGCTTTCGCTTTCGGGAATTGCTGCGGATCCTCTTGCGTCTGCAGGTATGTTGACTTTTGGCTGGCCCATCAAAGACATGCAAATTCTAAAAGTGCCATCTATTGAAACGCTTTGAAACTCACCGTGATGCGCTGCCTGACTGACCAGGCTTTGGTGAAGGTTGACACATGGCGGGGACGAAAAGACATCTTCGACCATTGGCCACCAAGACTTGGTGTGCATCGGCAGCAGGTTTGCCAGCTTATTCTTGGAGGATGCTGCTGCTAGAAGGAAACGAGGCCAGATAGCTTTCGCCTGCACACAAGAATCTTGAACAATGCAATCAGCCCTTTCTTACCAGAGTAGAATGAAACAAATTTGTTTGTACCGTGCCTTCGCATGGTTCAGCAACATTTCTCGGTATAGCTCTTCTGCAAAGTCATGGGTGTAAAGAATGTTGCCCGCTCTTCGAACGTGCTTTCCTCCGATTGCATCAGCGCGTTCCAGGCGTGGTCCACTCTTGTGCAACACCATACGAATCTGCCGATCAATGGCATTCACAGTAGGTGACAAAGCAGGTTTCACTTGCGATCGAAGCAAAGAAGCGCTCCTTTGTAAGTACCGCTGTCGCATGCGTCCCAGAAGCTGGTCCGAGTCGTGCAAGCGCATCAAAATCCGGATCTGTTTTGTGCCGGAGGCGACAAACTGGTTGTGTTTCTTGTGGTATCGACGCAAATGCGCCTTCACGCGGGCAGGCCTTGTAAATGTTCGCCATGGGCACGCTGGGCACCTATATTGGGACCCCATCCGCGGCAGATCCCCGTTCGACGCTGAGTCTACCAGATCAACAACTTCTGCCTCCAACATTGTAAGCAAGTCCGTGTCCACTGTAACATTGGCCAAGTCGTCCAACCAGTTGCCTCCAAAGTTAGCTGCGTCCTGTGGGCGTTGATCTTCACTGTCGCTGGCATGATCATCAGCTTGGACATGATCGGACATATCTGAAGCCACATCCTTGTCGCTTGCCGCAGCTTGAAGGTCCAGCAAAGGCAAGAGATGAGGCGGACATTCGCGCTCTTCCTAACAAAGCCTGAAGTACACAACGGTGATGGAGTCGATTCCAGCCAGCACACAGCTGCAGAAGTCTTCAAATGAAACGTCCCAGCAGCGTGCCACATCCACAATGTGCACCAATCCGTCCTTGTCAGGATGCAGGTTATAGGGCCAATCTAGTGCAAGCACCGCAACACTTTGCAAAATAGTTATTTTTTTGGAAAGCGGGGCCTTGGATGCGAAGGAGAACCCAACGCAGTGAGGGCGACCACGGCACTCGGAAGGCAGAAGGTACTTTCCCGGTGTCAAATCCTGAAGGTCTAAGGTTGGGGACAAGCTTGCGTGAAAATATTCCACACACTGACGGTATGGTCGGCTTCCTCTGGCATGATGCCATGTGTTCTCGCTGCTTGCAGCCTGCAACAACTGAGCAATCTCCGTTTCGTTGTCCTTCAGATACGCCAACACGCTCGGGATGCAATTGCCGTCTTGCTTCAACACGGGCCCAGTATGTCTCTCTGTGAAGCTGCCGCACGCTCTTTGCTGTAGTGATTCGAGCACGGTGAAGTGACATTTCTCTCTGATGGAGACAGCGAACCCGGTCTGCCCTTTGATATGCTCTTGTGAAAGGGCTATCAAGGATGCACTCGATTGCCCATCCGGCAGCCACACACGGACTCCATCATAATGCAAGGACAGGTGAGCTAGGTTCATTGGCCTTAAGAGACTAGCCCAGCTTTGCAAGATGTAGTCTTCGGCAGCAAAGTACAGATGCGCCAGCGCTGACATATCTGGACTTTTTTTGGGAACTGGCTTGCTTAAGAAGTACTCATACTCTTGGTGCAGCAGCCCAATGGCGAGCCAGCGGCAGTAGATGGACACCCGTTGCAACTTCTGAACAAACTCGTTCTTCACCAAGTCTCCTGGCGGCGCTGCCCCGTAAAGGAGCGACACCAGCAATGTTTTTCCTTTCTCAGGACTCGTGTTCAGAGACTCACGACACACTGCATCTCTATCAGCAGCGCATCTGTGCAAAGCAACTCTACATTGCTCAGGAAGCGGTGGAAAAGGCTCCAGCCTTGTCAAAAGCTGATCCATGACCGTGAAAATGCAATTGTGTATATCCAGGTCGACTGTGTCAGGCAAAAGTAGCGCTTGCAATCTGCGAGAAAACCGCTGCGCGGAGATGCTGGACTGGCACTGTTGGCGAGTCCGAATGGTGTCCGGCAAAGTATAGTAATACTGCACGTCCACTTTGCGCCGGTTGCCCGCCGAAGCAACTTGCGATGGCTCACCTGCCTGCGAGCTAGCTTCTTGACCTTTGCTTCTCTTGCGCCGCTTGCAATCCGGAGGCGCGGCCTCTGCACTTTGCAATTGCATGTCCAGGACTGTCTCGCACATTTTCTCGTGCGCCTCGATCTTGGAAGCTCTTTCCTCGTACACTTCCCCCGGGTTGTCCTTCTTGACGGCTCGGGCTCCCGCTCTTTTTGTACCCTTGATGGCAGCAATGTAGACATCCAGCAGGACCTGACTGTTCTCAGCTCTGCACGCAATCCCGGATACGTACTGCTCCAAAGCACTCAGCGCATGATGCTCCGTATAAACTTCGCTTGCTTGCTTCTCTGTGTGGTGAATGAGTTTACTCAGCTCGTCGGGTTGTCAGCAATGGTGTCCATGTCTCTTCTGATCTGCTGCCTTTGCCTTTCACGAGGCGCACCAATTGCTTTTTTTCAACTCAGTCAGGAGATCCGCCTTGTTCATGTTGGGCGCGTCAGGGATGCGCATTCTGTTGAACATCTTAGTGGAGAAATCGAATCGCGCACTATCCAGGCAATGCTTGACGAGCCATTCGTGCATTTTCTCCCACACGTCGACCCCTGTCAAATCTTCCGCTTCCGCCTCCACCGATATCACAGCGGCGGCTCGCGAGGACATCTCGCGTTTGTCACGCGGAGCCAGTCCACATGCCTCTCGCATCGTGTCCTCAGTAAGACCATGATCCTTGCCCCAGTGCGCGTAGTTCTCGATGATGTCTCGGCAATCTTGTTCGCCGTGTGTGGCCTCAAAAGCGTGCTGCATCTGCAAGCCGGCGGCTATGGCAGGGCCGGACATGAGAAAGTCCTTCAAGGTTGGATCTTTGGTGAAAATGCCATCCTTGGAGATGTCCTCGTACGCGCTCGCCAGTGCTTGAGGGTCCTCAAACCTCGCTTTGACCCGCCAAACCAGTGCTCGGCGCAAGATCGCGTTGAAGTCTCGCTTGGTCACGTCGCTGAAGGCGAACATCCGGTTGGCTTCCAGGCGTTTCCAGCCCACACAGCTAATCATCCGTGTGCGGAAGCCATAGGGCTTTCTGCCAGAGATGCCTTCCCCGGACATGAACTTTTTGAACAGGTCCTCCCTCAAGCGGCGGTTGGTGCCGGGAGTCTTTTGTCCAGTAAGAATGCAGCATCCGTTGAGTTGTTCCACCTGCTTCCGCATTTCGTCCTCGTTCCACCAAATATTGGGATCGAAATATGCGAAATTGTGGGCGTACATGCTTTGCAAGTGTGCAGAATATAGAGACTGCCCCACTCCCCCGCTACTCAAGCCTATGAAGAGACGCACCACGTTCAGACCTCGGCGGCACAAGGCCTGCGCTGCCTGGTTGCACCGGAACACTTCGAGGTTGCCCCAAAACGTTTCCTGGTAGAATTTCTGTAATCTTTGCATGATGTATGTAGGAATCGTGCCCTTGATACAGTGAGGAACACGCAAATAGCAGTTCTCCAGCTCAGCACGCGTCACCTGCACTGCCGGGCCGTCCTGAGCAGAAGTGAGTTCTTCGGAAAATGATAAACATCACAATGCTTTTACGTAGATGTAAACACGTAATCAAAATCAAACCCTAGTCCTGCGAATCGTACAATACGCAGCAATCCTCGTAGCAAATACTAGGCACCGGCTCCTTGCTCGTGTCACACCATTCAATCATGTAATTGAAAAGCTTTTCGTGCTGTAGCTCGCGGCTCAGATCGCGCTTTATCTGCACAAGCACCTTTGCAACATCGAGCGGCCATGCCTTGCTCGCGTTGCCATTTTCTTCCTCTTCATCTTGTCCAGCATGCCCTCTTCTCCTAGACACATCAGCGCCGAGGCAAGCATCAACGCAGCGCTCCAAGAAGTCCTTGTCCTCGGAATTGTCCGAATTCCACATCTCGAATATTGTTTTGTGATATCTACAGGGCTGCGTGCAACGGTTCTGGGCATCCGCCGGAAAATACCTTCGAGCTGCATCAGAAACTCTTGGACCAGGCCACAGTCTGGCGGTACACCTTTGTATTGCTGCCATGCCCCACTATGATGCAGCAGGTAGCAATCCCCCGCGTGGAAGCGCAGCTGCTTGTTGCCTTGCATGATCCATAGTAGGAAAGCGTGCTCACGCATGAATACATCAACAATGCGCACGCGGAACACCGCAAGGGCTGCAACGCAAAGCCGGACGATCGTGTCGGGCACGCCGTGGAGCCTCTCCCGAACGAACACAGTGAACCTCTTTGTTTGCTCTTGTGTGGGAATTGTCGATGGGTTCAGCTGCTTGCGTCTGAAACTGCGTGTTCTGATTTGAGAGTGTATTGAAGTGGTCTGCAAAATCAAAGGCAGACCTGGCAGCGCCGGGCAGCAACCTCCTCTTCTGTAGAACGCTCCATGTGGCGGTGTCCACGCTGATTTCCGGCTCCGCCGGGGCGCCGTCATCATCTTCCTTGGGCTCCTCCTTCTTGGTCTCGTGCGGTGCACCTGCGTGTTGGCTACTGCTGGCTGCTGCGCCCTGCGGATCTAGCCTTTCACGCTTCACTGAGATGGGGCTTGCTTCCACACCTTCCAAGCGACTCTGCATTTCTTGCGACAGCTCCTGTCGGAAAGTGTCCTGAGTGTTCTGCGAGTCGTTGAGACCGCCTCCTAACACGTCATCCGGCTCCGCCGTTTCTTCAGCTATTGGGGGCAAAGCATTTGAAGCACACAAGTGCTCCAGTCTTGTAGGCCTTTGAGGCAGCCGAAGCAGATGCACGAGCATCAAGCATCGCACAGCTTGGTCCTGCCACCTAGGGAACTCTTGAGCAGCATCAAGATAGTGTTGGAGCCAATCCTCCTGCGCGAGCTCATTGTGGTAAAGCGTGTAGCACACCAGCGCGAAGCTCTTGAAATGCCCGTTCTCCAGAAGCTCAAAAAGCATCAAAGTCTCTGATAGACGAGCGTTGAAGCTGCTTGCTGATGCGTACGTGTCTAGCGGACTTGGAAGCAGCCAAACCAAGTGAGGCCATTCACGCAGCAAAGATATGTGAACCGCAACTCGCTGGTGAAAACGGATAAGCTGATCCACGTGGTTTGCTGTAGGAGAAATGCAAGCGTCAGAGGTTGCCAGAATGCGCATAACCAAGTCGAAGTGCGAAGCAGCAAGCTCTTGTTCGCACCCTCCGCAGACATCATCACGCAGCTTGTCGTCGTCCGCATCGAGTAGCAGCGAGAGTATCCAAACCCTGAGTACCTCAGTCTGCCAATCTTCAAGACTTTGCCGAAGCGGCTGTCTAGCGTCCGGCAACATGATGGGGAGCCACTCGTGGTTTGCAATTGTTTGAGGAAATCTGGCGTGGTAGAAACGGTATAGTGCTTCCGTGTCTCCTTCACTAAGCATGCGCAGGAGCATTCTGGCATCGCGCATTTTCCTTTCCCATGGTCTTTTGTTAAGCTTGGAGTCCAGAGGATTTGGCAGGGCAAGGCAAGTCATGGGCAGCACGCTTGACAACTGCGCGTGGTTTGATAGTAGCCGCAGCCACACACGACAGCGCTTGTTGACGCGGCTGACATTGTCCAACTCATCTTGCGCGTTGCTGCCGCCGCATGCATCCATTGCAAGCGATCTCTGAAAAGCCATAAGGGCATGGGTTTCTTGGGGCATGCTCGGAACTTCATCCACAAATGGCTGTGGCCAGTTGTCTGGATGCAGGCCCACCACACACATTCCAGCTACACGACAGCCGTAATATGTCTCCAGGAGATACTTGTAGCAGTTCAGCTGCAGACGGTACGTGAATCCGGCGCATGAAGGCAAGTGTGAAAGAAAGCCCGTCATGCTGTTGAATACATTCGCATACTTGTGCCGCAGCTGCTTCGTTCGCTTCCAGTCGTACAGGACCAATTCTCCACGATCATTGCGGGCCACGAAATCAATGGTACCTGCAAGGCGCTCCCGCTCCCCGAATATAGCCCACTCAGTGCGGTAGGCGATCAACTTGGGCGAGCCGAGCAAGAAGGTACGGAACAGCTGCATCTCCATGGAGCCAGCTCCATCAGCGACGGCTCCACCGTTCAAGATGCACTCGCATTGTAAATGCGTCCAGGTCCCCTGGTTCGCGGCTAGCTTGGCGTTGCGCGCCCACATGTCCTTGATTTCTTCCGGCGTCATCGGCGTGCTGCAAGGCTTCTTCATATATGGTTCACGCGGCCACCGGGGACCTGCCATCATCTTCCTGCAGACACATGTTTTTAGTCCGTTGATAACTTGCGCTATGCTGCTGGTATTCAAAAGCGTGGGGCCCTCAATTTTCTAAGAGTATCCTGATGACTTCGTCCGAGACAAAGGGTTCCTCAAACTTGTGCACAAGACCCGTGACGGAATTCAAGGTTTTCACATCATTGTGGGATTCGGATTCGAACCGCAGCCCTCCGTCTCGTGTGTGGGTGTTCTGTAAGCGTAGAAGGTCGAACTGTGCATTTGGCAAAGTAAGATTGTAGAAATCTTCAGGCTGGTGTTGCAGGTTCGCTTGTGTCCAAGAAGAAGCGCGTGAGGACAAGGGAATGCGAATGCCGCCCGGCGCAGCATCCTCCGTGCCAGAGCCTGCGCTGCACTTCGGTGTTACACAGTTCTCGTACTGCATCGCAAACTTTCTGCGCTCTAAGACCACCCGGAGATCCCATAGAAAACATTCGATCTGCTTCTCCGCGCAACCTTGGCGTCGCAAGCACATAGCAGCAGCTGCTTCACGTTGCGAAGTTGTAAGCACCTTCGTGCACGGCTCCAGCATCCTTGTTCTCTTTGCAACTGGTTCCAAACCGCTCAAGTCATCACTTTCTATGCTGATTTGGCTTGCGCCAGAAGACCCGCCGCGCACATCTTCCTTGGCTTGCTCCGAAGTTGAAGGCTTCTCCGTGATCTGGAATACCGCATCCGCGCATTCTGGGAAGAAGAACACATGCTCCCATGTGTGAGTGCGACGACCAAAATTGGCTTGCTAGACACCCTCAATGGAACGCAAGGCAGTAAAATGCCCCTTCTTGGCAACCACAAACTCGCCATCTTTCAACAATGGAGCCCACTCGTGGCATCTGACGATTGACTTCCTGCGTTGAAGAACAAGGCTCTAGCTGTTTAATCAACTTTTCACTGTTCACACTCACAAAAGGAAACGGAACGACCATAGGCAGTCGAGCGTCGAGAAAGGAGCCAGGAAACGAGTACCATCGCGAATCGCCCAAAATGGTCCATCCTGCTCATCACAACAACAAATTATACATCCCAAAAAAAACTTCTACAACCACAAAACAAAAACAAAAATCCAATACTATCCCACAAACTAACCAATCAATAATCGATCAACCTAACTAATCAAAATCTTTATTCACAAAAGAGTAATTAATTACATATAAACAAAAATCCAATAGTTATCAATTGCAACAAAACTAATCGCAACATAGAAACAAAAGGGAACCTTGTGCCCGAAGCAGCGAAGAGCGTCGATGAGACAAACATCATCGTAGCGACGTTGTTGCTTGCGATACCCAGGAGCATGCGGATCTGGTAAGCCTGACTTGAAACGAACTGCGATTAGCAGCAACAACACTTCCGCAAATAGCCGAGCAACCCTTCCCCTTCTGCAGATCTGCGCGACTCGTCTCCGCCATCTCGTCCTTGACCATGTCCGCGTAGAATGCGAAGATCTCTTCTTCTGCTCGCTCACGTCGCTTTCGCTTTCGATCCGCGAGTGCAAGGGCATTGCGCAGCACATTGTCCCAGTACCTCACCTCGTACGCCCGGCGCCGCTGTCTGCGCGACATGGTGACTGCGGCTTCCTCTGCACTCTCTGTCTGCAACCCGACGATGAAGTAATTGCCTCAGTTTACATCTCTTCGTAAGCGATCAAGAAAAGACGCTATACTTGCAGGATGCGCAGGGCACATCGTGACTCTTCAGTTTGCCGAGATGCACCAGTTGATCACAAGGGACAGGCCACATCCTGCAACAATCTCAAGTTCGCGTCCGGGCCCAAAGTCATAGCCTGAGGCCCTAACCCCTTTCCGCCACGCGCAGCTCCTCCCCGTCGCTTTCGTCGTAAATGTTGCTGATATCCTGCTCGTTGCTAAGCGACATTAAGATCTAAGGCTCGAGGTCAGCTGATTGCAACGGATTGCGACCGAGCAGCGTCCTGGACCTTGCGCTGCGCGTAGCACCGGAATCCCTTGTAGAACCTCGGCCTGGGCATCCGAGACCAATCCACGATGCAGGCACTTGTAGGCATCTTGGCGGTGCTGGCGAGTCGAATGCAGATGTTCCGCACCAAAGCATCACCTCAGTGATCATTCAAGGTCTCTCAAGCAGCGTTCAACATCATTCAATAGCAACGCAGGCCAAGACACACCAATTGCTTTCGCACCATAGTCCGGTAGATACTGCGTGTGCGCAGGGCCATGTGCTCACCGCGGCTTTGCCTGTTCCAAAATTGCGCCCTTGGTAGCCAAGCATCAGACGTTGGAGAATGCTACCTGGAACACGTGCGAACTGACTTTGTCTCAGCAAAGGCGCAATGCACCCTCTCCGAACAGTGGGTCGAGCAGCGGTGGGACATGCGAGAAGCAATTGCGCCCATGAAGAAATCACCTTGTAGGCAGCACTAGCTGTCTAGAAGCCCGCAAGTTATTTAGGATGTGTTTGGATAAGTGCATTTCAGGCACACCACGCGTGGCTCACGCCAAAATCGCTACCTCGGCGACAGCACGTGTGCCAGGGGTCGCGTGTCCAAGCTTAAGTTGCCAGCGCGTCTGTGGAGCCAAAGCCATCCGACGTCCGATTGCGTTGACAAAGTAGTCACCTCAGCTTCGTGCACTTGAATTGCATGAATAACCCTGCTGTCCTCGCCAAGTCACACCAGTTCGTCTTCAACATAAGCCCAGCGCCTGTCATGCACTCCGATATCTAGTGCGCTGGCTGACAAGGTGAGGATCAATGAAACCGCACCTCCCTCCAGCCCAGCAGCAGCCTCATCAATCAAAACGCTGCCTCAGTGTGCGATCGGTGGCATGGTGCCGTGACCTGTGGAGAGTTTTGTAGAGGGTGACATGAGCCATGCCGCCATGAACCCGTGCGCAGCAATTCGCCATAGCCATTCTGAGAGCAGCAATTACAGGCCTCGGGTACAGGGCGCAGCTTCACACAGCTCCCCTGAGCTCCCACTTGCCAAAGCTCCGGACGAAAGTAGCAGCGCAAGAAGCGAGTGAAGTTTGAGCAAGAAGGCTGCAGCATGACCAGTACGCGAAACTGGCACTCCATGTCAAGCGAATCCGAAGGTCACCACCGATGTCTCCCTACATTGGTCATACATACACTTGGGCATCGAAGCGGCGTCCGACATTCACGAACATCGCATGCTCTTTTGAGTGACCATTCTGAAACTTGAGCCATATAAAGCACGCTCGCTGCGCGCGTGTGTGTGTGTGTGTGTGTATGTGTGTGGGTGTGTGTGTGTGTCTGTCTGTTTGTGCATGCGTGCGCGTTTGCATGTGTTCGCTGGAACAGGTCTATCAGCTAAGCTTCCCTGACTCTAGTCGTGCATCGGAACGAACCTTTGACAGCCAGCGCTGAACTTGAGCCATTCAAAAGTGAGCGCGCGCATGTGTGTATGTGTGTTGTTGTCTGCATGTGTCGTAACATTCACTTCGCAGCAGCCGGCCTGAGACATGATTTTCCTGCACAAGGGGTCTATGTTTACTGCCTGAGCCAAACCCCCCCTGCCCCTAGAAGTAGACCTTCTTTTCTTTGCTTCGCCCTGAATTTAGTCTTGCATTTCCTTCCAAACGATATGTTGCTTGTCGGCCCAGACAGTGCGCGAAAAATGCTAAGCAAAAGGCGTGGGCCGTGCGGCCACGATCGCTCACCAAATGCGAGCGCTTTGCACAAGCAGCGCCTAGCTATCCGAGGCTGCCTCGAATACAACAAGGCTTTGCGTTTCCCAAAGCAAACAATTCAATGCACCCAAGCATGCTCCTTTTATGTGCCAAACAAACAAAGGTTGCTGTGGCATGTTTTTTTGAAACATTGCGTCGCTAAGACGATGCTTCTCTTTTGAACGCACTTGTGTGCGGTAGACCTATCAAACCTGCTCCCTCAACAAGGCAACCCAGAGCTAAACATGATTCGTAAGACCGAGCCAGAACCCCCTGCCCCTAGAAGTAGACCTTCTTCTCTTTGCTTTGCCTTTCATTTAGTCTTGGCACTTCCTTCCAAACGATCAATTGGTTGCTGGCCCAGACAGTATACATGATAAGCAAAAGGCGTGGGCCGTGCGGCCACGATCGCTCACCAATTGCGAGCGCTAGCACCTAGCTATGCAAGGCTGCGTAAAATACAAGAAGGCTTTGTGCACCGAGTAAAGAAGTAGTGCTTCAGACTGTTCATAATCTCACTGCCTCATGAAGTGTGCGACCACTCGTTTCGCAAAGCAAACAATTGAATGCACCCAAGCATGCTCCTTTTAGTGTCAAAGAAACAAAGGTTGCTATGCTATGTCCTGTTAAACATTGCATCGCTAAGACTATGGTTTTTCTTTTTGAACGCACTTGTGTGCGCTAGACCTGCCAAACCTGTTCCTTCAAAAGGGCAACCCGAAGCTAAGGTGCTGCACATGCGCGTAGGAAGCAGAGAAAAGCTGTGCTAGATGCACCGTCCACTGTGGGAATCAAACCAATACCAGATTTCGGGGTTGCGCCTTGACTGTACACGGTGCCAGTTGCCCAGAGCATGAATGCTCTCAGTCTTTGCGGCTTTTGCAGGTCTTTCACTGACATCCTGGCAAGTTTGGAGCACAATATTACTTTCGCTTGGTCATGAAAATAACACTTGCCCTTTGGCATCCCATCGACTGTGCCTCGACGGCTCGCTTCTTTGCTTCTGGCTTGCCTTCTGGCTTCTCTTCTGGCTTTTCCTCTGGCTTTGGCATCGTCTCCTAGAAACCGCGCGGAATGCGAAGTCACGTCAGTCACCAGTCATGAAACCCATGCACATGCTTGTGGTCAATCCCTTCTAAGAGCATGTGACAGCCCACGAACAAGTAATGTCTTTGTTACATTGCAAAAGCTTAGCCAAACCGCCTGAACACACCTCGCTATTGACATGTCGCCGAGTGAAACCGGGCGTCACGAGAATCACATGCCGAAGGAAACCAAGTAAATCTGTTAAATTATGCGTAGCCAGCTGGTAAGGAGTGGGGGTATATTTCTCACACCGAGCGCCGCAAACGAGCCGCAAAAATGGAAGCATCTCCTTGTGACACTGGAGGGATCGCCGCGAACAAGCAAACAAGTCAAGCACTTCGCCCTGTGACACCGGGCGCCGCAAACAAGAAACAAGCGGAGGCATCACCCTGTGACACCGGGTGCCGCGAACAAGCAAACAAGTGTAACTCTTCGCCCTGTGACACCAGGCGCCGCGAACAAGAACCAACAGTAGGAATCGCCCCGTGACACCGGGCGCCGCGAACAAGAACCAACAGGAGGAATCGCCCCGTGACACCGGGCGCCGCGAACAAGCAAACGAGTGAAACACTTCGCCCTGTGACACCGGGCGCCGCGAACAAGAACAGACAGGAGGAATCGCCCCGTGACACCGGGCGCCGCGAACAAGCAAACAAGAGTAACACTTCGCCCTGTGACACCGGGCGCCGCGAACAAGAACCAACTTGAGGGGTCGCCCTGTGACAACGGGCCCAGCGAACAAGCAAACAAGTGTAACACTTCGCCCTGTGACACCGGGCGCCGCGAACAAGAACCAACTTGAGGGATCGCCCTGTGACAACGGGCCCAGCGAACAAGCAAACAAGTGTAACACTTCGCCCTGCGACACCGGGCGCCGCGAACAAGAACCAACAGTAGGAATCGCCCCGTGACACCGGGCGCCGCGAACAAGCAGACAAGTGTAACACTTCGCCCTGTGACACCGGGCGCCGCGAACAAGAATCAACTTGAGGGACCGCCCTGTGACACCGAGCGCCGTGAAAAAGCAATCAAACGGAGGGATCGCCCTGTGACACCGGGCGCCGCGAACAAGCAAACAAACAGGAGGAATCGCCCCGTGACACCGGGCGCCGCGAACAAGAACCAACAGGAGGAATCGCCCCGTGACACCGGGCGCCGCGCACAAGAACCACCAGGAGGAATCGCCCCGTGACACCGGGCGCCGCGAACAAGCAAACAAACAGGAGGAATCGCCCCGTGACACCGGGCGCCGCGAACAAGAACCAACAGGAGGAATCGCCCCGTGACACCGGGCGCCGCGCACAAGAACCAACAGGAGGAATCGCCCCGTGACACCGGGCGCCGCGAACAAGCAAACAAACAGGAGGAATCGCCCCGTGACACCGGGCGCCGCGAACAAGCAAACAAAAAGGAGGGATCGCCCCGTGACACCGGGCGCCGCGAACAAGAACCAACAGGAGGAATCGCCCCGTGACACCGGGCGCCGCGCACAAGAACCAACAGGAGGAATCGCCCCGTGACACCGGGCGCCGCGAACAAAAACAAGTGGAGGGATCGCCCTGTGACACCGGGCGCCGCGAATAAGCAAGCAAGTGTAGCACTTCGCCCTGTGACACCGGGCGCCGCGGATAAACAAAGAACCGTTACAATATGGTTTTATGTGACACCGGACTCCACAAACAAATCAAAACCACGTCGTCTCATGACAATGGGCCTATTAACAAGTTGAGTAAGTGCTGCAGTAAATCAAGAGCAGCCGTACGAAATGAACGGCAGACACACAGGTCCTGCGAAGGCCAGACACCCCAGCAAGCTCGCCAGTTGAGTCGCCAGGCTCTGCGCTCCGCTCGGCTCATGGCAGATCGGAGTCGCGACAAAACTGCTTCTAAAAATGGCTGAGCAGATGAAGATCCTCTAATGACAAAGTCGGACCGCAAGTATAACGTGAGTGGGCCTGTCTTGCATTAAATATACGTGTTCAATCTCTTGCAGGGCGGGTTGGGTATCGTTGACCCGGCAACATGCCCAGTGTCACCTGGAACAAGTTGTATGCATGTTTGTATGCATGCATGCATGAATGCATTTATGCATGTGCGCAGTGCATGTGTATGTGTAGGTGCATGTACCTGTACATGAATGCATGTATGTACTGTAATGTTATAGAATGTTATGTTAGATTATGTATGCATGCATGTATGTATGGACGTATCGATGTATGTAATGTATGCGCATGCGTATGTGTATGTGTAGGGACGTATTGTCGTGCAATGTGAGGTAATGTGCTGTGATGTTATGTATGTATGCATCTATGTATCTAGGTATCTTTGTATCTATGTATGTATGTAAGTATGTAAGTATGTAAGTATGTAAGTATGTAAGTATGTAAATATGTAAGTATGTAAGTATGTAAGTATGTAAGTATGTAAGTATGTAAGTATGTAAGTATGTAAGTATGTATGTATGTATGTATGTACGTATTTATGTATGTAAGTATGTATGCGTGTCTATGTCTGTATGTATGTATATTGAACTCTAAAAATTCTACAATTTCTAAATTTCGGGGGTTCGATGAATAGAATTTTAAGAATTCTAGATGGTCCCAGCCCAGGAGGGCCTGGCCAGGACCCTTGATTTTTGGAATTTTAAGATTTTGTAGAATTTTTAGAACTTTTGTAATTGAATTCAAACAAACTATAAATTCTAAAAATCAGACCCCCGAATTTTTGAATTTTTGGATTTTTTAGAATTCAAGATGGTCCCAGCCCAGGAGGGGCCTGGCCAGGACCCTTGATTTTTAGATTTTTAAAAAACGGACCTCCGAAATTTGGAATTTTTAGAATTTTTAGAATTCTAGATGGTCCCAGCCCAGGAGGGGCCTGGCCAGGACCCTTGATTTTTAGAATTTTTAGAATTTTTAGAATTTTTAGAATTTTTAGAATTTTTAGAATTTTGAGAATTGAATTCTAAAAATTCTAAAAATTCTAAAAATCGGACCCCCGAAATTTAGAATTTTTAGAATTTTTAGAATTCAATTCTAAAAATTCTAAAATCGGACCTCCGAAATTTAGATTTTTTAGAATTTTTAGAATTCTAGATGGTCCCAGCCCAGGAGGGGCCAGGCCAGGACCCTTGATTTTTATAATTTTGAGATTTTTGAAGATTGAATTCTAAAAAATCTAAAAATTCTAAATTTCGGGGGTCCGATTTTTAGAATTTTTAGAATTCAATTCTAAAAATTCTAAAAATTCTAAAATCGGACCTCCGAAATTTAGATTTTTTAGAATTTTTAGAATTCAAGATGGTCCCAGCCCAGGAGGGGCCTGGCCAGGACCCTTGATTTATAGATGTTTAAAAAACGGACCTCCGAAATTTGGAATTTTTAGAATTTTTAGAATTCTAGATGGTCCCAGCCCAGGAGGGGCCTGGCCAGGACCCTTGATTTTTAGAATTTTTAGAATTTTTAGAATTTTTAGAATTTTTAGAATTTTTAGAATTTTGAGAATTGAATTCTAAAAATTCTAAAAATTCTAAAAATCGGACCCCCGAAAATTTAGAATTTTTAGAATTTTTAGAATTCAATTCTAAAAATTCTAAAAATTCTAAAATCGGACCTCCGAAATTTAGATTTTTCAGAATTTTTAGAATTCTAGATGGTCCCAGCCCAGGAGGGGCC
This sequence comes from Effrenium voratum, assembly GCA_963377175.1. Classification (NCBI taxonomy): domain Eukaryota; class Dinophyceae; order Suessiales; family Symbiodiniaceae; genus Effrenium; species Effrenium voratum. The sequence goes on from CAUJNA010000003.1 coordinate 146,119, forward strand.
AGGCCAGGACCCTTGATTTTTATAATTTTGAGATTTTTGAAGATTGAATTCTAAAAATTCTAAAAATTCTAAATTTCGGGGGTCCGATTTTTAGAATTTTTAGAATTCAATTCTAAAAATTCTAAAAATTCTAAAAATCAAGGGTCCTGGCCTGGCCCCTCCTGGGCTGGGACCATTTAGAATTCTAAAAATTCTAAAAATTCTAAATTTCGGAGGTCCGTTTCTTAGAATTTTTAGAATTTTTAGAATTGAATTCCAAAAATTCTAAAAATTCTAAATTTCGGGGGTCAGATTTTAGATTTTTTAGAATTTTTAGAATTCAGTTCTAAAAATTCTAAAAAATCTAAAAATCAAGGGTCCTGGCCTGGCCCCTCCTGGGCTGGGACCATCTAGAATTCTAAAAATTCTAAAAAATCTAAATTTCGGAGGTCCGTTTTTAGAATTTTTAGAATTTTTAGAATTGAATTCTAAAAATTCTAAAAATTCTAAATTTCGGGGGTCCGATTTTTAGAATTTTTAGAATTCAATTCTAAAAATTCTAAAAATTCTAAAAATTCTATAAATTCTAAAAATTCTTAAAAATCAAGGGTCCTGGCCTGGCCCCTCCTGGGCTGGGACCATCTAGAATTCTAAAAATTCTAAAATTCTATATTTCGGAGGTCCGATTTTTTGAATTTTTAGAATTCAATTCTAAAAATTCTCAAAAATCTAAAACTCAAGGGTCCTGGCCAGGCCCTCCTGGGCTGGGACCGTCTAGTCCTCTAGAATCGTTCGATTTTTTAGACATCAATTCTCGGTCCTGGCTGGGCTTTTCCCGGGCTGGGACCATCTAGAATTCTACTAATTCTAAAATCGGACCCCTGAAAACTAGCATGGCTAGAAACCAATTCTAAAAATTCTAAAAATCGACAAATTGAGACTTGGTTATCAAAAGGCAACATGCAGCGTTCATATTATACATAATGTTCCCTCGCCACGCCCCCCCCCCCCCCCGCCCCCCCTCAACAAGTAAGCTCAGGTGATATCCGCAAAAGCATGCGCTGCTCCTTTTAGTGCTCGCACCACCCCGCAGCCCTCGCAACACCTCGCGGAACCCTCGTGGAACCCTGGTGGAACCCTCGTGGAACCCTGGTGGAACCCTCGTGGAAATCTCGTGGAACCTTACCTCACAGCCGCCCCGGACACACCCCGGAGCCTATCTGGGCCGTGACCCCAAAGCTTTCAGCTGTTGGGGAAAAACCTAGAAAACTGGGGCCTCCTTTGTTTCATATTCTTAGCTTTTTAGATCCTTTTAGCGTTTATTTAGTGGTAGTTTCCATTTGGCCCACTAAAAGTTAGTCACTTTTAGCAGGGGATCTGAAAACGGGCAGCCCAGGTGCGAATAATGCAGCTCCTCACACCCCTGCTTTCCTTTTACTTTCCCTTTAAGCCAACCTGAAAAGGGTACCGCGACGAACAACATTTTTAGCATTTGGAACGTGACTTAACACGACCTTGTGGCCTCCATTTAGAACTTCCCCTGCACTTGCTGGGGAAACAACGACTTCCATTTGCCGTTTCAGAGTATTTAGCCGCCGTTGGCGTGTTCCGCCGGCCACCCGGCTGAAGCAGGGGGCTCCGCGGGTTTGCCGAGGGAGATGCCCTTGCGCAACCACTAAAGAGACACTATAGCCTCTGACAGGAAAGAGAAAGCAAGACAGAGAAGATATAGAGAAGGGCCGGGAGGACCGAGAGTAACCCGTCGCAGTGGACAACGCGCGGAAGATGCCAAGGCGCGGAGGGCCACCCGTGGCTATGTGGCCAAGGCAGAACTGCCTGTCGCCAGGCCCATGATGGCATGAGCTGAGGTTCCTCCCTGGCGCGTACGCCGAGGCAACTGCAGCACAGCTCCCTGGGGCGTACGCCTCGGGGAGCTCAATGCAGCAGAACTCCAGAAGATGGCTGCCCGAGGAAGGCAAAGGCAAGAAACCAGGTGCTTGGAAATCAGAGAAGTAACCGCAGAAATGAAATGTTTGTTGGCAACCTGAGGATGCTGGTGGAGCTGGACATGGCTCCGTGCCTCAGCCGTGCCACACACGGGAGTGACAGTCGCCGCCAGAATTCCTTCGAATGAGACACCAATAGCATCATCTGTGTGAAATTGAAGGTCAGACATGGGCAAGTTGCTCGGGCTGCAGCTGCAAGGGAGTGCTGAGACCGGACCAAGGCCAAAGTGAGACCGGCTGGCTGCGGGGTGTACAAGACAGGAAAAGAAGCGTGAGAGCCACACGTTGCATCCAGCCACGCCGCAAGAGCATAGTAAAATGAAGGAGGGTGTTTTGAAGGTTAGATCTTCTCCGCTCTCCGAGCTATCTGCCTCGGCCACAGCGCCAGACAGACGCCGCAAGCTGCGAGCAGTGGGAAAGGCGCAGCAACAACAGCACGAACAAAGACATCCAGAACGCAGGAGCAGCGAGGGTAGGTTCAATGTCCGCTCTCCGCGGGTTTGCCGAGGGAGATGCCCTTGCGCAACCACTAAAGAGACACTACAGCCTCTGACAGGAAAGAGAAAGCAAGACAGAGAAGATATAGAGAAGGGCCGGGAGGACCGAGAGTAACCCGTCGCAGTGGACAACGCGCGGAAGAGGCCAAGGCGCGGAGGGCCACCCGTGGCTATGTGGCCAAGGCAGAACTGCCTGTCGCCAGGCCCATGATGGCATGAGCTGAGGTTCCTCCCTGGCGCGTACGCCTCGGGGAGGCAACTGCAGCACAGCTCCCTGGGGCGTACGCCACGGGGAGCTCAACGCAGCAGAACTCCAGAAGATGGTCGCCGAGCGGTTAGAAAAAAGGGCTGCCCGAGGAAGGCAAAGGCAAGAAGCTAGGTGCTTGGAAATCAGAGAAGTAACCGCAGAAATGAAATGTTTGTTGGCAACCTGAGGATGCTGGTGGAGCTGGACGTGGCTCCGGGCCTCAGCCGTGCCACACACGGGAGTGACAGTCGCCACCAGAATTCCTTCGAATGAGACACCAATAGCATCATCTGTGTGAAATGGAAGGTCAGACATGGGCAAGTTGCTCGGGCTGCAGCTGCAAGGGAGTGCTGAGACCGGACCAAGGCCAAAGTGAGACCGGCTGGCTGCGGGGTGTACAAGACAGGAAAAGAAGCGTGAGAGCCACACGGCATCCAGCCACGCCGCAAGAGCATAGTAAAATGAAGGAGGGTGTTTTGAAGGTTAGATCTTCTCCGCTCTCCGAGCTATCTGCCTCGGCCACAGCGCCAGACAGACGCCGCAAGCTGCGAGCAGTGGGAAAGGCGCAGCAACAACAGCACGAACAAAGACATCCAGAACGCAGGAGCAGCGAGGGTAGGTTCAATGTCCGCTCTCCGCGGGTTTGCCGAGGGAGATGCCCTCGCGCAACCACTAAAGAGACACTATAGCCTCTGACAGGAAAGAGAAAGCAAGACAGAGAAGATATGGAGAAGGGCCGGGAGGACCGACAGTAACCCGTCGCAGTGGACAACGGCAACGACAGCGCGGACAACAACAGCCAGAACCCTTGAGCAGCGAGGGCACGGCCAATGTCCGCTCTCCGCGGGTTTGCCGAGGGAGCGGCCTTTGCGCACAAAAGAGAGACGATAGATGCAGATGGGAAAAAGAAAGCAAGACACAGAAGATATGGAGGGGAGGGGGGGGGGGGTAGCAAAAATCCGTCGCAAGGGAAAGTCTAAGCAACAACAGAAACAAGAACAACAACATCCACAAGACACGCCGGCAGGCCGGCGGATTTGCTTTCTCTTGTTGGTTAGTGACGGGAAATGTTCACTACTGAACATACCCCTTACACCCAATACCCACTTCTTTTTAGGGTATCATGTCGACCCTCTACTAAAAAAGGAGGTATTTACCTTGAAAAACAAGGTTTTCAAAAAAAAATCCCTAGAAAAAGTGGGTATTTGGAGTAGGGGGTAGTTGTATGTTCCGTGCGAAAAAGACGAGCTTCTAGCTCGAAGATGGGCAAAAGTTCGGACCTGTATCCTACCCCTTCAATCCGAGAAGGTTCCGTGATATTTTTTAGAGGAGGTTGGGAGTACCTTCGCCCCGATTTGTTTCCAATATTTTTTACATCTCAAGGTTCATCAAATATGGGTGTGGCTCAAAATTAAAGAGCTGGGGTTACGCGGGTTTCAGTCTGTGGCATCGATGAAGAGACAAAAAGTATGGCTGTGGCGAATTCAAAAAACCGGAATTCCAAAATGGGTTGCCCGATCGGTAAGTGGAAACCTGGACCAAAACCCGAGGTTTGCCCCTCCTCTTTAATTTTAAGCCACAGCCATATGTTTTACATCGCAAGGTTCATCAAATATGGATGCCGGAGTCAAAGATGTTGAAAGAGACGTTGGCCGGCCTCAAAACACCAAAGCACGAGCCCACCCAGGGAGTCCAAAGGCCTGAGTTACGGAGGCCGTTTAAACACGGAGGTTTTTTACGGCCTTTTTACGGGGTGTCTACGGCCGTTGACAAAAGGCCTAAGTTACTCAGGCCGAGGAAGCTCTGGGCCAACGTGCCAAACACCAAAACACAGCCCCAACAAGCCCTTCACGGGATGCAGAATCCTCAAGCCTTGGCAGGTGGATGCGCTGAACGCCGAGCGCGAACAGCTCCGTCCGGAGCCCAGAAACGGGAAGATCCGTCGCCCGAGAGTTGCAATGTCTGACTCCACTCGCCTGTATATTATATATACCCTCCAAATACCCGGCCTCTTTTTTCAAAATATGTTTTGCATAACCGATCGGTTTTCCACAGTAAATACCTCCTTTTTTAGTAGAGGGTCCACATGATACCCTAAAAAACTGGGTATTTGGAGTAGGGGGTATATACATATATATATATATAGATATATTTATTGTCCTCCAGAGAGCTGAAAGCTACAGGGCTTCTAACTTCGAACAAAGTTGGGAGAGTAATTTCGGAGATTGGTTGGTTGGTTTATTTTTGTCTGGTTTTCCATCTTTCCTTGCCAAGCGGCAACAGTTGGCTAAGGGGGTCGGGGGTGTAAGTCTGGGTTGGCGAAAAGATTGCCCAAGTTCGCTTGACCCAAATTAGAACAAGGGAAAGCCAGAAGGGGCCTATATGTCCCTTGCTGGTGGTCTTAAAAATGACCTTTTTGGCCCATGAAAGGTGAGTGTTTGGTGGGGTTTGGTGGGGGTGATTCTAGGGGTTGATTCCCCATTATTTTCAGCCATCGTTCTTTTCAAAACCGATCGCCATTTCCCCTGTTTTTTTGTGGTGTTCTAGAAAGATTCGGATCCCTGGAAAGAATGGGGAAGTTACCCCCTACTCCAAATACCAACTTTTTCTATGATATTTTTTAGAAAACCGATCGGTTTTCCATGGCAAATACCTCCTTTCTTAGTAGAGGGTTTACATGATACCAACTAAAAAAGGCCGGATATTGGGTGGTGAATCGGGGTAGAGGGATGGGAGCCCGAAGAACAAGCAGGGATTGAACTCACCGGTGCCTTGGGGTCGGCTCGTGCATACCCCCTACTCCAAATACCCGATGCCTTTTTTTAGTTGGTATGATTTGTCGACCCTCTACGAAAAAAGGAGGTATTTACCTTGGAAAACCGATCGGTTTTCCCAAAATACCGTAAAACAAGTGGGTATTTGGAGTAGGGGGTAGCCAGGTGGTTCCCTTGCTTCTTGGATAGCTGGGACCTTAAGGGGACGTCCAATCGGGACCCTGTTTTGTGTCGGCTCGTGCTTGGCCACTTGAATACACAGAACCGTCCTGCGCCATGAAGGTGAATATTCACTTGCCCAGCCGACACGGGGACGTGGTGCTTGCGGTTGTGCATCTTGGCCATCTGGCTGCAACCGAAAAGGCGTTTGCTTGGCATGACCACGGGGGCGAGGTTGTGACGTGGGGTGGACCAGGACATGGCGGAGACAGCAGCCAGGTGAAAGAGCAGCCGAGGAACGTCCAGCACATCCAAGCAACTGGCGGTGCTTTTGCTGCCATTCTTGAATCTGGGTCTGTTGTGACATGGGGTCATCCAGAAACTGGCGGAGACAGCAGCCAGGTGCGAGAGCAGCTGAGGAACGTCCAGCACATCCAAGCAACTGGCGGTGCCTTTGCTGCCATTCTTGAATCTGGGTCTGTTGTGACCTGGGGGGATCCACAACGTGGCGGAGACAGCAGCCAGGTCCTCAGGTGCGAGAGCAGCTGAGGAACGTCCAGCACATCCAAGCAACTGGCGGTGCCTTTGCTGCCATTCTTGATTCTGGGGCTGTTGTGACGTGGGGTGATCCACGCCTTGGCGCAGACAGCAGCCAGGTGCAGGAGCAGCTGAGGAACGTCCAGCACATCCAAGCAACTGCATGTGGTGCCTTTGCTGCCATTCTTGATTCTGGGGCTGTTGCGACCTGGGGGGATCCACAACGTGGCGGAGACAGCAGCCAAGTGCAGAGCAGCTGCGGAAGGTTCAGTGCATCCAAGCAACAGGCACTGCCTTTGCAGCCATTCTTGAATCTGGTGCTGTTGTGACCGGGGGATATCCAGGCTTAGGCGGAGACAGCAGCCAGGTGCAGGAGCAGCTGAGGAACGTCCAGCACATCCAAGCAACTGCATATGGTTCCTTTGCTGCCATTCTTGAATTTGGGTCTGTTGTGACCTGGGGTCATCCAGAAACTGGCGGAGACAGCAGCCAAGTGCAAGAGCAGCTGAGGAAGGTTCAGTGCATCCAAGCAACTGGCGGTGCGTTTGCTGCCATTCTTGAATCTGGGGCTGTTGTGACCTGGGGTCATCCAGAAATTGGCGGAGACAGCAGCCAGGTGCGAGAGCAGCTGAGGAACGTCCAGCACATCCAAGCAACTGGCGGTGCCTTTGCTGCCATTCTTGAATCTGGGGCTGTTGTGACCTGGGGTCATCCAGAAATTGGCGGAGACAGCAGCCAGGTGCGAGAGCAGCTGAGGAACGTCCAGCACATCCAAGCAACTGGCGGTGCCTTTGCTGCCATTCTTGATTCTGGGGCTGTTGTGACCTGGGGTCATCCAGAAATTGGCGGAGACAGCAGCCAGGTGCGAGAGCAGCTGAGGAACGTCCAGCACATCCAAGCAACTGGCGGTGCCTTTGCTGCCATTCTTGAATCTGGGTCTGTTGTGACCTGGGGGGATCCACAACGTGGCGGAGACAGCAGCCAGGTGCGAGAGCAGCTGAGGAACGTCCAGCACATCCAAGCAACTGGCGGTGCCTTTGCTGCCATTCTTGATTCTGGGGCTGTTGTGACCTGGGGTCATCCAGAAATTGGCGGAGACAGCAGCCAGGTGCGAGAGCAGCTGAGGAACGTGCATCACGTCCAAGCAACTGCGGAAGGTGCCTTTGCTGCCATTCTTGAATCTGGGGCTGTTGTGACCTGGGGTGATCCTCACCTTGTCGGAGACAGCAGACAGGTGCGAGAGCAGCAGAGAAACGTAATCCACAGCAGCCAGTTGCAGGAGCAGCTGATTCTGGGGGCTGTTGTGACCTGCGGTGATCCGCGCTTTGCTTCGATTTGTTGAATCTGGGGCTGTTGTGAACTGGGGTGCTCAACCCTTCGGCGGAGACAGCAGTCAGGTGCGAACCAGGCAAAAGATCTGATTTTTTTGCAGGGGTCCTAATTCCAGCCTAGGTTTGTTGTTTTTAGTTGGTGAAAGGTGGTGTCCGAATTTCGCCCACAGGCTTTCAACTTTTAGGAGATCCCATTGAGGTATCTCTGAGACCATCTGAGCAACTGACTCTTTTGCAGAAAACATGCTTGGGTGCTCGATTTGCCAAGTTAGTATGTGGGTTCGCGACCTGCGTGAAGAGAAGCACTAATGACACGCCCTACTCCAAATACCCTCTTTTTCTAGGGTGTGATGTCGACCCTCTGCTAAAAAAGGAGGTATTTGCCATGGAAACCCTAAAAAAAGTGGGTATTGGGAGTAGGGGCAATGGTTAATTAAGCCCACTTACGAGGAGCTGTAAGTGGGCTACCCAGGAAAGCCAGCCGAACCGTGGGGACCCAAATTTCCCAGACACCAGGGGTCTGTCCGAGAGGCGGTTTGCCCCATTTGTTCCAAGAACAAAAGAAGTTAGTCCAAGGCTCGGATGAATCATTGTATAGTGCCCTCTAAGCGAAAATCCTTTAATTTTAAAGGGTCAACTGGAAAAAAACGGTATTTCCTGGAAAAACCCGGATATTGTGCCATACCTTTAAAATAAACGGATATTTGCTTAGAGGGTGCTCTTAAAAATGGGCGTGCCACCTTTTGAGGGTACCCCGGGTTTCGTGGGTTTTACAGGAAGCCGCTCCTTTTCGGGGGGCCAAACTTAAAACACACACACAAAATGAAAGTGCGAGGGCCGCCGTATTGAATAAGTCTTTACTTGGTGGTTCCCAGCCATCCCCTTAGCTTTTTAGCTTTTTAGTGTTTAGTGGGGATTTCCATTAGGGGAGGGTTCCCCTACTAAAATAGACTACCGAAAATATGAAAAGAAGAACAAAAAAACGGGTACCCTTATTCCAACCTCTCGACTGGAGGACCTAGCTCGTGTGTCCCCACTCTTTGCAACCGTGGATTTCGTCCACGTTCTTCGACGTGTGGACTTTTTTTCTGGAAAGGGCACTCCCTGGAAAGAGCAAGTTACCCCCACGCATACCTTGTTCATCCATTTGCTCAACAACATTTGTGTTTTTTTTCCCTTGCTGGTTTAAAAAGGAATCTATCACTACTGTTTGTTAATTATATACATATACATACATATACATATACATATACCATGTGATGGGCTTGTGAAGCAAGACGGCGTGTGGACCTGTTTCTTTCCGGATTTCCGGGGCTCCCTCCCCTTTCCCGGGGCCGAAAATTTGAGTCGCGCTCCTCTTGGGTAAATTGTTGCGAAAGCTTTGCCGGTGTGCTTGGGAAACCGTTGGAAGGCCGAAGCCCATTTTGGGCCCCGAATTTTCATTCTCGTCTTTTTTTGGAATGAAAGAAGCAGAGCCCCGAGTTTGGAGCGGAATTTGGAGTCATCTTTGCGGCATACTCCAGAGTGCCAAGTTGCAGTTGCTCATGGCTTTGGGGTCATACCATCTCTTTTGGCCGTGTGGCCTTGCGCCGTCCCAAAACATTTTTCAGTTTTCAGGTTGGTTTTTCAGGTTGGAAACCAAAAGGAATGCGCCAAAATGAATCGGAGGAGCTGAATGATTACATGATTTGGCCACAAACATTACTTTAGAGCCGCCATTTCAGTCCGCCGACATTTCACCGTGACCCTTCCAAGTTGAGAAGTTAAAAGGAACATCACGCTTCCGTTCATTTCCCCTTGATGTCCCATTCACTTCCCCGTCATTTCCCCTTCGCTTCCTCTTCATGTACCCTCATTACCCCCTCATGTACCCTCATTACCCCCTCATGTACCCCTCATTCCCCCCTCATTTTCCCTGTGTACTTCCCTTGCTCATTTTATTCGCCCCTGTTTTTCCACTTCCTTTCCCCCGCCGAAGATCCATCTTCGGCGAATTCTTTTTTCCTGCGCTTTCGGTACACCAAGCCTCCAGGAATGGAGCGCGGCCTGCAGGAGCAGGCGGAGGCTTCTTCGATGCGACGAAGTGGTTTTGGGGGAACGCCGGGAACGCGTCTCCTGGGTGTGTGCTTTTTGGAGTTTGGTGCCTAGTTTTGAGGTGGGAGAAAAAGGGAAACCAAAAATAGACGGCTTGGCTTCCAGTTGGATCTCGGAAAACCACCCGAAGCCTTTTTGATGTTGGAGACTTTCCCTTGCCTCGTTCGCAGCCTGAGAAGGAAGGGCGACCGATCCCCGAAAAACATGGTTTGGTTTTCCTTTCCAGCCAAACAGTCCAAAATGGGCTAGCAAGTCCCAAACAAACAAGGCTCAGGAGATTTGAAAAAAAAATGCCGTGGCTTTGGGTTGCACATTCAGGCGTTGCCAGCCTGAGCTGATTTTCCTGGCCCCAAAGTGCGTGGTCTTTTTTGGAGTTGGTACCCTTTTCGGAGGGAGTTGGAGTTGGAGGCCACTGGGAAACCGAAGCGATTCAGTCCCAAAGAGACGCAAAGAGACAGACCCCGGGCCCCAAAGGCCTTTTTCCTCCTGCTTTTTTTTCTGCGCTTGGGGCCCACTCTGGCCAAGTTTAGATAGTTCAGCCGGCGGTTTTTGGACGTGTCCGGTCACCGCTTGCAGGATGCTTAGTAAGTGTTAGGTCACCATGGCTATAACTTGTAGCCTTGGTGGCTCCCAGCCATCCGGTTCAACTGAGCTTTGGACATTTTTAGTTGGTTTGGTTGGTGGTTTGAAAGGAAGGGAAGCGGACACCAAACAGAAAACCAAATCCATTTTGTAAACCAAACAGAAACCATCCGAACTAGTGTCCAAGGAAAGACCCACCCGCCCACCCTGACGCTACCCAGGCGGACGAGCTTGTGGACGCCCTCTCGAAGCTGCGGCCGTTGCTGAGCGAGGATCGCTCGGCCAAGTTTTTTTCCGACCGGAAGTTGTAGGCGAGTCCTCCCCGACCTTTTGCCTTTTGTTTTGTTTTTCGTTTTGTTTTTCTTTCTTTTTTTTTGGGGGGGGGGGGCTTCTTTTTTTTGCGGGGGGAGGGGGGGCGGTGGCCTTTTTTTGTATTTTGTTGCTTTGGGGGGGGGGGGTTGGCTGGTCTAAACGTAGGGGAACCCCCCCAAAATGGTAGGTGTCCTTTATTGGTTTCCCTTTCCTTCGACACCATCCATCCGGCTAGGAAAGGCCTTTTTGGGGGCCTTTTTAAAACTTCTTTTGGGGACCAACAGTTTCAGCCCGATGATTTGAGACAAACCCAGAAGGCAAAGAAGGCTCAGTTGCCCAAAGCGAATCGACCTTTTAACCTTTTGGTTTTTCAATTTCGGTCTTTCTTTAGTAAAGGCCCCAAAAGGTTAACCTTTTATTTCTGGGTCCTTTGGGCGATTGAGAAGGCCTTGCGAGAGATTGCTACTGACAATTGTACCTGGAGTCTTCTTCCGACCTTCAAAACATGGGGTAATCTACCAATCCATACCCCTTGAGAATCCAACCATAGGTGCGGCTGCTTTTTGAGTTCTGTACATGCTTTTGGGCACACCATATTTTCAATGTCGATCAGTTTTAACACCATACTCACTCCAAATGCCAACGCTTTGTTTAAGGGTATCATGTCAACCCTCCACTAAAGAAGGGATCGGTACATACCATAGACATCCGATCTGTTTTTCCTTTAACAACATGCCAGCAAAGATAACAATCCGGGTATTTGGAGGTTGCGGGGGTATGGGGTTGTATTCGTTTTGAACCCCGACCTCAGCGGCGGAACCCCGTTGGGAAACCCTTTTGAACCAACCCGCAGGGTACCCTTAACCGTTAAAACCTGGACGCGGCTTGAGTTTTTGGAAACTATGACACCTGACTCTACCGGGGTCCCTAGATTTCCCTTTCTGGCTGTTTTAAACATCACCTTTTTGGCCCATGAAAATAAGTATCCCTTGGTGGGGGTGATGTTTTAAGGGGAAATATAGGGAGCCCTGCTCTACCAAAAGACCACCTCCATGGTAGATTCCTGTTCAACCAACTTTCAGGGGAGCCAACAAAACACCCCTCAGACGCCTAACCTAAAGACCATGATCCCGACTCAACCAAAAGACACCCGCCTTGTTTTCAGGGTACCAGAAGAGAACATCAAAAAACAAGTCGGCGACCTGTCGCTTCAGACGAGAACACCCGAACAGCCCAGCCCCCCCCCCCGACCCCCGACCCCCGACTCCGAGGGATCGATCCGACGGATCGCTTCCCAGACGGACGTCTTGCGCACTGAGCGGCAGCGCTTGGTCTCGGAGCGCCGCAGTCTGGCAGAGGTGGCCCAGGCGGCTCCGAGAGGGTGGGAGGGAGGGAGGTGCACCCAATACCGTTGGGAGGGAGGTGGTCATCTTTTAGTTGGTATGAATTGTCGACCCTCTACCAAGAAAGGAGGTATTTTTTTGTGCAGAACCAGGTGTTTCTATGAAAAAACAAGCTGAAAGAAGCGGGTATTTGGAGTAAGGGGTTGCTTTCTCTTGCTGGTGCGAGTTCTGGGACTGTGGGATCCTGGAGTCTCCATGAGCCTGTAAGAATTGGCGCATGACCCCATTTTTTGCGGGAATGACACCATTTTTAGAGGATCATGGAGACTCCAGGCATGAACCCAGGGGTCTTTTTAGGGGAAATCGTCACTCCTGTGCTGTTGCCATAAGTCGGGACTGTGGGAAGGGACCGAAGCCAGGCTTCGGTCCACAGTTGAAACCACTATAGTGTTGGATGCGGAAAAAAATAAAGGGTCATTCCATTCTCATTGCCTGCCGGTTCCGAACTGGCAGGGTTTTGCTGGATCATGGTTCTTGGAGTTCTGCGTGGTTCTCTGGTGAGTCTTTAGGGAAACCGCCAAAAAAGAATGGGCGTCGGCTCATTGGTCTTTAGCTGAGCTGAACAGTGTCTTTGAAGATTTGAACAGTGTCTTTGAAGATTTTCCCTTTGTGGGTTTGTAAGGGAGTCGATTTCACATATTGGATCAGGTTTTCTTGATGGTTCCCAGCCATCCGGTTCAACTTGGCCTTCTAGTTGTTTGTGGGTGGCTTGGTGGGAATTTCATCCTCCTTTAGCAGGGCATCTGAAAGCGGGTGTTTAGTTGTTTTGTTCAATGTTTTGGTTCTGTTCATTTTTATGCTTGGCTGCAAAACGCAAGGAGGTGTTTTGATGAAGCCCACACCAAGGGTTGGACCGTTCTGGAACTGACCTAGCTGACTCATGCTGACTGGTTTCTGGTTTGGGGGTAGTCTCCGTGCCACGTTCCAAGAGCAAGATCTATCGCGTTTGGAAGAGGAACTTCACAACCCTTGGTATGGTAACAAAAGCACGTTGTTTTCATGCAGCCAAACCAAACCAAAATATAAAGACAGCCAAAAGAACCAACTTGATCTTGTTGCAGCCCCTCAAACCCAAAAATGAAGAGAAGAACAAACCAACTTAACAGCCCCCAGGCCTAAAAATGAAGAGAGCCAAAAGGACAAAGACTTGATCCAAGAACCGCGAAGGGAACTCAGTGGCTAACTCTGGAGAAGACTCAACGCCTCAAGTCAGGGCTGTGGGAAATGGAATCCACTTCTGTGATACCTTACAAAAAGGGCCTAAGACCAACTCCCCATTTGAAGAGGGGAGTCCATCTTGTATCACAGAAGTGGTTGGAAAAATCCCCTCTTCAAATTGAAGTGGTTGGACAAAATCCCCACAAGTATCCCCCATTTGAAGTGGGTGGGGAGGAACCCCGAGTGATCCCACAACCCCGCCTCAAGTTGATCCGGAAATTTGGATTCATTGCTTTAAGGAGGGGGTCCCTGGGGTTCCAATTCGGACGGATGGCTCAATCTGAGGTCAAAAGAATCTACTTCCGAAAATCGGGTGGTTTTGGATTGGAGGCTTGGTGGTGAATCTAGAAAACGGTTTGGATGTGGCGTGTTTTTTTTTGGTGGAACCTAGCAACACAAAAAGTAATGGAAAAAGGCCATGCATGGGTTTCCCTGATAAATGGGTAATAAACCAAATCTAAACCAGTGGAACCCATCTAGTTCTAGCCCAACACCAATCAAAATTGGGCTCTCCTTTTTGATATCCGCTAAATGTGACTAACTTGTGGGTTAAGTTCGTTGAAACTACCACTGAACCAACTGAAAGCAACTAAAAAGCTTTTAGAAAACCGGATGGCTGCGAGCCACCAGCCGACACCCTTTTTGCGGCGGGTTTCCCTTGGAAGACCCAAGATAACCACGAAAATGTTGCGGAGTCCCCGCCGTTTTTTTTCCTTCTTTTTTTTCTTCTTCCCCCGAGACATCCATACAATTCATGGGAACCCCACCATGGTGGGTTTGCGGTTGACACGCACCTGGTTCAGTGGTGTGCTGACTGCCAAATCAAAAGGGACACCCGCACAGCAACTCGTGCTTCCTGAGTCTGACCAATTGATGCCAGGTCCCCCGAGATCAATGGTTTTTTTTCCTTTTTTTTTTTTTCTGGGTATATATATATATAAGTAAATCTACATACAACAGGAGGTATTTACCATGGACAACCAGTTTGTTCTGCGTCTTCTCTTATCCCCCCCGCCTCCAAAAAATGTCAATCTACGAGAGAAGGAGGTTTGCCTTGGAAAGCCAGTTGTTTTGTCTATCAACTGAAAAACGGCTGGGCATTTGGAGTAAGAGGTAGGATAAACCCAACTCTTCCACTCCTTCCTCACATATGGGTGTGTGTGTGTGTTTTTGTAGTACCTTGTATGTTTCCTTCTGGTTTCACTTCAATCCAACTTTTAAAGTTTACCCTCCAACAAGCACCCCCCCCCCAACAAAAAAAAAACAAAGCAAAAACACAAGGTTGTGGGGGTGGTTGTCTATTTATATACCCTGAACCCCAGAACCAGGGGTTCAATTCCTCTAAAGGTGACCTCGTAGTCGACGTCTGTGACTTCAAAGCCCGTCCTTAACTCTAGAAAACGGTTTGGATGCGCTGCTTGTGGATTTCACCAGTTCTTCCCTTTGGAGGTTCTTTCAGTACATGTTTGGGCTATCACAGCCTTCTTTTGTTCTTGATATTTTGCTACAAGGCCACCTTTCCACAAGGCCACCTGGGTGTGGGTGAAAAATAGGTACCCAGAATGGAACGAAAACAAAAATGGAAACAAAGACTGAAAACTGCGGTCCGATTCCTGATGGTTTAATTTTGACCCATACCTACCCTCACGTTCTCTGCCTTTCAAGCTCACGTGTGTGCGTCTCTTTGGCTCTGGGCTTTTTCTCTTCCGCCTGCGCGCGGCGAAGCCGTGCTTGCGTTGCCAGGGCGCTGGTGTCTTCGCTGCCGGGGGGGCCCGGCGGAAAAAGAGAAAAAGAAAAGAACAAGCGAAGGGGGGGGGGGTTAGAACTGCCAAATACCCGGCCTGTTTTTGGTTGGTATGATGTCGACCCTCTACTAAAACCAAAGAATACCCTAGAAAAAGTGGTATTTGGAGTAGGGTGTTTCCAGGGGCCTGGCAACAGCAAACAGTTCTCAAGGACCTGGCAACCCCCACGCCCAAAACAACAAAAGGAACCCCTAAAGGGGGTAGGTGCAATGGGATTGGGTAGTTGAGAGCCCTACCCCCGACTCCAAATACCCGATGCCGGTTTTTAGTTGGTATCATCGACTTGCGTTCGGATGACTTTGTCTCAGGGGAAGCCCTTACACCCAATACCCACTGTTTTGTTGTTGGTATCGTGTCGACCCTCTACTGAAAAAGGAGGCATTTACCTGAACAACCGATCGGTTTTCCGAAAGTTTGCCCTAGAAAAAAGTGGGTATTTGGAGTAGGGGGTTTGGGGTGTTCCAGGGGCCACGAATATTCGAGTGGGTTGTCGATTGGATGCTCGAATTTTCAACGCGACTGATCAATTCAGCCAAATACCAGCTAATTTAAAGAATAATGCTTGCAAAGCACGCGGCTCGGTTCGGCTTAGATCCGAAAGAAAACAAATCTCGAGCGCAGGCGGTCGGCTGACCCGGAAACCCAAAGCCCAAAGAAGGGTGCGAGAGGAACCCTTACAAGAGCCCTCCCCCCCGAAAGAAGAAAATCAGCAAAAAACATGGAGTACTCCAGATCCAACGGAGATTCCGAGCCAAACAGTGGAGGAGACGGGGAAACAAACCTAGGGACCGCCCCGAACAAAAAAAGAAGTCTGAGAAAACTTCTCCTTCTAGGGGTAGGCCTGGATGTTGCTACAAATCCATGGAAGGTTGGACTCTCCAAAATGGTGCTGTCCTTTTGGTTCCCTCCACAACCCACCAAAAGCGGGTACCAACTCCAAAAACGACAGACCCAACTGGAGGTCCGCGCAGCCAGTGGCTGGGTGGAACAAAAACCCAGTGCTTGGGTCCGAACCCCCTCAGCGCCCCATCTTCCCGTTGTGCCACCTCAACAGCAAACAGTTCTCAAGGACAACCCCCCTCCCAAAACAACCAAAGGATTCCCTAAAAGGGGGTGGGTGCAATGGGGTTGGGTAGTTAAGAGTCCCAGGGGGTTCCTTAAGGCTTCTTAGGGTTCTCCAGGGTTTGCTGGAAGAATCCATGAACAAACGACCTCCTGAGGGGCGGTCTGCACTTTGACTGTAGCTGATAGATTGTGAACATTTAACAAAGATATATGCGTTTGTTCACAAAGCTACCCTACTTTCCTACATGACCTGCCTTTGCCATCTCAGCTGGCACGGCTTGAAGCGCACTTAGCACCTTAGATCCCCTTTTAGTGGAGGTCCAGAAAGGTTTCTCTCCCCCCTTTTTCTTGCCGTCCAAATGGTGGCTTCGACCTGGAATTCCATGTAGATTGTGTATGTACTTAACAAGTATCAACCATCTTGAAATTTATAACTAACATATGAGTCAAACATTAAAAATACTCAGAAAGCAATGAATACCAGAAACCATCAGTTATTCTAGTGCTACTTTCCCCATTCTTTCCAGGGATCCTTCTTTCTAGGAAACCCCCGGAAACCTCGGGAAACGGCCGGTTTTTGAAAAGAACGATGGTTGAAAGGTTTGGAAAAGGACTCAACCGTTAGAATTATTGGTTTCCCAATATACAATACAATAAATACCAGAAATACTCAATATACAATCAATACCAGAAAGCATTAAATACCAGAAACCATTCTGTTATCTCCATTTGCCTCGACTGCTATTGGGTTGGATCTTCAGACTTTAACTTTTTGGTTGAAATCAAGTTGGGTTTTCCACTAAACTCCAAAAACGTGATTCACTTTTTGCAGGGGGCTCAACAGCAACCAAGAAGTGAACTCAGTTGGATTCGCCAGCCTCGGTTGCTTTCCATTCCAACCTTGAACGTGTTAACGACTTGAACACTGACTTCTTCGCTATGCCAAATTTGAAGCGACTTTGGGCGTATCCCCCAAAGTCCCAGCCCCACTCCTTGGCCATTGAGCCTGAGGAGGAGGTCTTGGAGGATGAGGACCTGGAGCTGCAGCTGCTGAACGCCGTGAAGGAGCGATCGATCGAACGCGAGCGCTGCCGGAGTCGAAGAACGATCATGGGGGCTGGGGGGGAGGGAGGGAAGGGGGAGGGAGCTCAAATAACCCCTTCTTAAGCCCCTAATAAGGCACAAGTTGAGGGCAATGTTCTGGTGTTTTTTGTGGAAGGATTCCTGCTTAAAATGGCCTTTTGCTTCCTGGACCCCCAAAAGACCGGTTCCTTTTTGTTGCCTGTGACCCAGAAAAAAGTGGAAAGTCAGAAAACAAAAAGGAATTTGGGTCTTTTGGTGGTCGAAGCCAGGGCTCATCCCTACAACGAACATCCACGTCCAAGGAAGCCGGGCGTTGAGCCGAGCCGGGTGTCAGAAAATACGGCGGGATCGGACAAAATCGAAGGGAGAAATCCCAGTTGCCTTTTTACGGGGTGTTTACGGCCGTTGACGAAAGGCCTAAGTTACTCAGGCCGAGGAAGCTCTGGGTGAGCTGGATCAGAAGTTTGCCGCGGTTGCTCCTTTTGAAGGCTGCCCGGGTTGGCCAGGGTGCGTCTTGTTTTAGGATTGGGACGTCCCAAAACGGCGCAACGGTGTTCCTTTGGGTTTCTCCGTAAAACCACGAAACAGGGGTACCAACTCCAAGAAAGAGTCTTGATTCAGAACTGCATCGCACGGAATGGGCAATGAACGGCACTGGTCACCAAACTGCAAGTGGGATTCCTCCTGTTGTGAGTGGGCTTTACATATCCCAGTGGGCTTGCCAGTCTTCAGTCACCAAGAGCAAACTAGCGGAGCTTCACTATTCTGGGCATGTTGTTCTTTTAAGAAAGAAAACATAGAGAAGCAACAAACATATAAAATATTGTTTTTTTTTTTATTGGGTTCTGTTCATTTTAGGTTTGGCAAGCTCATACCAAGGGCTGAGAATAAATATATATATATATATACACATATAGGCGAAGCGCCTGGTCTTTTTTTGGCGGGTGGTTTGTTCTGGTTCCCTTGAGGGTTTGCCTTTGCCCATCAAACCCAACATCAAATTGGGGTACACAATATTGACTGTGGCTCACGTGCAGGACGCGGGTGGTCCTTCCCCTCCCCTCCTCCCTCCTCCCTCCTCCCTCCATGGTTGTTGGGAAACATGTTACTTTTTTGCTTATTGTGGTTTAGTGGGAAATCCCCACTTAACTGCTAGAATTTCAATTTTGCTCCCCTTCCAACGTCAACCAAGCCTCCTCCCTCCTCCCTCGCTCCCTCCCTCCCTCCCTCCCCTCCCTCCCTCCCTCCCTCCCTCCCTCTCTCCCTCTCTCCCTCTCTCCCTCCCTCCCTCTCTCCCTCTCTCCCTCTCTCCCTCTCTCCCTCTCTCCCTCTCTCCCTCCCTCCCTCCCTCCCTCCCTCCCCTCCCCTCCCCTCCCGTCCCCTCCCCCCCTCCCCTCCCCTCCCCTCCCCAATAATATCATGTAATTCATAATGAGTAGGAAATTAGATAAGGATGATTTTTTTTAAAACAAAATATATTATGATGTTGATGAGGGGTTCGGTTCTGTTAGAGATTTATATGAAAAAGCGAATAAAGTTGAAGCAGGTTTTACATTAGATTATGTTTCTACATGGTTGAAATCTCAACCAAACAAGCAAACAAGAAATTATAAGAACTACAATTCATACACGGCACCTTTTCCAAAGTATGAGTTCCAAATTGATTTAATGGTCATGTCAAGTTTGTTAAATGACGTTGGTGTTGATGTTAAGAATCAACCTAAATTTGGTTTTGTTTGTATCGATATGTTCAGTAAAACGTGTCATCTAGTTCCAATGGAAAATAATGATATTGATACTTTTTTCAATGCTATGTTAGAATGTTTTAAAGTTCTAGGCTATCCACTTAGTATATATAGTGATGATGAAGGAGCATTAAATAGTAAGAAGATACATAATTATTTGAAAGGTGAAGGAATTGAATTAATTATTACTGAAACTCATGCAAAT
Organism: Effrenium voratum; assembly: GCA_963377175.1. NCBI lineage: Eukaryota > Dinophyceae > Suessiales > Symbiodiniaceae > Effrenium > Effrenium voratum. The sequence goes on from CAUJNA010000003.1 coordinate 165,161, forward strand.
GTGGCAGAGAGGGCTATTCGCACTTTTAAGAAAATGATAAGTAATAGACTTCGTCATCATAAAGGATCATGGATTGAAATGATGAAAGTATCCCTGAAGAAATACAATAGTAGTCAAATACATAGTAGCACACAAACAACACCAAACAAAGCACACGATTTAGACAATGTTTTAGATGTTAGGGCAAACCAAATACTGAAAGAAAAGCATAATAGAAAGTATCCCAATGTGACTGAGGGAGATTATGTCAAAGTATATAGTAAAGGTAAAGGCAACTATACCAGTCGTAAAGAAAGTTTCAACCATTGGAGTGAAAGAAAATACAAGGTAATACTTGTAGGTATGGATTTACTTAATAATCGCTATTACAAATTGGATGGATTAAGTAAAAAATACAATAGGCACGATATTTTATTGGTTAATCAAATAATGTCCATACGGCAAACTTTCAATAGCGTTATAGAAATATATTTTATTACAAAAATTGGACAAAGCAAATTTACTTTGGTTAATGCTATAAACTTGGTGATTTTTGCTTCTAATTGTGTTGAAATTGACTGTTTCTTTCAAATCACCATTTAATGTTTCTTCGTATTTATTATAATTTAATTCATTAGCAATTTTATGTTTAGCAATGCCTTTACTCCTCTTATGTTCTTCATCTTCCCCATAAACCTTATAGCAGTATGATTTAGGTGTCAATCCTATGAAGTGTGTCATTATTTTCCCTGATAACTCATCCTTCATTTTCCCAAGAACTTTTTTATTAGAAGCATTATAACATTCATGATTTTTAGGATAATCTGAAAAATCCATATGTTGATTTATATGCTTAAAATCTGTGTAAATATCATCAGTTTCAACATGGATAATAAAACTATCAGTGTCAGTATATGCTAATTTTATTTTATCATTATATTTAGGTTTTAATACATCATAATAAAACTAATACATATGAATTTTAGAATAATCTAAAATTGATAGACCCATATAAATAGGTTTATCTAATTCTAACGTTGCCTTTTCTTTTTCTACTCCTACTAAACTTTCGTTTATAATGTGTTTGTGTTTGTATGTTGGCTTATTTACTAACTTCTGGAAGCGTTCAGGCGTATTAACTAATTCAAAGTCAATGTGATTACGAACGTTTTCGAGTGTTTTTCCATATACAGCGTTATTTAATAATTTGAATAAATACTTTTCAAATTCAGTTTTAGCATTCTTTCGTTTTTCGGTGTTGAAATCAATGTATGGTTTTAAGACATCTGCTTGATTAAAACTAATTACCCTATGGACTTTCTTTAATTTTAATCCATGCTCTAAATAAAACTTCAATGCTGATATATGTAATACATACTTTTTCTTATCCATAACATTTAATATCAGTCTATTTGTTTTTTCATCAGATGCATCTTTTCCTCTTTTTTGTTTTGTTTTAATGTATTTCTGTTTGAACTGGTGAACGCATATTCTCACTAACACTCATAATTTCTGGTGCTAATGGATAATCTCTATGTAAATCATGTAATTCTTTTGGGTATTCTAAATCAACTTCTAAAATATAGCCTTTGTTATCATCATCGCTATAACTTAATACTTTCTTCTCATCCATCCTTGAAAAATACCAATTGAAATTATCAAACGGTAGTTTTTTACTCATTTTCAAACCATACAAGTTATTAGCATCTAAATAACTTATATAACTTGATGGTTTTGACAAGTCATATTGTTTATTCATGTATTTATTATTTGCTTCTACTTTTTTATGAGCACATTGAGTCATCCCGCTCCGAAGACCTTTTTCAATCATTTCATACATATCTTTATTATGTATTTGTTGAAGTCTAACACCAGTCAGAGATAAGAAGGCAGACCATGAATAATTAGGCAATGTTATGTAATGTGCAGGGTCTAAACCATAATAATTTAAACACATATCCCTAAAGTTTTCAAACACATCACTAAGCAAATAAACATCGGTCATCAAATATAAATCATGGTATTCACCTAGGTTTTTGATATTGAAATTATCCCATATTACTTTTGCCCTTGTGTGTTGTGTATCTGTTATACCTTCTTCATATAATTGACTGTAAAAGTCGTCTATATTCGGTAATTGTGTTTCATTGAATTTATCAAATGAATTCATGTAGTCGTAAGGATAAACTCCTTTTTCAGTTAATAAGTGTAAATCGGTTTTATTTCTAATATATGGATTTGCTGATGAAAATCTAAAATTATTCTCCCAGTCATTCCGTTTTTTTATATATAGGTTTATCATGCTCATCTTTACCTACTATGTCATATTTATTTAATTTAACTAATTTATCTAAAGATGCTGAGAGAAAAGCCATGCTATCTTTAACCTGTAATGAACCAAAAGAAAATGTAATACACTTTTTGCTATTTTGTGCTATTACATCTATTCTTTTATTTTCTTTCAATTCCTTATTTATTTCATTTGCTTTACCTATGATTAAGTGAGAGTCATAGTTTTTTTTTTTTTTTTTTTTTAATTATGAAAAAAATACTGGTATCTTGACATATCTAAATGAATAATCCAAATTATATTTTTCGTGAGCACAACCTCTATACACACCAGTAAAATGACAGTGGTCTCTGACTTTTTTTTTATCTTCTGGTTTAAAATTCTTATTACATATTGAACATACAGTAGCTTTTCTAAATTCTGCTTCTTGTTCATCTGTAATATCCATTGGTTTATTAACATTCATTTTATCCAAAATATATTTTTTTAATTTCTGTTAATTTATTTACAAAGTGGTCTAAACAATCCTCTCCACGGTATAAAAAAGGTTGGCTTGTATTATCAATAGAATTTTGCAACATTCAACATATAACCGCATGGTTTATGTTCCTGATAAGTGCCCTTGATGCCATTATTTGAATTTACAGTTATACACTCAAAATCTCCATAAACAACAAATGGACATTTCAATTTTGTATTGTGTTTTTCAAATTCAATATAACTACCTTCTTTTGGTAATTTTAACTCTTGTCCGTGTGTTGCCATACAACCTTTTTCATAATGTTTTGTTAATAAATCCTTTCTAGTAAAAGCATGAGAACAATAGTGACAATACTGTTTTGGTTGGTCATTTTTGTTTGTTTGCCAGTTCATAAGACGACTTAGGTTTTTAATAGCAACATAGTGATGGTTATTGTCTGTTTCAATTTTCAAAAGGTTTATTTGATATTTAGCATCTCTTGTTTTAGTCCTGTAATCAGTTATAATTTGTTTGTCATTCAATGTATCATCAATTTCATAAACATTGATTGAAACTAACTTACTATTATTTTCTTCAAACCTTTCAATATCTTTATTACCAGTTGGAAATTTAACGCCTTCCCAGTTCAAAATGTCATCGTTTAATTTGTTGTAATGAAACATTTCTTGAGAATTCGGTTTATTATTTATATCATATACTACACTTTGAACACTATATTTAAAACATTTGTTATCTTTGTTTTTGATATTAATACATGCCTTTTTTAGTTTAATCCATTCTGGTAAATCTATATAACTACCCGCTCTTGTTGGGTCATATTTGTCAAAATGGATGGTTATTGATAATATGTTTTCTTAAATTATAAATTAGACGCTGAACCTTCTAGTTTCTCTATGTTCAACAAAATTTATTTGATTGATTTTTCATTTGCTTCATCCAAATCGGTTTCATTATAAACGTTAGACCTTGTAGCTGGTAAATTATAAACTATCTCTGTATGTCTTATTACTCCTTTATCATCATCAAAATAATGATAAAATAAACCTTCTGCCCTTATATTCAATTTCATTCCTCTATTAGATTTCAAGAAGTTCAACAGTCTATCTTTTTGGTGGTGTATCATTGATAACGCCTTTTCACCTTGAAAATGTTTATTTACTAGTTTTATAGAATTAGCATAACTTTTGAATGCTGATTGATGGTCTGTTATTCTGAATTTGTTTTTTTATAGCGTATTTTGTCATGGCATTTTTCATTCTTTGTGTAAGGTATGTTGAACGAATTGTTCTTGTAGCATGACTATTATATTCATTGGTGGTTGTTACTGATTTTAATTTTTTGTTCAAAACATTCGAGTTAGGTTTTTCTTTATTGTATCCAAATTTTCTACCATCTATAATTATTGATTTTAATTCCTTGTTTTCTCTTTTTGGAATTGCCGCTTTATCATTATTCAACAGATAATCTATAACATGTTTCATAATACTATACTATATAAATTTAATGTGTTTATTTCTTTAAGTGACTTTTTAGAAAAATATACTTAAAGATTTAATACCTTAATACATTAAGAGGAAAATGACACTGTTTAATTATAGTAAGTGTAAATGTTGCAATAATAAAAAGAATGATATTATTCTAACATTGTATTACGTATTACCTGCTAATCTGTGTAATAAAATAAGTGAGTATAATGTATATTGTAACCAGTGTTGTATAACGAGAGACCTTGAACACTTTTTTGTTAAAGAACATAAGGATAAGGGATATACAAAATTTCAACTACAATTGAAATTCTTTATGATATATCAAAAACGATTTCCTGTATGGTTTTACCATAAAATTGCAATAAAGTCATTTGAAAAAACAAATTGATGAGTTCTTTAATAATAAAGATTTGATTAAAAGGTTTGGAGGAGAACTAAGCATTAAACCCTATAAATCATTTGCTAAAGAATTTCGTGACATGATTGAAGCGATTGATTGGCATTTATTAAGTAAAGATAAAATAAACGAGGTCTTGAATGAATTTAGAATAACTAAATATACTATATGGTATTACCGCAACACCAAATATAAAGTATGTCTATTAGTTAATTTGTTTTTCTGGGAATATATTTATTCAATAATAGGAAAAGGCAATATCAAATATATAGACATTGGTGATATTGATAAATATGTAGATTACATATTTGAAGACATATTGCCTGACTGTTATCTTAAATCCTTAATTATTAATTGAAATATAATTATAACATGTAAAATCTTATATGTTATAATTATACTAAACTTATGGTTTGTTTCTTAATCTTTCTTAATGGATCTCATTCACTCAAAGTGAACGTCCATCGGGGGCTGCAGATGGCAGCAAGTGTCCTTGAAGTTATGTTTATTCGAGTTGTCTTTTGCAAAAGCGATTTGGCAGAAGCGCCCGTGTCTTTGCTTCCCAAATAAATCGGGCCATAAATGTTGTCGTTGAAAAGTAAATCCCCTTTGACACTAACCAAATGAAACCTCAAGGCAAATGCTTGTTTGTGATTGTGCTTGTGTTTTTGTTTCCATTGATCACCAAGCTTTTGTTTCTGGCTTCCTTTTGGTTTTCCCTGGAACTTTTTGGTCAGCTGGGTCAAGGTGAAAACCAAACCTTTGGTTCCAAAACTGCCGTTTTGGCACAGACCAAAATTAGTCACCCTCAGCTTTGGATTCAAACACGTTTCTTCACGCCATATCAGGTTCTAGTTGTTGCCACAAGCCGCGAAGGTTCCACAACGCCTTTGAAAACCCTATCAAAAAAAGAAAAAGGCGAAACCGACAAGAACAGCTTGCTGGAAGAGCTCGTCCTGGCTGTATGTGTGTGTGTGTCTTTTGCTGAGTGAAGCACCAACAGATTCTCCTTTTTGAGGCCATAGATCAGAGTGGAACGCAAAGGCTCCAAAAGCGGTAGGTTCATTGGAGTTTGCAGGAACTAAATTGCAACTCTTGAAAGAGATCTTCAAAAGGCCCCTTTCCCACAAATGAAAGCAGGCTTGGTTGTGTCAAGAATTCCTAAAAGTGGCTGGAGGACCGCGTTAACTTGGGTAATGGGATGAATAGCAATAAAATAGACTTCTGGAGCACAAGATTGGCTTGTTTGTTTTAGATTGGCTGGTAAGAAGAGTTAGCTTGGCGCGTAGACTGCGTCAACTTGACTTGTGAGCGTTGGTTTGGCTTACGTGGATCAGATTGACTTGTTCGCTATCTGTCAATTTGGAGCATCAGATATGTTTGCATGCAGTTGACACGTGTTACATTGTTGCGAGGGGTGGAAATCAGATTGGTGTCTTTGCTATGGATTGGCGTGACGTCATTTTTTTGTCTTAAGCAATCGTTAAAGGTTGCGTTTTCCCGTTGTGTTCTGCAAGAGTTTCTTGCCAGCCCCAATTCTAAATGTTTTGTCCAGCTTCAAGGATTTCAATCCCGAACGCACATGGTGTACCTGAATTCACCAGAGATACCTTCTTGCGCCATGAAGGTGGATGTATGCTTGCCCAATGGAGATGGGTGCTCCGTACAAGTCTCACCAGCAACGCCCGTCAGCGAGCTGAAGGCTGCAGCGCAGCAGCATTTCCAGCGCCGCTTGACTCTCGCCGCGAACGGCCAGCAGCTTGATTTTACCGCCACGGTGAGTGAGGCCGGGTTGCGAGATGGGGACGTGGTGGCTGCGGTTGCGCAGCTTGGCAAGCTGGCTGCCACTGATGTAGCCTTTGCTTTTCATGCTCACGGGAGCGAGCTTTTGACCTGGGGGGATCGACGCTTTGGCGGAGATAGCAGCCAAGTGCAAGAGCAGCTGAGGAACGTCCAAAGCGTCCAAGCAACTACGGGTGCTTTTGCTGCCATTCTCGAATCTGGGGCTGTTGTGACCTGGGGTGATCCATACTCGGGCGGAGACAGCAGCCAGGTGCAAGAGCAGCTGAGCAACGTCCAGCAAATCCAAGCAACTCGTCAGGGTGCTTTTGCTGCCATTCTTGAATCTGGGGCTGTTGTGACCTGGGGTAATCCAGCCTTTGGTGGAGACAGCAGCCAGGTGCAAGAGCAGCTGAGGAACGTCCGGCACATCCAAGCAACTCGCTTTGCCTTTGCTGCCATTCTTGAATCTGGTGCTGTTGTGACCTGGGGTGATCCAGGCAAGGGCGGGGACAGCAGCCAGGTGCAAGAGCAGCTAAGGAACGTCCAGAGCGTCCAAGCAACTACGGGTGCTTTTGCTGCCATTCTCGAATCTGGGGCTGTTGTGACCTGGGGTGTTCCATACTCGGGCGGAGACAGCAGCCAGGTGCAAGAGCAGCTGAGGAACGTCAAACACATCCAAGCAACTACGGGTGCTTTTGCTGCCATTCTTGAATCTGGGGCTGTGGTGACCTGGGGTCATCCAGCCTTTGGTGGAGACAGCAGCCAGGTGCAAGAGCAGCTGAGGAACGTCCGGCACATCCAAGCAACCCGCGAGGGCGCGTTTGCTGCCATTCTTGGATCTGGTGCTGTTGTGACCTGGGGTGATCCAGGCTATGGCGGGGACAGCAGCCAAGTGCAAGAGCAGCTGAGGAAGGTTCAGTGCATCCAAGCAACTCGCGGTGCCTTTGCTGCCATTCTTGAATCTGGGGCTGTTGTGACCTGGGGTCATCCAGAAATTGGCGGAGACAGCAGCCAGGTGCAAGAGCTGCTGAGGAACGTCCAGCATATCCAAGCAACTCTGGGTGCTTTTGCTGCCATTCTCGAATCTGGGGCTGTTGTGACCTGGGGTAATCCAGCCTTTGGTGGAGACAGCAGCCACGTGCAAGAGCAGCTGAGCAACGTCCAGCAAATCCAAGCAACTCGTCAGGGTGCTTTTGCTGCCATTCTTGAATCTGGGGCTGTTGTGACCTGGGGTCACGCAGAACACGGCGGAGACAGCAGCCAGGTGCAAGAACAGCTGAGGAAAGTCCAGCACATCCAAGCAACTATTGGTGCTTTCTCTGCCATTCTTGAGTCTGGAGCTGTTGTGTCTTGGGCTGAGCCAGAACTCGGTGGAGACAGCAGCCAGGTGCAAGAACAGCAGGAGCGTCCAGCACATTTAAGCAAGCGACTACGCACCTGATGACACTTGAAAGGAGCCCTGCACACTTCCATCTTCAACTCTCAAAATGGGTGATCTCCGATCGGTCTCCCTTAAAACACCCAAAAAAAGAAATAGTGCCTTAATATAATAAGAGGAAAATGAACGGTGATAAAATCAATAATTATATCAATAAAACATGCTATGATTGTTGTCACTTCAAAAAGGAAAATATGGAATTGTATAAATTGAATTTACCTAATGAAATAGCGAATAATATTATGAATTATTCAATGGATGAAGAAGACGAATGTGAAAATTGTGTAAATCGGAGAGATAATCAAACTTTAATCAAATGTGTTGAGAATAAAAGGAAGACACAATAGAAATGTAGAAGATGATATTTTAATATTTCTAACTGTAAATAAAATACCACCTTACGATTATGTTAAACAGTTTCTTAAAATCAGTAAGAACAAAATGAAATGGTTTATGATATATTATGGATGTTGGGTTATAGTCAAGAGAAAGGAGAAGATGTTAAAGAAAATATCAAACTATTTATTGAAAGTAAAAAGTTTAATGTTCAAAATACAGTGAGACATATTAATATTATTTTTAAAATGATGTATGAAAGAAGTAAGACAAATCAAATAAATTATTATCCTGAACTGAAATTATAATCATAATATAATAATAACATGTATAATCTTATATGTTATAATTATACTATACTTCTGGTTTGTAAAGATCGAACTATTTTATTTTTCCTTAATTTGCTTGACTCTTTCAAAGTGCATTGTTTGAACTTGGTATGCTCTTTTGATTTTTTTCGTGCTTTGGCTGTTTGTATTTTATTTTGTTTGATACTCTTCTGATATTTTTATTGGTATACTGCTTTGAAATTTGTTAGTGTGTGTTTTTGAGTTTGTGTTCTTTGATTGTTTTTAGTTTTTGGTTTTTGTTGGTATGCTTGTTTGAATTATTTAATGTTGTATGCTGTGATTAAATATTTTGTTGGGGGTTGCTCTGGTTTTTGAGTTGCTTGGTGGTTCTTATCTTGTTTTCTGTGGATTGTGTGTATTTTGTTGTATGCTGTTTGAATATTCGGTTTTGATTTTAGAAATGCCGGTTTAACTATTTTTTCCCCTCCCCTCCCCTCCCCTCCCCTCCCCTCCCTCCCCTCCCCTCCCCTCCTCCCTCCCTCCCTCCCTCCCTCCCCGCCCCTCCCTCCCCCTCCCCCTCCCTCCCTCCCTCCCTCCCCTCCCTCCCTCCCCTCCCCTCCCCTCCCCTCCCCTCCCCTCTCCCTCCCCTCCCCTCCCCTCCCCTCCCCTCCCCTCCCCTCCTCCCTCCCTCTCCCCTCCTCTCCCCTCCCCTCCCCCCTCCCCTCCCCCCTCCCCTCCCTCCCCTCCCCTCCCTCCCTCCCCTCCCTCCCCCTCCCCTCCCCTCCTCTCCCCTCCCCTCCCCCCTCCCCTCCTCCCTCCCCTCCCTCCCTCCTCCCTCCCTCCCCCTCCCTCCCTCCCTCCTCCCCTTGTTGGTGTTGGTCATGACTGGTGAGTATGTCTTGTGAGACACGGATGGACTGGAGATCGCTTTCGGGCTTTAGCGGAAGGACCCTTGAACGATCTTTCCGTGCAAATGATTGGGTTACCTTTAAATGGCCGCCCCATTCACATGTGTTTGGTAACTCGAATGCACCCGGAAGCCTTTCCTGCGCCATGAAGGTGGATGTTCATCTGCCCAGCGGAGATGGTTGCTCCATAGAAGTCTCACCAGAGACGCCCATCAGCGCGCTGAAGGCTGCAGTGCAGCAGCATTTCCAGCGTCGCTTGAAGCTTATTGCGAAAGGCCGGCCGCTTGATTTGACGGCCACGCTGCGAGAGGCCGAGTTGCAAGATGGGGATGTGGTGGATGCAGTCGTGCAGCTGGGCCGACTGGCGGCCACTAGTGAGGCCTTTGCTTTGCATGGCCGCAGCGAGCTTGTGACCTGGGGCTGTGGAGATAGAGGTGGAGACAGCAGCCAGGTCCAAGAGAGCCTGAGGAACGTCCAGCAGATCCAAGCAACTGGCAGTGCTTTTGCTGCCATTCTTGAATCTGGGGATGTTGTGACCTGGGGTAATCCAAAAGAAGGCGGAGACAGCAGCCGGGTGCAAGAGCAGCTGAAGAAGGTGCAGCACATCCAAGCAACTGGGTGTGCATTTGCTGCCATTCTTGAATCTGGCGCTGTTGTGACCTGGGGTGATCCAACCAGTGGCGGAGACAGCAGCCGGGTGCAAGAGCAGCTGAGGAAGGTCCAGAATATCCAAGCAACTCGTGGCGCTTTTGCTGCCATTCTTGAATTTGGGGCTGTTGTTACCTGGGGTGATCCAGAAGAAGGCGGAGACAGCAGCAGCGTGCAAGAGCAGCTGAGGAACGTCCAGCACATCCAAGCAACTCGTGGCGCTTTTGCTGCCATGCTTGAATCTGGGGCTGTTGTGAGCTGGGGTGATCCGGAAGAAGGCGGAGACAGCAGCAGCGTGCAAGAGCAGCTGAGGAAGGTCCAGCACATCCAAGCAACTCGTGGCGCTTTTGCTGCCATGCTTGAATCTGGGGCTGTTGTGAGCTGGGGTGATCCGAAAGAAGGCGGAGACAGCAGCAGCGTGCAAGAGCAGCTGAGGAACGTCCAGCACATCCAAGCAACTGCCTTCGCTTTTGCTGCCATTCTTGAATCTGGCGCTGTTGTGACCTGGGGTTCTGCAGGTTGCGGTGCAAATAGCAGATGGGAGCAAGAGAAGCTAATGAACGTCCAGCATATCCAAGCAACCGACATTGCTTTTGCTGCCATTCTTGAATCTAGGCGTGTTGTGACCTGGGGTGATCCAGTTTTTGGCGGAGACAGCAGCCAGGTGCAAGAGCAGCTGAAGAACGTCCAGCACATCCAAGCAACTCGTGGCGCTTTTGCTGCCATTCTTGAATCTGGGGCTGTTGTAACCTGGGGTCGTCCAGACTTGGGCGGAGCCAGCTGCCCGGTGCAAGAGCAGCTAAGGAACGTCCAGCACATCCAAGCAACTGATCGTGCTTTTGCTGCCATTCTTGAATCTGGGGCTGTTGTGACCTGGGGTGATCCAGCCCGTGGCGGAGACAGCAGCCAGGTGCAAGAGCATCTGAGCATCTGAGCATCTGGTCTGTAAAAGGGACTGCTCAGCTCTGGGGATGGCAAAAATCGTGCTGAGAGACGGGATCAATAGGTGCACTCGACAGTTGGGTTGCTTAGAGTTAGGGTTTGCTTCAAACGGGACCAGTGAAATCCCCAAAAAACCAGTTAAACCCCCAAGAAACGCTGCCTAGATTTTCCTTGGCTCGACCGTGTGCTACTTAGGGCCATGGTTACGTGTTGAGAGTTCTGCTCGGTGACCCTGGAGATCGACTCGAGCGTCTTGGGATGGTCGGATGGTCGGCGGATGGTGAGATGCTTGGGTTGTCCAGGAGAGAGGTGAACAAATCCATCCATTTGCTGAAATGAATCTTTTTGTTTTTCCCTTGTTGGATTAAGGGAATCTAAATCTATCACTACTGGACATATGTTCTCATTTTTTCCCCGGAACCGAACTCGCAAGTGGAAGTTAACGTGGATCCATTTGCCTGTGGTCTTCCCCAGAATTGGTTCCCCTCTTTAATTGTTTGCTTTTTTGGGGTCCCCTTCGTTTTCCTCTAACCAGGCAAAAAGGTTATTTTTTTGCTGGGGTCCTAATTCCAGCCAAGTAGTGAACCACGGGCTTTGGACCCCAAAAGACCCAAATCCCTTTTTTCTGGCTTTGTACCACTTTTTTCTGGGTCAAAGGCAACAAAAAGGAAGCGGTCTTTTGGGGGTCCAGGTAAGAATTAGCTCCCCTGTTCGTTTTGTTTTTTGCTTTTTTGGGGTCCCTTTCTTTTTGCTGGGGTTTTAAAGCCAAAAGTCCTCAAACAGTTGAGAAAGAACCTGGCGAACAAAGAATTGGCCGATGGCCAGGGGGTGGCTTTCGAGAATGAGAGCCTGAAGGCGGGCGAAAGCCCGTGGCGCCACGAAGTGATCATGGTTGGAGCGGTTTTTGGAGCGGTTTTTGGAAGGGGGGGCAGTAGTGGTGTACTAACCTTCCGGTTTTTGGGAGGGTTCAATCTATAGGTGTTGTTGTCGGGAAACATTTTTTACATCTTTGCTTGTTGTGGTCTAGTGGTTGAAAAATCCTCACTGAACTGCTAAATGTTATATATTTTTTGCTCCCCTTGCGTCGTCAGCCAAGTGATGGCAATCCCCTTCCCCTTTGCAATTCCTGTGGCGCCCTTGTTTCTCACTCTTTTTAGGTGGAGGGTGCCCTTTTGGGACACAACCAACGAAGCCTTCCCCTTCAACTCACACCGAGAGCAACATGTTTGACAACAAACTGCAGACAATATCCCATTCTTTCGTGCCAATTGGATAAAACAACCAACGACGCAACAGAATCAACCGACAAGTTTCTTCGAACACAACCGACCAAGCAATGTTTTTGCGAAGCACCGGCTTTTTTTTCAGCGAGCACGACCGAATCTTATCTTTGAAACAACTTCACTGTCGTAAGCAAGTTTGTTTTTTTTAGTGGGCCCCGCAAAAAACGTCTGTTTTCTGCAAGCCCCATACCGTTCGGGTTGTTTTCCGACCACCGACCACACAGGATTTGTCCCATTTTTTTTCGAACAAATCCGAGCGGCAGTTTTCCATCGGACCCCGTCGGGACGCTCCGTGCCTTGATTTTTTGTGCTTTTGGGGAAGGCCATTGCAGTCGGGGATTTGAACTGGCTTTTGTGGAGAGTAAATTGGGAATCCCTCACCACCACAATTCAAGCCACCAAGCTGAATAGTGGACAAAATTCTGGCCAATCCACTCAGGAAGTCTCTAGATTTCAACCCATAGGGCCCAGTGGGATAGGATTACTTGGTTTTTTTCGGGAGTGTCCCGTTTTAGAGGGAAAAAGGGAGGGAGGGAACCAAAGAAGCCCTAAAATAAGGCCTTAAGGGCCTATTTTGGCCTATTTGGGCTGCCTCCTCCCCCCCCCCCCAGCCAGGTTCACATGTCTATCGACATGTTGGCCAGGGCGAGATCAGCGAACTTCGCCAGCAAGTTGGAAGGCGTCGAGACCATGGTCCATGTCCTCCACGGCCAACCACGCAGCTCCTACCGTCCTTTTTCTTTCTATCGGGTCCTCACCAAGCCGTCCCTTGGACGACTTTCCCTTCACTGTTCTTGGATCAAGCGTTTTTCTTTATTTTCGTGTTTTTTTCACTTTTAGGTTTGGGGGCTGCAACCAAGTTCTTTTGCTACCGTACCAAGGGTTGTGAAGTTCCCCTAAAAGGGACCCTCTTGGCTCCTCGCAGGGCACCCCGTATGGCGCTTTTGCGGCTTGGTTTGCGACCAAAGGCAACAGGTCGATGCAAAAACCCAACGCTCACAGCGTCCCTTTCTGGAAGAGGAACTCCTTCGACGTGAGTCAAGCTTTGTGAGTGGACACTGAGATTCTGAGAGGGACGGTTGGATCCGTGTGCCAGGTCGGATTCACTCGTTGTTTTGTCTTTCAACTAGTCAGGTGGAAGGTATCACATCCAAACCAGCAGACCAAACCACCAGACACCACCAAACATGGCTAAGGTGAACCATCTCCAAGCATTATATATGTGTGGGGGTCGGGGCAGGTACGTCTGACAAATCTGCCAGGTCAGAAATTTGCACGGCCCTATGGCTTTAAGTTTTACTAGGAAACACCATCAAAAGTGGTTGGTGGACATGACTCCCCATAAATGATGTCCGACACAATGATGAAGATTCCACCAGTCCATAAGGTTCCGAATCGTACTGAAGATTCATGGGCCACTTGGCTCCTTTTCGAAGCTTCGGTGGGTACATCCACGGATCTTGATTTGCCCGCCCGATCCTCAGGCAATTCGCGGGGGGGGAGCAAAGGACCTGTGACTGATGTCCCAACAAGCCATTAGTTTTGAATTGGCAAATACGACCAGCGGTCCATATCAGGGCTTCAGAATGCAACAGGCATTTCGAAACATTGCTCATATTTTGCTTCTATGACGCAATTTGGTTTTGAGGTACCAAGGTACCCCAAGTCCTTTTTCGAATTGTTTAGCCTCTTATGTCGCATTTGGCGTTTGACAGGATCTGTTGCGCCACGTTTGGCTCAGCTCAGCCATTTGGCGCGGGTGAGCGCGATGGCCAATGCCGGCTGAATACGTGGCTTGGTCAGAGATAACACTTTGAACCTCCAAAGCGGTGGAAATGAATAGGGGTTCATCAACTTCCAGTTGCTTAAGCTTTTTGTTTTAACCTCCAAAGTGGTTTTGAAATGAATAAAAGTTGATCCATTTTTTGCATTTGCTGAAATGAACATGTTTCTCATCCCCTTGGTTTTAAAAGGGAAACGGTCACTACTGAACATCTTCCTTTGTGCAGGAGGCTTCCGGAAATGAAAGCCCATATTCCCTTCGGCCCCTAAAGGAAAGGACCATGGGCAACTTTGTCCATTTACTTCCCCAGAATTAGCTCCCCTTTTTGCTTTTTTGCTTTTTTGGGTGTCCTTTGTTTTCCACTAACCGGGCAAAACATATATATACATATATATTTGCTGGGGTCCTGATTCCAGCCTAGTTAGTGGTTGACATATCATCCTTTTTGGTGGTTCCCCCAATGGTCATCCCGTGTTTTAGGGACCTTTTGATCAACCCCGGAATCACCACCAAGTTTTGATGTCCACTAAGGGGTTCCCTATCTTCACACGCACATGAGCAACGGAGCATACTCACTTCCCGAGTTCCTGGACTTGATACTTTTTGGGAAGACCATTTTAGTGGTAAACAATCAAATCGGGTACTTTGTTTGGCCCATCCACTCAGGAATTGCTGGTAGTTTGTTGTTCATTTGCAGAGGACATGATACTGGGAGCCTACCCAATTCCCGGTGGTCTTACAGGGGGCTACCCAATTGAAGCAACTGCAAGTATTATTTTTTGTGTGGGTCACATGATCGTGACTTAATTAATTTGGTTTAAGGTACCCCACAACTATTGGGGGATTTCTCCACCTTCGATTTGCTTTATCTTTTTTTCTTTTACTTGCCCTGGTTGGTTCCCTGGGACGACATTTTGCAAATGCAAGCTACCCTTCTTCCAATCACACGAGACGTGCCGGAAACAAAGTGAGCTTTTTGCTCGACTGGGGGTGCCATGGCCCCAATGGAGCAAGCCTAGTGATCAATCTCAGGTTCTCAAAATGGGTTTGGTATCCTTCAAGGAAGCCAAGTATTTGTTAGGACCTTATATTGGCAACCAAAGCAAACGGGTGTTTCCCAAAATGGGTTTTGTAAACAAAAGAGCCACTTTGTTCTTGGTGCTCCAGGCCATCCGGTTGCTTGGCTGTTTAGCTTTCTTGCTGATTTAGTAAGCTGTCAACTTTTAGCAGGGGATCAGAAACTGGCCCCGCAGTTTTGAGGACCAAAGGATTTTGACACCCGGCGCTGACTGTGAGGGGGTTTTCTGGCGGGGGCTTCCTGTGAAGGGCTGGGTTGTGATCTGGTTTGGATTATCCTCTTTGGGGCATATGGTTTGAAGAAGAACCTCCTTTTCGACCGCACAAGCAACCCGTCCAGCGAATCCCCCTTGTATCACCTTTCGGAATTCATGGATTTGATCCATATTCGATTCCTTTCGGAATCGATATGTTTAGTCGTTTGCTCTGTTGCCCAGTTGTTTGCCCCTTTTTCCATTTCTTTCGGGTAAGGGTTCCCCTTTAAATTCAATCAACCACAAAAATCGGATGCCCTAGGTCTCCCAGTAGTGCCCTTTTACCCTTTTTTGGGGGAGGGTTCCCCTACTAAAATATAGACTACAGAAAAGAGGGTACCCTTATTCTAACCTCCCTACTGGAGGACCTAGTCAAGGTATTTTGTGGAAAACCAAGTTTTTCAGAGTAAGTACCGATCCCTTTTTGAGCAGAGGGTCGACATCATACCCTAGAAAAGCGGGTATTGGGCGTAAGGGGTAGAACTTTCGAGCCTCGGGTGCTGAGTTAGTTTTCAAGTATCCCCCCCCCCCCAAACGCATTCTAGCCAGGTATGCAAGAAGTGAACATGGTGGGTTAAGATACCTGGAAACCCATATGTGACTTTTCTTGTTCTGTCCATACGGCTGGGTCCCAAAAAATTGGCCGTACGGGCATTTAATTGTTTTTTGTTTTTTGTTTCGGGTTGCATACGGCCAGGCACGTCCACCGGCCAGAAAAAGTATATGACCATACGGAAAAAAGTGATCCAAACACGGGTTCCGTCCGAGAAAAAAAAAACAAAAACGGCATCATACGGCGAAAAGGAGGCACCACCTCCGCAAGAGGAAAAAACCATCAACGACAAAAAACAACTCCACATAGATGAACAAACAGCAAAGACGGCCCGGAAACATGGATGAAAGATAAAAAGAGACGGCGCTCTTGCGCCCCATCAGGTGGTGCTCCCGGATGTGGGGCGCATCACCCGGGAGCAGCTGCGCTCCCTGGGCGTGAGCGCGGGCTCGCCTGAGGCGGCCCGCGGCCCTCGCCGGGAGCGGCAGGCGCGGTGCCCGTTGTCGGGGCTCCTTAAAAGATCTCCATTTTGCATTTCCATTTGAAACATGGCTTTTTCAACACCAACATAAAGTTGGAAACCTCCGTTTACAAGTTGCAATGTTCAGGTGTATAATGTAAGGATCTTTGAGGAGCTTCGGGTGTCCTGGTTGGTTGACTCAGTTGAGCCACGTGCTCAAAACCGATTCGGGTAGATGAAGGTTAGGGCCAGTCTCAGCCAGAAATAGCGGCCGCCTTCTTAGTTCTTGAAGCATGGTTCTGGGTAGACCATTTTAATACGGGGTTTTGATTGTGACTCAGTTGTTCAGTGGCACCCTTTTTCTTTTTCCCCTTTTCTTTGGTGGCCGCCCTACTAAAAATGGTCCAAGCCCCAAAAAGGGTTTTCTTTTTTTCCAGGGTCACTGAACAACTGAGTTGAAGAAACACGCCATGACACATGCTTCCATTTGCTGAGATGAGTTGCTTTTTTTTCCATCAACAATAATCACTTGTTGGTTTTCAAGGGAATCGAGTTCACTGCTGGGAATATGTTTTTTGTTTGTTTGCGACAACGCAGATGGAAGGATTCAAAAGGGTGGCCCCGAAAAAGGATCTCGGGTTAGGGTTCCTTCTGGTTTCCGAGAACAAAACATAAAACCACAATCGGTGTTTATAATTTTTGGCGTATGAACGTGTGAGGTTTACGAGGGTTTGGTATTCGGGTCTTGGGATTCAGAGAAATTCAAGGCGACTCATGAGGGTTTCTACAAGTGACTTGCGGAAGAAAAGGGTTCTTTCCCAAGGGCAACCAAAAAACCTAAAAAAACCTAACAAAAAAACTAAAACCCCAAAAACCTAAAACCTGGTTCCCTGAAAAAACCTAAACCCCAAAAAGGGCCTCTCTTTGACGTATTTAAAAGGCCGCACCAGAGTCCAAAAGCCCGCAGCCACAAAACCGATCCAAGCCACGAACTGAGCGCCCTAAACGACTCGTTGTAGCGGCTGCCTGGCGAAGATTGAATGTCATTTACAATGGAAACCCAGGTTTTTCTCAAAAATACCCCAGAAAAAGTGGGCATTTGGAGTAGGGGGTATGTCAGGCAGATGGTTGCCTAGATTCTAGGGGACACTTCCAATTCCATTCTTTACCTTCCGCATCCGACTCTTTCTAAAAACCACCCAACACCCTGGAAAAACAGCGATCGGTGTTTGAAAAGAACGATGGTTGAAAAGAATGGTTGGAATCAACCCCTAGAATGGTAGTCCTTTTCTCTACCTAAATGACTCTACAACCATGTAGAACCAAAGGTCAGCGGGGTGAACATCGGGGGGAATGTTGACGCCGGATTAATAAATTAGTACGCGCCGTAGCCGTTTGGCGCCCGGGACGTCCGAGTCGCAACCTTGTCCACTTTATGCCATGTGTTCAAATCACTGCCAGGGCCAGTGAATTTGAGCTTCTGCACGCTCCTTTAGGTTTTAGAGAAGGATGATAAAGATAGGAAGCTATGATAATTATTTCTTTTACAAATATCTTTACTAAAAACCTGTTCATTTGTATGTGTCGATTATTTCCTTTATTTGGATATTTTCTTGGATGGAACTGTGTCAAAGGGAAAGATATCCATGAAAAGAAAGGAACCAACAAAGTGAAGGAATGTTAAAAGGAAGAATCGAGCATACAATCATTTCCTTCCCATGCACTCACCTGAAAATTTCTAGAGATATCTTCATCATTATTCTAGAGATATCTGCATCATTACAACACATTAAGATACACAATTAAAGCAACATAACCATTTGGCAGGCACGTGTGCAGTGCTGAGCGGGTGCACTTGAGCGGGTGCGCTTACCATGCGGGCGCGCCTGACGGAAGACGCAAATTAATAGGGGTGTAATCCCTCCAAACAGATGATGAGCCCCCGAGTAACTGGACACAGCTCCTACACCCTCACCCCTGCCAAAGCTTGACTTCCAGGCTTGGGGCTGAACATTGGCCGAAAAAGGTGGGAGGGGCCTCTGTGATTTGAGCTGGGTGTCCGTCGACTTGCTGGCTCTCAGGCCCCACACCATCCCCTAGGGAATCCCCAAGAACTGGTTCATTCCCTATTGCGCCAGCAATAAGGTATGCCTTAGTTGGTGGTCTGGAGCTCGGTGGTTTGGGGATTTGAACCCTGCTTCTTGTAGTGGGTACATGGATGGAAACACTCTTTAACCACCAAACCACCTGCAAGTTAACTCCAGCAAGCCAAGGCCAATCAAATTCCACTGCGGTCAAAACCAAAACCAGTTCATTCCCAAGACCCGGCCCGGTCATTTCCTACCTATCGCACCAGCAAATTTACCAGGTCCCCCAGTAGTGCCCTTTCTCACCCTTTCTTGGGGGAGGGTTCCCCTACTAAAATACAACAGCAAAAATAATAATTCTCTCATTCTAACCTCTCCACTGGAGGACCTAGGTGGTGACTCAAGCGGGGGTTGAAAAAAGGAAAATGGGACGGTCAACTCAACTCCTTAGGTCAACTAACGCGGAGTTGAGTCGAGTGTCGCTCCAGCGAATTGGTCAACTCAACTGCGCAGGTGGTGCGCCTCCGCGCTTCGGCCTCCACCGGCGCTCTCCACGCCTCCGCTGCCGCCGCCTCGGCGCTTTCCGGCGCTTCGGGCGGCCCGCGCTCGGTGGCGCGGCGGTGGCTGGGCGCCCACGTGGCCTCCGACTTGTCGGTGGGCGGCTCCGCGCCTGAGACGCAGCAGGGGGCGGTGCTGAAAGCGGAGGAAACCTGAAGTGGGATGCCATTTGTCTTCGGTTGTTCTAAAGGGAAGCCAAGCTGCCTTTTTGGGGCCCTGAAACCCTTGAACTATTTTAGGAAGCAGCTTTTCCGCAAAAGGGACACGCCCAAATCTGCTTCCATTTTGGCGTCCCAACATGTTGGCTTGCAAAACCCGGATTTTCAAGGGGGCAAGCCTTTCTTGCTCATGGGTCTGGGCCCCGGTGGATGGCACACACCGAGTTTCGAAGCAGCGGCAAGTTTTGTATTTCTGGTTACACATGGTTTTTTCAGAGGTTTGATTCAGCACGATTGTTCAAAAGGCGCCAAGTGTTTGTACCCTGTCAGGGCTGCCTTCATTTCCCTGCTGTGAAACCTCCAAAAGTGTCAGCTTCAAGATAGACGCACAGACAGATAGACAGACAGACAGACACATAGATCAGTTGATAGAGACAGATCGATAGATAGAAAGATAGATAGATAGAAAACAGACAGATACATATTTACATAGAGATAGACGTAGATAGACAAGTAGACAGATAGATAGATAGATAGATAGATAGACAGATAGATGGGTAGACAGAAGGATGGAAGGATGGATGGATGGATGGATGCATGGATGGATGGATGAATGGATGGTTAGATAGATATTAGATAAATCGATAGATAAGCACACAGACAGATCGATAGATAGATGTAGATAGAGAGATGTGGATGGATTCCTACATAGATAGGTAGATGGACGGATCATGGTAGATTGATAGATAGGTCGAACTAGACGGGTAGCTAGGTAGCTGGATGGATGGATGGATAGACAGATGCACGTACTCATGCAGATACAAACAGATCGACAGGTATACGTGCACATCGACACATATAAGCGTGTGTGTATAGTTATATACATATATATATATACAGATCGAGAGGTTAGGTTTGATTAGATTGGATTAGCTCAGCTAGACGGCTAGAAGGCTAGATAGAAAGATAGATGGACATGACAAGAAGACGACAAAGGGACAAGAGAAACATACATATAAACATGTGGTCTACGCGAAGCATTTTCTCGACAGACGGGCGTTCAGGAAAGAACGAGAGGAACAAGAGAAAGAGAGAGAGAGAGAGAGAGATATAGAGGGCGAGAGAGAGATTGAGAGAGAGAGAGAGAGAGAGAGCGAGGCAGAGAGAGAGAGAGAGAGAGAGAGAGAAAGAGAGAGAGAGAGAGAGAGAGAGAGAGTGAGAGAGGGCGAGACACAGAGAGAGAAAGAGAGAGAGCGAGAGAGAGAAAGAGAAAGGAAAGAGCAGATAATGAGAAGGAGCAAGCAGAGAAAGGGAAAGAACCAGAGAAGAAGCGAAAGAGGAAAAACGCAAGTGAAAGAGGAAGAGACAGAGACAGAGAAAGCGAGAGAAAAGAACGATAAAATTAAAGAGGGAGAGAGAGTGAGAGGCGCAAACAACAAGAAACATAACTATGGTTCTGAAGCTTCCGCCACCGACTTCGCCGGTTCTACTGGTACAATTGTCACCAGTGAAACAGTGTCAACCCCAAAAAGAGTTTCAATTATTTTCTTAGGTTTTTTGGCTTTTGGTTTCCATTTCACCCACAAGTTCAACTTTTAGCGTTTGGGGATCAAACAACGGACCCAGTTATTCTAGCATTGGGCTTGGATCACAGGCTTTTGTTTTTTGATTTGGTTTTCTTCATTTTTTAGGTTCCAAGGGGCTGCAAAAAACCGGGCTCTGTTTTTTAGGAAACGTTCGTCCAAACCCTTTTTCTAAGGGAGATAGAGTGAGGTGAGCTTTGGTGTCGGATGGTTGTTTAATAGATGCTTCCCCTAAGCAAAGAGATGCCCATTTTCTACCCTTGGGCTGGGGCCACTGGACTGGGGCAAGGCTTTTGCGTTTTTGATTTGGTTCTCTTCATTTTTTGTTTTGGGAGCTGCAAAAGACGGGCTCTGCTTTTTTGCTTTTGCCCATGCCGTATGGGTTGTAAAGTCCACTTAGTCCATTGGAGCCATCTGCATCCGAGGCCATCCGCAGCGAGAGCGCGGCAGACTTCAGCGCCTTGACCAGCGGCGCGGGCCGCGCGGAGCGCGCGGAGCGGGGGGCCTGAGCTGGAGCCCTTAACGGCGGGGGGGGGGGCATGGACAACGGGCAAGTCTACGTTGCAGCCAAGAAGACCCACTACCCACGTGGGACTACCAGCCTTGTCTTTGTAGCACTAGCTCTTGTTTTTTGGGTTGGGGGGGGGGGATGGACAACTAGAGTCTATGTTGTTTGCCAAGGACAGCCAAACAACCAAGGTTTCCAAACCTGGCACTACCAGCCCTTGGCTTTTGCCTCAAGGATCCAAATCGGCCTAGCTCAAGACCTCATTCTTTGCGACCTTTGGTGGCCTCATAGTTACGGTCTTGGGCTTCAAGGGTAGGGTCGTTCCCACCCCCCCTTCAACAATTCTCTACTTTGCTAACCACCGGTTAAACCAGCAAGAAAAAGGGAGCCTTGAAAGAGGGTCATTCCCAAACCCCCGAACTTGATTCCCTAAAAAACCAGCAGATGATGGTTTACCATTTTCACTGTTCCTGGCTCCATTTTTAGCTTTGTATTTGTTTGCTTCTGGGCCTGCAAAACTTGTTTTTGCTACCATACAACCATACCGTTGGAATGAAGTGTAGTCATGTTATTTTTTAAAGGGATCTTCCATTTCCCAAAACCCCCTTCAATCAGCTGCGAAACCGACTTGGCGGCTTGGACTCGTTGTCTTGGGGGGATTAAATCTCTGACTTTAGGGGGTTCAATGGCTCGGAAGCCGGACCCCTGTCTTAACCAAGCAACGGATCTAAACCAGCAGCTGGAAGAAAGCTGATCTGATTTTGGCGCCACCCACGGAAAACCCGTCAGGATGTGTTGTTGGCCTTTCGTTTTGTACGAGTTTCTGGACAGACTGGACAGATGCGCTTTTCCGGACCATTTGGGTAATCAAAACTTGGGTAGATGAAGGTGAAGGGACAGTCCCCGCCAGAAATAGGTGCGGAGATCCGGCTTCTAAGATTCGAATACATGGCCATGGGTCAAAAGCCCGTACCCCTAGTGAACCTCCCAATCCCCACTAAAATAGGAAGCCTAAAACGAGTGTTGAATTCACCCACCCCAACATGGGTGACCCATTGCTTTTGACAACCACAGCCACGTGGATTTGGGTGGACCATTTCAGCTGAGCCACCCCTACTGAGGCGGGACATGCGGGAGGCACTGCGGCTGCCTCCTGCACTTTTCAGGCCGTTGGCGGCTTTTTGGTTTCGGAAGGGGCCGTGTTTTGGGCTGACCTACCCCCCGGAACATGGTTGTTGTTGGGAAACAGTTTACATTTTTGCTTATTCTGGTTTAGTGGTTGAAATCCCCACTTAAATGCTAAAATTTAAGTTTTTGCTCCGCTTCCAACGTCAACCAAGGCGGGGCTTCCCTTTTTGGATTTCCTTCATGAATTTGCCGGGCGGGGGGCTCCATGGGTGTTCGGCTGCGTTGTAACTGTGGCCTTGTAGGTTCCCCGTTCAGTGGATTCAATCTTGTCATTAGTGTTTTTTTTCACCCAGGTGGCTGACCACTTACTATCTTGGCCAAGCATCCAAGTACTCCAATAATCTCTGAATACCAACGCCTTTTTTCACATGGGTTTCCGAGCCATGTCCCTTTAAAGGGAACCTCCAAAAGTGCGATGGTTGCAAGGGAAACCACCATTCTCTTGATCAACTTCTGAAGGGGCAATACAGTGACCCCTGTCTCTAGGTAAAAGCCGGGTCAACCTTGTGCCAAGAATGGGAACAGTATTTACCATGGAAAACGGTCCAGGGCTCCTTAAAAGATACATTTTGCCCATTTGAAACATGGCTTTTTCCACCAAAATAAAGAGAAACCACCATTTACAAGGCAATGTTCAGGTGTTTAATGTAAGGATCCCTGCTGTCGGTCTTTCCAAAAACACCAAACAAAGGCCGGGTATTTGGATTCGTTGTCTGGGATCTAATCTTCGAAGGTTTGGTTACGTTACCACAAAATGTGGCTAAGAGCCAACCCAGGAGAACAGCCTGTCCTGAAACGAAGTGATCTGATTCTTCTCGAGGCATCCTCTACCACCGACTTTTGGGTTCCCTAGTAAGTGGTTAGCCACCTGGTTTGTAGCCCATTAGTGACAGGATTAGGTCAAGTTCGGTGGACCCATAAGTGGGTAAAAACCCAGGTTACCAACAACTGACGAAGTCCGCCGAACACCCAAGTGCTGAAACCCAACTGCGTGTCGTTTTTGTTTAGGACCACCAACATGATGGTTTTCCTGCGGGAAAAAAAAAGAAGGGGTCATTCCCAACCCCTTCAATCGGCTTTCCCGTTGGTGGTTTGGAAAGAAAACCCACCCCGGAACAGCTCCGAGCCACCTGGAAGGGAACTGATCTTGCGACACTCAAATGGAAATCTATGAAATGCGTCCCTGGCTCTTCTTATGGGTTTCTGGACTTTCGTGACTCATTTTGGTTTTAAAAAAACGTGGTTGTGTTTTGTTCTTGGGGGTGTCCCTTGTTTGGTTGGGTGCAAAGGGAAGCCAAGAGGAGCACCACCATCTTAGTAGCTGCCCGCAAAGAAGACACGCCCAAATCCTCAAGGGACTTTTTGTGGCCAGGCCGCTCGATGGGTGAGCCTTTGCAAAGCCAGGGTTTCCCGCCGAAATCCGCAGGTCTTAGACCTTTTGACCTTTTTCCGTCCTGGCACCCCGTATGTTTTTTTTTTTGCCGGTCAAACTCCCGTATTTGGCCGTATTTGCCCGTATGGCCACGGTTTTTTTTCCCCGGTCATTTGCGTAAATCACCCGTATAAAATGCGTATTTTTTCGACATGTTGTTGAAACAAATCCGTGAAAATCCGTTTTTTTTTGGTTTTCTATGACCGAACAAAAACGGCCATATGGGGTCCCAGGTTCTCTCTCTATGTCTATATAGGTCCCCCAGTAGTGCCCTGTCTCACCCTTTTTTGGTACTAAAATAGACTACAGAAAAAAATGGTACCCTTAGAGGACCTAGATATGTCATGGCACCCCAAAAGGCACCCCTACTCCAAATACCAACTTTTCTTGGGGTATTTCTGGAAAGAAAAAACAGGTTTTCCATGGTAAATACCTCCTTTTTTAGTAGAGGGTCGACAAATGATACCTGGGACCCCATCGCCTTTGACCGAAAAAAATGGCCATACGGATTTTTACGTTTGTTTTTCAACAACATGTCGAAAAAATATGGGTTTCATACGGGTGATTTACGCAAATGACCGAAAAATCATGGCCATACGGGCAAATACGGCCAAATACGGGAGTTTGACCGGAAAAAAACAGCCATACGGGGTGCCAGGTACCCTTAAAAACGGCAGGGTAATTGGAGTAGGGGGTATGAGAAAACCAGTGGCCCCAGTGGCATCTCGCCTCTCGATCGCAGGGCCAACCCAGTCAGCAGGCGCGGCTGCGTATCTCTTCGCGGTTTCGTGAGCAAAGAAACCGGAGGCGTCTCCAGCCAATTCTTGGGTGCCTGAAAGGTTTTTCAGGCGGCGTTGACTTGTTTTTTTGGGGGAGTTTCCGAGTGTAACCCAGTAAAAAAAAAGAAGTTAGTCACGTTCAGCAGATCTGAGGGCAGCCCAGTCGGGGAACGGGGGGACAGAGCAACAAAACCAGACATTTCGTCGATCACGGGGGCTTTGCTCCCGGGCTTCCGACTTGCAACGCTCCACCGCAAATGGGTGTTCGGACATCGAAGTTGCGTTGCGTGAGGCCCTGGTTTCATCTTTTGGTTTTGTCAGTTTTTCCTTGGGTTTGTGTGGGTTTTCCATTTTTTTCCTTTGGTGATTTTCCCTTGGTTTCCCAACCTGGTGTTCCCTTGGGGTCCCCTTGGATTTTCCCTTGGTTCCCTTTTGGGTAGATTTAGATTTCTTGAAAGGGAACGAGCGGAGTCAGATTTTCAGATTTCCTTTGGAAACAAGCCTTCACCATCAGACTCGCATCTGAAAGAATTGGCCCTTTTGCTTTTTCCCTCTTGGGTTTGCAAAGCACATGAGCCATACTCCTCCATTTGCTTAAGAATATCTGTTCTATTTTACCTTGTTGGATTTAAAAGGAATTCATCACTACTGGACATATTCTTGCTTTTTTTTTTTCTGGGGCCTGAACCAACTGGAAGCAATCAACACCTGGGTAAGTGACGGTTTGGGACAGATACCCCCTACTCCACTTACCCCCTCTTTTTAGCCCTCTACTAAAAAAGGAGGTATTTACCTCGAAAAACCAGGTTTTAAAAAAGTACCTAGAAAAAGTGGGTATTTGGAGTAGGGGGTACTCTGGGGAACCCTGACAAATAGGACACCACCCCCCAAAAAGACGACTGCGCCCTTCATTCGGCCGTGCCCGTTTCATCTTCAAAAACATGGCCAAGGCTTGAGGGGTTAGCCTTGGGGCCAAGTTCGGCCAAACACAAAAAAACATGTTCATTGTATTTTCTTCGCAAACCTGGTTTTCCTCGTATCGGTAACCCAGGTGAACAAACCCACACCGTTCAGTGGAGTTAACCTTGTCATTAGTGGGGCTTTCCACCCAGGCGGTGGAGTTTTGGGGCTCAGGCCTGCCAGTGTGCAACTCAGGGCAGAGGCGCGGGTGGAGTTCCAATCCCCGAGAAATCGGAGGTTGAGGTTCGGAAGTGAGGAGTGCGGTTTTAGAAACTCAGTTGCTTAACCTTTTGGTTTTTCAATTTTGGTCTTTCTTTAGTAAAGGCCCCAAAAGGTTAACCTTGTATTTCTGGGTCGTTTGGGCGACTGAAGAAAGGTTTGGAGTTGTGTTTGAGGCACAAGCAGTTTCTCGTGGTGGTTTTGCTGCCATTCTTGAATCTGGGGCTGTTGTGACGTGGGGTCATCCAGAACTTGGCGGAAACAGCAGCCATGCGCAAGAGCAGCTGAGGAACGTCCAAGTTCGTGAAAGGTGGTTTGGTTTGTTAGCTTAATGTGTAGCTGGGACCCCATATGGCCGTTTTTTTGGGTCATACGCCTTTGACCGAAAAAAATGGCCATACAGTTTTTTACGGCTTTTTTTCAACAACATGTCGAAAAAATATGGGTTTCATACGGGTGATTTACGCAAATGACCGAAGAATCATGGCCATACGGGCAAATACGGCCAAATACGGGAGTTTGACCGGGAAAAAAAAAAACAGCCATACGGAGTGCCAGGTAGCTTTTTAGTTGGTGAAAGGTGGTTGGTTTCCAAAAGGTTAGTTCGCTAAACAAGAAGTCACTTTTCAGCAGAGGATCAGACAATGGACAGCCCCGACATGGTGGGCCCCCTTTAAACCAATCCTTTGCATTGTTATCCTTCTTTTCACCCACGGTGGTCTATGTCAAGCGCGTAATGGGAC
Organism: Effrenium voratum; assembly: GCA_963377175.1. Taxonomy (NCBI): domain Eukaryota; class Dinophyceae; order Suessiales; family Symbiodiniaceae; genus Effrenium; species Effrenium voratum. Next base: position 191,764 of record CAUJNA010000003.1, read on the forward strand.
AACGGGGTCAACACGAGCACGTCACGATCGTTCCTTTAAAGGAAAACAGCTTGATATCTGGCGTGTATCACACCGTGACTTACACACCCTTCCCTCTTCTTGGATGAACAGGTCTTTTTTTTCCCGGTCCAGCGGCTGGAGAGATGTGGCCAACTGCCGGCTGGCGCGGAAACACAAAGTCCCCGTGAGGCGTTGGCAAAAAAAGCGGGTTTTAGGTGTTTTATTCATTTCCAGGGTGCAAACAACGGGCTCATCTTGTTGCAAGCCACCGTTTGGGGCGTGCCTTCGTCAAACCGAAGGGGCTCACGGCGAGCGTCGCGACGGGGCACGGGCCCGGGCGCCGAGGATCCTTTGGGGACTCCAAGCTGATGGTCCCAACGCACCATCCCAAAAACGCCCATTGAGCTGAATTGTTTTTTATTTGTTCTTATGAGTTTTATGGTTTAGTGCTTCGCACTGCCCGCAAACTATGTGTAAACGCTTCGGGTTGCCCGCGGCCAGAGTTCTGTGGGTTGGCTTTGAGGTACTATGTTTTGGTTTGCCTTGAAGAGTTGTGTTGTTTGGAGTGAGTGAGGCGGCGCCGAAACGCGCGAGCTGGTTTCCAGGATATATAGTGGGTGCATGTTCGGACTTGGACCGGATTTTGGGGGTGGCCGGTTTGTAGGGGGAAGTGGGGCTGCTTCTAGGGCGCACGGTTTCTAGAAAAAGATGGGCTGCCCTCAGGGGCTTGCTGAGGGATGAAGGCAGCTGGAGCATGGTTTAGGCCGCGCAACATGGGTTGTGGGATGGGGTTTTGAGCTTATCTGAGGAAAGCAAGTAGGGATGTTGTTTGTGGGCCTCGAAAGAACGCGGGTCGTCCTGAGAAAAGGCCCTTGAACCAACCAGAATGCGGTCCAAAACTCACGAAACAAACAGCAACGGTGCCTTCAAAACCACACCTCCCAATATGGTGGACATCATCATGGTGACAAGAATTACACATTATCGTCCCACGATCCTGGGGTAAACTGGTCGAATCGTACACGGCAATCCCATAGCTGATTTGGCTCTTGTAATAAACCCCCCAACCCCACCCCTCAACACCCAAACCCCCACCCCAATGGTCTCCCCCGCCTCACTGCGGTCTGGGCTGGGCTTGGGATGGGTGCCGCGCTGACCTAGCGGTTTCACGGTTCCAGAGGCTTTTTTTGGACGACCCCGATCGGTATCCGTGGTTTCAAGGCACACCAATATGAGCTTCTCCTTTTAAAGTCAAAATCACCGAGTGAACTGTGCAGGAAACCAGCTTCACGTTTCCTTTGCGGGATCTTGGTCTTCGGGTGTCTCAGTTCAGCCGGGCTTCTTGTAATTTAAAGGCGGAATCCATCGTCAACCTCCGATTCCGGAGAACCGAATCCGATTTTCAGGGGTGGCAAGCCCTTTTCAAGGAAATGATGCTGTGCATGGACGACATCCATTTCGCACCACTTTGAAACGACGGTTGAGACCATTGTTTGTTTGCTACATATTCACGTTGAGGAATCGAATCATTCCCGAGTTTCTTGGGTGGTGCGAAATGGATTTTGCAACCATCCACAGTACCCCTTACACCCAACACCCTCGTTTTTTAGTTGGCGTGATGTTGACCCTCTACTAAAAAAGGTGGTATTTACCCTGGAAAACCGGTTGGTGTTCCAAAAAATACCAACTAAAAAAGGAGGGTATTCGGAGATTACGCTGGCTTCTTGGCTCCCTTTTGGGATGGGAAACCAAAGGAATCACGAAGATATGAATGTGGTAACCAGATAGAACTGAACGTGAGCTCACGTGGCTAGCCAAAAGAGATCTCCCTCTGTGAGGCAAGGGTCTCACTTCCCATGTCTCGGATTTGTTTTTGACCATTCGCAGCTCCTTTGAAAAATGGATTCCGAGGGGGTTGACCTTTCCCCCTTTTGGGGGCGAAGTTCACACCCATTTAGGGTGGTTCTTCTCTTAAGGGACCTTTCAACTTCCAGGTCCCCCAGTAGTGTCCCTTCTCTCCGCTTTTTTGGTTGGGAGATTCGGTTCCCCTACGAAAACAGACTGCAGAAAAAAGAAACGGTACCCTTATTCCAACCTCCAAAACTGGAGGACCTTTCAAGCTGCTGGTTGGCCGGTTTCCTTTTGCACGAAGCCCAGCAGACCACCCGGGCACCACTCCCAAGACCCCTCCCTGCCTTTCTTTACCCCGAGGAGCCCCTTGGACAGTCCAAATATGAGGGGGACTTCCTTCTCACTTCCTGAGTTCATGAACTTTAAACTTTTGGGGAAGACCATTTTAGTCGTAGATATAAAGTTTGGACTTTTTTCGGGCCATCCACTCAGCCAGTGAGCCTTTGACCCTTTGACCCCAAAGGCAAATCATGAGGTCTTGGGCTAGGGATGGCTTAGCTCCCCCCCCCCCTTTTCCTTTTGGTCTTCCGTTCCGGCCCCAAGCAACAAATCCCCCCATCCCCATCCCCCAGTTTTGCGCATGGCTCCGAGGCTGGGCATCCGGAGATTGGAGCACGCCTCGCAGACTTCTGTTCCGCACCCGGCTCCTTCCGCGGCCCGCGGGAGCGGTGCCGGGGCCCCGAGGAAGAAGAATTCGGACGGAAGGAAGCCAACCAAAAGCACCGGCTTTTCTGGGTGGTTCGGAACCAAGCCATCTGATTCCTTTGGGTTGTTTTTTTTTTTTTTTTGTGGGGGTTCCATTTTGGTTGTAGTTGGTTTAGTGGTTGGGTGTCCATTTTAATTTGAGTTGGTTTCGTGGTTGGGTGTCCAAATCTAACCCACAAGTTCTTCGCTTTTAGCGATCGGGGATCAGAAAACGGGTATAGGTTTAGGATCGGAATCTCTTTTTGTGGGACCCCTGTTTTAGGTTCCACTGGCTCCCGCACAAGTGTTGGTTTTGAGAAGCGCTCACACAAGTTCTCTTTGAGGTGGGTTTTCAAGAAACAACCACTCATCTAGAGGATCATTTTGAGGGTGTCACTTAGTGGACCCAGTTTTTGATGACCCCCTACTCCAAATACCCTCGTTTTTTAGGGTATGATGGCGACCCTCTACTAAAAAAGGAGGTATTTACAATGGAAACCCAGTGTTTTTTCTCCAAAAATACCCTAGAACAAGTGGAAATTTGGAGTAGGGGGGAGTTCTCAAGATTCCCAGTTGTCCAAAGCGACTCGATCTTCTGACCTTCTGGTTTTCTTCAATTTTGGTCCATCTTTACTCAAGATTCCAAACCTTTATTTTCTGCATAGGCAAGTGAGACTGAGTTCGGACCCCTCGTTTTGGTATTCAAGGAAACTACTCCAAATACCTTCTTTTTTTAGGGTATGATGACGACCCTCTACTAAAAAAGGAGGTATTTACAATGGAAACCCAGTTTTTGTTCCAACAATACCCTAGAACAAGTGGATAATTATTTGGAGTAGGGGGTAAGCCATTTTGGGGCACAATGTTGAGAAACCCATATGTGGTTAGCCCAAAAGAGATTGCACAATTATTGAGACCTTGTTTTCTGCGGGAAGGTTCGTAAGCTTCGTTGATGTCCCTCCTAAATTCACCGCAGACTGGATATGTTGACGGAGGTGAACATGGTTCCAATGATGCAACATACTGTGGATGGACAAAATTATGCACCAGTTGGAATGGATGAGCCCCCAAAAATACTGTTGGACAAACCACTTACCAGGTGCAGGGTTTTGTCTATCCCAGCAATCCGAATGGGGTTGTGAAGTACTCTGTCTCTACACAAGTACCTCATGAACATGGGCAAGCACGATTTGCATTGGTTTGACCCCGCAAAAATCCAGGGCAGACTGAAGCCCGGGTCCTGGAAACATGGACACTCCATGGTATGAAGTCCTTAGGGCAATCAACTTGGATCTTCGCATTGCGTCAGAAGGCTCTTTGCCCTTGGACCCTTCAAGTGGGTTGGTTCACCAATATGAGTGGCTCGAATCCTTTTGTTAGGATTCGGACCGGTCCCCAAGAACCAAATTCAGTCATGATTGGAACTAGTACCCCCTACTCCGAACACCCTTTTTCTGGGGTATCATGTCAGCCCGCTGCTAAAAAAGGAGGGATTTGCCAAGGAAAAACGGTTGTTCAAAAGTACCACAAACAGAAAACGGGTATTTGGCGTTGTGGGGTTTCCTTGGGGGCCAAATTTCTATCCGAAACGCGGCGAGAGTAGTCCTTTGCCGCAGCCATCTGCTCGCAACATGGCGATGGCGCGGCGGGATCGGTTAAAGGCGCGGCTGGGGGCCGGGGGCATTTCCTTTGAGTTTGTGTACCCCTACTCCAAATACCCCCGTGTTTTTTTTTTTGGGGGGGGGTTCCATTGAAAATACCGATCCTTTTTTTAGTAGAGGGTCGACAACTCATACCAACTAGAAAAAGGCATCGGGTATTTGGAGGTTACGGGGGTAGGGGTTGCCTAGGCTTGCTTGGGGTTCCGAAAGTTGTTTTTTTCTCTCAGGTTCCTGGAAGAGGCTGACGCATCCCTTGAATCCAAGTTGGCCGGAAGAGGGGCCGACGAACTGGGGAAAGACCCAACAAAACCCAGGGAGTTCAAAGGCCTGAGTTACGGAGGCCGTTTAAACTTTTTTTCTTTTTTTTTAACGGGGTGTTGAAACCGGCCGTTGACAAAAGGCCTAAGTTACTCAGGCCGAGGAAGCTCTTGGAAAAGCCATGGCTCATTTCGGCCGGTTTTCCTTCTGGCCCGTGAAAAGCCCCGCCAGGGGTTCCTTATATAGCGCTTCAGAGGACTTCAGCCGATCCCCCGAAAGGCCCCCGAGAAGGAAATAGACCCAACGGCCCAACGGCACAAAGAATTCCACGAGCTGAAGTGTGTGTTTTCTCTTGCTGGTGTTAAAGGCGATCCATCACTGGGACATATTTCACATTTTTGTCCAGGCGACATATACGCAAGAGGACGAGTTGAACCCCAAAAGGGATCTTTCGTCGCTTAGGGCACCCCGCCAAAAAGAAAAAAGCAATGCCTCAGCCCGTGTTTGTTTTTTCTTTCGGCGCTCGAGCCCACCCTTTGCCTCGAATCGTTCTGTTTTTTGTGGTGGAAGCTCCACTCATCAGGCAACTCTGAGGTGGTTTGGAGCGCGGTTTGGATTTGGATTTGAACCCCTGCCCCTTACACCCAATACACACTTTTTTTAGTTGGTATCATGTCGACCCTCTACAAAAGGGATCGGTATTTACGGAAAACGGACACCGGTTTTCCAAAAAGTACCAACTAGAAAAAGGGCCGAATCGGTATTTGGGAGCTCGTTACGGGGGTGTTTTTTTTTTTTTGGGGGGGGGGGCGCGCGGGGCTCCCGATGTCACCCCCCGCATCACTCGATGTCACCCTCGGCGATCCAGGGCTTCGCCCTCGGCCTGGCGATCGAGTCTTGGCAGGAGAAGCCGACTGGGAAAGGACCGGCGCCCCCTTCCCCGTAGCCTCCAAATACCGATTCGGCCCTTTTCAGGACGTAGTTTTTGAATAACCCGTTTCGGTTTTCCACGGTAAATACCGATCCCTTTTTAAGTAGAGGGTCGACATGATACTAACTAAAAAAAGTGGGTATTTGGAGTAGGGGGTTGGTTCAACCAGCGAATCGATTCGGCTCAACTTGGGTTTTAGTGGTTTTTAGATGATGTTCAGCTTCCCTCCTGCTTTGTTCATGGGAAAAAGCCGTTGGAGGGGTGAAGGGGGGCTGGTAAACAACGGGTAATTCCCTCATGCTGCTGAGCATCAGCAAGCAAAGCACATGTTCTTTTCATTGTTTTTGATTTTCGTTCTGTTGATTTTTAGGTTTAGGTTCGGCTGCAAAAAACGGACTTTGCAAGCCCATACGGGTTGGCGAAAAGCCGGTTTAGTGGTGGGGTTTCCGAATTCAACCCACAAGTTCACAACTTTCGGCGATCGGGGATCTGAAAACTGACCACCCAGTTGTAGGTAATCTAGGGGTACCAGGCCCCGTACGCGGCTCTTCGTTCTGCAACCAGATTTCTGGGTACCCCTTACTCCAAATACCCCTTTTTTAGGGTATCATGTATTTACCTTGAAAACCCAGGTTTTCCAAAAAATACACTAAAAAAAGCGGGTATTTGGAGTAGGGGGTAGCCTCGTTGCGGCCCTAAGAGGCTTACCCTTTGAAGGGCACCTTGTGGGTGACCTGGAGAACTTGGGGGGGGGTAACGGACCACTACTACTGCGAGACCAACTCTGGCGGGTCACAGCAGTGGGCAACGGACCCGAGCCGATTCGACCTCCAGGTCCGTTTTTTTGGAGGTTTACGGGGCGTTCGCTGAGCGCTTTAAACTGGAGACTTCCTGGGTTTACTGGATGGTTCTGGTGTCTGAAATTATTCCTTGGGTGAAGTCTTGGTGGCTCCGTTCCTCAGGTTTTTAGCTGACTTTTGTTGGTTTAGTGGTAGTTTCCGATTTTAACCAACTAACAATATCTTAAACTTTTAGCAGGGGATCTGAAAACGGACAGCCGGAGCTGTCTGGTTCACCCCGAATCGCTTGGCAACGCGCACCAAGGCTGCCCTGTATGGCTTCTTTGGGTCGGCCTGGAGCATAGTGCGAAACCAGGCCTGCCGTGGTTGGCGTGTCCTTCCTTTTTTGCGGTTATTATTATTCTTATTTGTATTTTAATTATTATATGATTGTTTGTTGTTTGTTTGTTTTTTTTGGGGGGTGTACTTTTTTTGTTTGGAGGGTATTTTCGTTTTTGTTTTGGAGGAAACCCGGTGAAATCTTCCAAAAAGAGACCCCACAAGTGGTTGGCATCTCCTGTATTCTTCTTTTTGGAGGAGGGAATCAACCCACAGAACCCCGCAGGCTCCAAACCACCAAGAGGGAAGCTGAGTTTTTGTGAACAAGGGGCTTGGTGGTTCCCAGCTGTTCAATTCCAGAAAGGTTTTTAGTTGGTTTTAGTTGGTTTAGTGTTGGGTTTCATTTAACCCACTAAAGGTTAAACGTTTAGCAGGGAATCTGAGGACAGCCAAGAAGAGCAGTTGACATATCAAACCTTCTACTTGCTTCCATTTGCAGAAACCAGAACATATGAACTATATATATATATGCACATGTTTGTTGGCTTTAAAGGGAATCTGTCACCACTGCATATACTGTGGATGGACGAAGTCCTGCATCACTTGGGATGGATGATTCGCTGTTTCTAGGCCAGAAATGGCCAGCGCAGTTTTCCTGTTGTTTCCATTCCCATGGGGAAGCCTGTCGACGCATCCCATGCTTTCACCGAATCAGCCGCCCGACTGCCAACGCTCGGGGCCTCGGCCTTTGGTTTTTACATCGGGTGGCAAGCCTTGGTTTCCTACTTGGTTTGGCCAAGTTGGCAAGTGGTCAGCCATTTGGCGTATAACCCCTTTATAACAAGGTTATCCCCCACTTAGGGGGACTTATAAGTGGGTGGAAACGCAGGTTACCAACAACTTTCTTACTTGCCCAAACACGCAAGTACCTTTACCAAGTGAATAGATCCACTGAACTTGGTTTCCATACGCCAAGTGAACCCAGGTGATGACCAATCTTCGGAACAACTCAGGGCCTGCCGGGTCCGTCGGTACGCCGCGAAGCTCTCCCATCGACTCTCCCTGTTTCCAGACGAAGGGGAGCCTGGAGAGCCTAGCGGGGCAGTTCGTGACCCCAGGCGTCTGATGTACAACAATTACCTTGTTTGACTTGGATCCGGTTCGATCCGCCAGTCCGCTGATCCGGTGGACTTATGCTTTTGTTTGGCCCAAAATGGCCAGCGCCGGTTTCCCCTTTCTCAGTTGTTCAGTGGCTCCGATTCTTTTCAGCGCATCCCAGGCGTCCGCCTTTGCCATGCTGGCGCCTTCGGAGGCAGCTCCCCAGGTGACTCCTGAGATGAGCAGGCGCGAGGGTTGAAGTGGCGTGGCTGGGGTGGTCAAGTCTTCGGAGTTACCCAAGCTTTTTGGTGTTTTTGTTCCCCCCCGAAGGAATTCGAAGCAAAGCCACCCAGCTTTTGTTGATCCAATTGTTGCTTATTTTGAAACACCTGAGATATCGTTCCAATCAAACGGTGCCCGGCAGTTTTCTTTGCAACGAGCCGCTTGTTTTTTGTGGGAAACCCCCCACTCCATTTCGAAGCCCACAAGAGAGGGTTTTCTGCTTGCTTCACTCGCGGCTACCCTCGGGTTTTGGGGCCCTTTTGCCCAGACTTTGCGGCAGTCACCCCCAGCGGCAGAAGGGAGTAAATATCCTTTTAAAGATCCTTGTACGAGTCCTTGTAAGGTTCCTTATTGTAAGCTTATAATGAATAGTGATCCTTGTAAGTATCCTTGTAAGGTTCCTTGTAAAAAGCTTGTGGTGTATGGAGCCTCGTAGTTGTAAGGATCCTTGAAGGATCCTTCTAAGAAGCCTTGCAAGGTTCCGGCAAGCAAGCAGCTCACGTTCCATTCTCACTGGGGCGCTTGGTCCCAAACGGCGGAGAAACCGGCCCTCACCCAGGGAGTCCAAAGGCCTGAGCTACGGAGGCCGTTTAAACACGGAGTTTTTTTTTTTAGTTTTTTTTTTTTTTAACGTTGCCTTTTTACGGGGTGTTTACGGGCTTTTTACGTTGCCTTCTTACGGGGTGTCTACGGCCGTTGACAAAAGGCCTAAGTTACTCAGGCCGAGGAAGCTCTGGGTCAGGTCTTTTCGAAGCGATGGGGTTCCGGGATTCCTGGACTTGCTAGCTTCCAGCCATCCGGTTCGACTGAGCTTTTTAGATCTTTTTAGTTGGTGAAGTTTAGTGGTTGGGTTTCCGAGCATAAGCCACTAGAAGTTAAACTTGAGCCATCCCCTTATATAGCTATTTAGGGTTGAGTGGGGGTGTCCATTTCGCCACTAAACATTTTCAACTTTTAGCAGGGGATCTGAAAACGGACACCGCAGTTGAGACGAGAAACGAGCTTCTCTCCAGGTTCCGTGTGGGCGACCGAGTGCGCGCACGAGTGCCTATGAAGATCAGCAACGAGGGCAGAGGCTACTTCAATGAGGCTGGAAAGAATACCTGGGCCCTCAAACTTCCCAACAAAATGATATTTTCCCTTTTCAAGAGGTGCAGGAACAGTAATATTCGGGTCTTCCCCAAAAATGATGGTTGTGCTTGATTCTCTTTCAGGCCAACCCAAAAAGGGGCCTTTTTGGGGTGGTTTATATATTCGGAAAACCAAGGGTTAGTGACTGCACCAGCCGTCGAACACGGGGATTTTGGAGTTGCGAAGTGGTCCTTCGCACTTGCCCCTTCCCTTCCCCAAGGTTTGGTTTCTTCTCATCGCATTTCATCACGACGCTGAAGCGAACGAGGCGTAGAAGAAGACATCCGCAGGATCCGATGTGGCGTCATTGTCGGTTTTGCCTCAGCTAGTTGTGGCCTTGTTGGTGGCTGTTTTCCTTTGGCTCGCTGTCTTTGGGTCAACTTGGGTTGGGAAGGCACACCACCAAGACCCGTTCAAGGGAGTCACACTTCGGCAACTGTGGTTAGTGGGACAGGGGGTGGTACTGGACAAAATCCTGCATTGGGATGGCATACGGACCCTATGAATGCTGAACCACCTACCATCTGGTGTGAAATGGATAAGTTGTGTCCATCAATATACCCAAACATTTCACTGTTCTTGCCTCAAGTTGTTTGTTTGTTTTGGCTCTGTTCATTTTTAGGTTCGGCCAAAAACACAGACTCAGCTTTGCACAGCCCCTAGCGTTTGGGTGAAGCTTCCGCCGTGAGGGCGGCGGCTACGGTGTTCCCGACCACCAGCGTGACTTCAAGAAGGCGGGCGCCCGAATCGAATCCGAGCTTGGGGCTTCGGGTTTGGGTCGGGCGGGAGGATTGCCGGGGCTTCTTGGCGTCTGTCTTGAGGGTACCTGGAGCCTCTGGAGTCTCCATGACCCTTGAAAAATGGGGTCATGACCCCTATCTTTTGGGTCACGACTCCAATTCTAAAGGGTCATGGAGACTCCAGGTGGGTTTTTTTCTTCGAATCCAAAAGGATCGAAGTAACAATTTCAGGGTGTGTCCATGCTGGTGCTTCCAGCTGCCACTCAACAGCAGCGGAAAGCATCCTTAGTACAGAGGTGTTGGGATACCCCCTCCAAATACCCGCCTTTTTTGGGCTATGATTTGCCGAGCCACTACAAAAGGGATCGGTATTTTTACCATGGAAAACCGAAACCGGTTCTTCAAAACATACCAACTAAAAAACGCCGAATCGGTATCTGGAGGTTACGGGGGTGGGATGATCAGCCTCCCTCTTCGTTGTTTGGAGCCTGCTGGTTTGGCACGTGAACTTTTTCTTGCAAAACATGGGAAGGCCAAATTCCCTGTCGGGTGTGTGTGTGTGGGTGTGTTTTTTTGTTTTTTTCCTCGATAATCGTCCATTTGGTTAAGGATATTTTTAATTTCCCCCCTGTTGGTTTTGAAAGGGAAGTTATCACTATTGGACAGGGCTCCTTAAAAGATCTCCATCTTGCAACCATTTGAAACATGTGGCTTTTTCAACACCAAAATAAAGTTGGACACCACCAGATACAAGTTGCAATGTTCTCTGGTGTAAAATGTAGGGATCCCTGTTAAACCACCGGACTCCAAACCACCAAGAGGGAGGCTGAGATGAAGTGGGAACTGGCGTTTTGACGGGACACCTCCAAGAAATCGGCCCATGGGATGCTCATCGCCAGGGGTGGTTCGCCTGGGTGAAGAATCCTATAGGGTTAAACTCCGCGGACCTATACGTGCCCAGTCCAAAGGCCTGAGTTACGGAGGCCGAATTTAAACACGGGTTGGTTTTTGAATGGCCTTTTTACGGGGTGTCTAAAAGGCCGTTGACAAAAGGCCTAAGTTACGGCCGAGGAAGCTCTGGGGTGGGTTTTAAGCGGGTTACCCACTTACTGAGTCGAAGAAATAGCACATGTCTATCAGCTTGGTGGGGAACCCCCAGCCATCTGGTTCCTCTAGACTGTAGATGTTTTTAGTTGGTTTACCCCCTACTCCAAATCCACTTTTTCTCGTATTTTTTTGGAAAGCCTGTTTCCTTTAGACTTTGAGATGCCCCGTAACCACCCAATACCCCATGCCCTTTTTTTAGTTGGTATCATTTGTCGACCCTCTACTAAAAAAGGGATCAGTATTTGCCTTGAAAAACCGAAACCGGTTTTCTAAAAAAAAAAAAAAAACTAGAAAAAGGTCGGGTATTTGGAGTAGGGTGTGTTTTTAGTTGGTTTAGCAGTTGGGTGTCCGAATTTCACCAAGCTAGTCACTTTCAGCGATCGGGGATCTGAGAACGGACAGACCAGTTAGAAGCCCATTGCCAGTTCCACTGGGCCCCCCAAGCAAAACACAATGTCCCAGGGGTTTCCCTTGAAAGCCACCCCCCCAAAAAAGAGTGGGTGCCCTCAACAACCACAAACCCCACTTGTTCAAGGTTGTTGCTGGGAAACATGTTGTACATTTTTGCTTGTTGTGGTTTGGCGGTTGAAATCCCCTTCCACTTAACTGCTACACCTGTTGAACGTTTGCTCCCACCCAACGCCAACCAAGTGTTTTTCTCCTACTTTTTCCCTTGACTGCTATTGGGCAACGGATCTTTAGACTTTAACTGTTTGGTTGAAATCAAGTTGGGTTTTCCACTAAGTGAAGCTCACTTTTTGCAGGGGGCTCGTTGCAGCAACCAAGCTTTTTTCCGGATCCTCCAGCGGATCGCACTTCTCGAAGCTGCCGGTCCCTTGGGCCCTGTTTCCGATTCACCTCCAAAGACCCGGGGCCTTTTTTCAGGGGATCAGGTCGGCGCTCTACTAAAAAATCAGGTCTTCCAAAAAATACCCTAGAAAAAGTGGGTATTTGGAGAAAAAGGAGGTATTTACCTTGAAAAACCGATCGGTCTTCCAAAAAGTACCAACTAGAAAAGGTGGGTATTTGGAGTGGGGGGTGAATATGAGGTCCAAGGAGCCAAGTCACGTCCCGCTCCTCGGGTTTTCCGGTTGTCTGAGTACCCCAAGGTAGACTTAAACCCGTGGTTGAGTTCCCCAACCCAGTTGCAACCACTGGATTCCGCCCATTTGTCCACTTTTGTTTGGGTTTTTTGGGTTCCGATTCCTGAAAAAACTCAACCAACACAAAAGGAAGCTCTGTTAAATAGATTTAATTTATGGATAGCCCTTCCCCTTAGTGGGACGGCCTGATTTTTGGCTTCGGCCAGGATGTGGGCTCCACTCACTCCAATTGGGGGGGGTGGGGTCTTGAGCAATGTGGCGGAACCAAAACAACAGGAAGCTCTGAGTTTAGGGAACCCCCAGGAGCAACAACCAGCCACAAAACATGGGACGCCGATTCTTTCCCCATGGAACGCGGAGAAGGGACATCATCCCAAGCGACAACGTCCAAGCGGCGCGTAAACGCCTGCCCTTGCCGTCCTCTGAAAAGTCAGGGTTCACCCAGACCTCCATGGCTGCCAGATCCTCTGTACCCCTTACACCCAATACCCACGTTTTTTGGGGTATCATTTGTCGACCCTCTACTAAAAAAGAGGTATTTACCGTGGAAACCCAGGTTTTTCCAAAAATACCATAAAAAAGGCTGGGTATTTGGAGGTTACGGGGGTCAGGGTTCACCCAGACCTCCATGGCTGCCAGATCCTCCGGGGATGGCATCCGAGCCAAAAGGGTTGAAGGTTGAAGTCTACCTTGTCCCGGAGAAGAAAACCAAAAAACAAGTTTCATACGGGCGATGTACGCGCTCAGGACCGGGAAAGAAAAAATAGAAATGATGCCATACGGAGAAATCTCCGGCCTAAGACAGTTTGACCCAAAACGAAAACGGCCATATGGGGTGCCAGGAAAGTTGGGGTCGTCCAAAAACGGAGAGCCCTTCTAGGGTTTGATTCCCTGTCCATTCTTTTCAACCATCGTTCTTTTCAAAAACCGGATCCGTTTGCCCTCAGTTTATTGAGGTTTTTAGAAGGAAAGAATGGAAATGGAAGGGAATGCTGGAACCTTGCGTCCCACAGCCTTGCGCTCGCCGCTCGCCGGAGGAGAAGCAGGAACGTAGAGAGCGCCGCCCTCGGCCGATGGTCGTTTTTGAGCGAGCAATACACCGGTTGTATAAACAAGGGGGGGTTTTGGAACCGGTGTTTTTTTCTTTGAATTTACACCAGCTGTGTTTATTTTGAAATTCCTCGTTTTGGATTCTCATTTTTGTGTTTGGCCTGAGGGGGGGGGGATGGGTGTTCCTCTCCAGCAATGAGTACCTGGACCCTCAAGGTGCACAAAGCGAACACACCCGAGCCATTGGGACCCCGTAATTAAAAAAAAAAAATGCTTGACTTTTTGGGGCCCGGTCCTGGTGTCCCCATTTGAGTGGTTGGATTCACTTTTGGAGGGGCCCCACCCCGGTTCATAAAAGAGGTTCCACCATACAACGCTTGAAGATGGGTTATTGCAACCGAGAATGGCAACTGAACTGCAGGGTTATTCATGGTTGTTGTTGGGAAGCATTTTACATTTTGCTTATTGTGGTTTAGTGAGAAATCCCCACTTAACTGCTAAAAATTATATATTTTTGCTCCCCTTCCAACGTCAACCAAGTAATGAGGGAGACCCATAGCCCCTCCCCATAGCCCCAGTCGCAGGCCATGACGGTGCCATGGCTGGTGGGGATTTTGTTGGTTCTGTTCCTCATTTTTTCGTAGGCCTGCAAAAAGCAAAAAGCTGTTTGCTGCGGTATACCAAGGGTTGTGAAGGTTGTCTTGTTTCCCCTTTTTGGGTTGAGCACCTTGGGTATGTTTGTTGAGCCGTTTGTTTGCTCAGTTCCCTTTTTTGGGGTTGGCGAAAGGGAAAACCACAAGGACAACAACTAGTTGGAGGGGCGCCCTAGTTTTGACATTTGCCTTCACCTAGTGGGCCAATTCAAGGTCTTACTCTTCTTTTGGCGTGACATTGAAAGAGCGTTTTTTTGGGCTCTGAATGCGGGGTGTCTGCTTTGGAGCGTACCTGGACCCTTAAACTACCTTGGACATGGTTTATTGCCCCAAACATATTGGTGTTTTCCTCTTTTTAAAGGGTAGTTTGAGGGTCCAGGTACTCTTTTTGGGATTGTTTCCAAGCGAAGCCAGCGGGGAATCCCACCGTCGTCAATTTAGGAGCAAACCCGTATGGCTGGTATGGCCGCATGGGTGTTTGTGTGTGTGTGTGTCGTCCCCCCAATTCAAACCGAGAGAAGCCTGGCGTGGCGCGACATTTTTTTTGGCATGGACACCAGGTCAATCCACGTCAAATCTTTCATCACTTCATCTTTTTTTGGCTCCGCACACTTCCGTGCTAGTGGCCGCCTACCCAAAAAGCTTTCAAGGCTGGCCCAGAGGGGTGAAATGATTTCCCTCAGGGTGCCTCACATCGCGTCTCGTGAAAGCACATTGGGTCTGACAGAAAACGTTTGGTTGCGCCGGATGTTTTTGGAGTGCGATCTTTCAGCTCTCAAAGCTGGCCAGGTGTTCCAAGGCACTGTTTCCAGGCCCTCCTTTCACTGCAAACCCCAGGGTTCAACCCCGATTTAAAAAGAAATGGTTGATCCAGTTTGGATGATGACATTGTGGTTACATGAACCCAACCATTGCTTTAATGGTGGTAGCTGAACCCCAATGATTGTGCTTCTTCCTTTTCTCCCCCGGGTTTGGAAAAAGTTACCACTGCTGGAACCACTCCAGAGGTTGAATGAGATATACAACCATATCGCCTGGACCCTCAAACTACCCCTCAAATGGGTTCTTGCAACCCAACATAGTGGTGGCTGTCTTCCAACCCTTTTTTTAAGATGGTGTGAGGGTTTAGGTATACCGTGTGTATCTCGGGTAATTCAATTCGTTCGGACCCGTAGAAGAAGCCCTCTTCGGGGGGCTCTCGATGCGGCCGGCGCTGGAAACCGTTGGCCAGGCTCTCCCCAGTCATTGAGGGCGGCAGCGAGGGTTACGTGGTGGGAATCATCACCGCAGGCGCCGGAATCCGACGGCATCCGACGGCACCGACGGATCGTTTTTTGTTTTTTTTCCCCACGGCGATCTGGGCGGAAAGAAGGAGAAGCGCGGCTCGAGCCGTTTAGGACATGGCCCTCCCAAAAAGAAGCAGGTCTGAAAATAGGGACCCCCCCCCTTTGGATGGGTTTTAATGGGAAACGAAACAGGTATCTAATTTTGAGAGTTTCTCGCTAGAAGAACGACGCCCCGAGTTGTTTCGTTTTTTTTGGATTTTGGTTCAGAGAGCCCATACCGGGGGAATAGTTCTAGGCAGAAACAAAACACCCCAGGCTGATGAACCAGATGTGCTGAGAGGTGTGCGCCAACCCAAAATTCAAATCCGTGTCAGTGGATCGGAAGGGATTCGCAACCTCAAACCCTTCGCGATTTCCGTGGCGGAGAAAAAAAGAAAAGAAAAACAACGCATCACTGCCGCGGCGTGGTTTGGCATCCGGTTCCGGAAGGCCTCAGCGAGTGGTTCTTAGTTGGAGTCTCCTTCTGACCCTTAACAAATGGTTGGTCATTACCCAGAGTCATGGGGTCATGGACCCATTTTTAAAGGGTCATGGAGACTCCAGGTGGTTCTTAGTTGGTTTAAAACGGTTGGGTTTCCGAACTTAATTAACCCACAAGTTAGCAACTTTTAGCGATCGGGGAATGGAGCCCGTCGACCTTTTGGGGCCGGTTTGTCTCAGGTTGAAACCAGAAGACCCCCCTCGACCCCTCGGCATGGTATCGTTCCCCAAAAGTTGAACCCCTAGGGAGTGGTTTTTGGCCCCTCCCCACAACCCAGGGACCGTCCCTGAATACACATGGGATTGATCTGGGGTTAACATATGGGCGGGTCTATTTTTTGGGGGTGGTGGTGTTCCTTCTGCTCTCCCTTTAAACTCAGTTGCCCAAAGCCGACCTTTTAACCTTTTGGTTTTTCAATTTTGGTCTTTTGTAAAGGCCCCAAAAGGTTAACCTTTTATTTCTGGGTCCTTTGGGCGACTGAGTACAGCCACCGAGGGGTACCCTCAAAAGAAGACACTCATACTCCCAAAACCGATTTCTTGCCGCCAAATTCCAACGTCTTCTTTTGAGGCCAAGTCCCTCCTTAAACTCGAAGAAGCAATTCCACCTATCTAAATTTCGAGTTTCCCCTGCGTGAAGTACCTTCTTGTTGTTTGCTTCTTCGGTTGATGCCATTGGAATTCACACGATGCTAAGCGGTTGTCTGCCCTAAGGCTCATGACCCCCGTGGAGATACAAGCATCACGGGTTGAAACCCCCATCAATTCAAACCCGCGAGTAAGGCTCAGCGTAGCGCCTTACAGGCAGGCGATTTCACGAGAAAATGCCGAGAAAGTCACCGAGCGAATACCACGATGAGACCAATTGCCTCATGGGTTTCGGAAGTATTGACATTTGCCTACCCCCTACTCCGAATACATTTTGTTTTGCAGGGTATTGTTTGAAGAACCTGGTTTTCCATTGTAAATACATCCTTTACTAGAAGGTTGACATGATATCCTGAAAAAGACAGGTATTTGGAGTGGGGGCACTTGGATGTTCCGGCTGACTTCTATCGGCAACCTGGGTTACACTCCACTGATAGATCTTCCGTTTGGTGGACCTTGTCATTGTTACATTATAGCCCAGGTGGCTATCCACTTCCTAACTTGGCGAATCGAACATGCAAGAAGATGTATGGAAGTGTCGAGTTTGAAAAGGGGGGTTGGGGTATGGGATGAACCAGTTGGGCACTCACAAGCACAGTCTTTCGATTCTCCAACAGGCACTTAGGGCGCTATGAGCGTTCAGGCTTTAGGGGCAACACAAACTGAGCCCTTAAAGCCTCATGGGGGCTGGGGGGGAGGGAGGAGGGGGAGGGAGCCCAAATACGCCCTTGTTAAGCCCCTAAAGCCTTATTTGGGGCAAAATGCCCCAGTGCTCAGTTCGCTCCCTCTCCCCCTCCCCCGCTCCCTCCCTCCCCCCAGCCGTGAAAGCCCTGTGTTACACTCAGACGAAAGCCAAGACCTGAGAGGGGACCACTCCAGAAACCCGCGTTTTTTGTTGTTGGTTTAGTTTAGTGGTAGTTTCCCCGAAACCACTCCAAGTGTTCGACTCTTAGCAGGGAATCTGGGAACATCCCAGTACTGGTACCCACATGGTTGTTGTTGGGAACCATATTTTACGTTTTTGCTTAGTGTGGTTTAATGGTTGAAATCCAAATCCACTTAACTGCTACAATTCTAAAATGCTTGCTCCCCTTCCAACGTCAACCAAGTCTTCGGAGAAGCCTGTTTCCATGGTAAATATCGACCCCTTTTTTGAGTAGAGGGTCGACAAATCATACCAATACTTTAGAGCCTCCGGCTCAGTCCGCCGACATTGTCCTCTCCCTTTTCTCCTTCTTCCTCTCTTCCTTGTCTCCCTTGTGTGTTCTGTCGTCCTCTCTCCCTCCCTCTGCTCCCATCCTCCCCATCCCCCCAAGCCTCTCTCTCCCCACTCTCCCTCTCTCGTATGTATGCATGCATGTACATATGTATGTATGTATGTATGTATGTATGTATGTATGTATGTATGTATGTATGTATGTATGTATGTATGTATGTATGTATGTATGTATGTATGTATGTATGTATGTATGTATGTATGTATGTATGTATGTATGTATGTATGTATGTATGTATGTATGTATGTATGTATGTATGTATGTATGTATGTATGTATGTATGTATGTATGTATGTATGTATGTATGTATGTATGTATGTATGTATGTATGTATGTATGTATGTATGTATGTATGTATGTATGTATGTATGTATGTATGTATGTATGTATGTATGTATGTATGTATGTATGTATGTATGTATGTATGTATGTATGTATGTATGTATGTATGTATGTATGTATGTATGTATGTATGTATGTATGTATGTATGTATGTATGTATGTATGTATGTATGTATGTATGTATGTATGTATGTATGTATGTATGTATGTATGTATGTATGTATGTATGTATGTATGTATGTATGTATGTATGTATGTATGTATGTATGTATGTATGTATGTATGTATGTATGTATGTATGTATGTATGTATGTATGTATGTATGTATGTATGTATGTATGTATGTATGTATGTATGTATGTATGTATGTATGTATGTATGTATGTATGTATGTATGTATGTATGTATGTATGTATGTATGTATGTATGTATGTATGTATGTATGTATGTATGTATGTATGTATGTATGTATATGTATGTATGTATGTATGTATGTATGTATGTATGTATGTATGTATGTATGTATGTATGTATGTATGTATGTATGTATGTATGTATGTATGTATGTATGTATGTATGTATGTATGTATGTATGTATGTATGTATGTATGTATGTATGTATGTATGTATGTATGTATGTATGTATGTATGTATGTATGTATGTATGTATGTATGTATGTATGTATGTATGTATGTATGTATGTATGTATGTATGTATGTATGTATGTATGTATGTATGTATGTATGTATGTATGTATGTATGTATGTATGTATGTATGTATGTATGTATGTATGTATGTATGTATGTATGTATGTATGTATGTATGTATGTATGTATGTATGTATGTATGTATGTATGTATGTATGTATGTATGTATGTATGTATGTATGTATGTATGTATGTATGTATGTATGTATGTATGTATGTATGTAATGTATGTATGTATGTATGTATGTATGTATGTATGTATGTATGTATGTATGTATGTATGTATGTATGTATGTATGTATGTATGTATGTATGTATGTATGTATGTATGTATGTATGTATGTATGTATGTATGTATGTATGTATGTATGTATGTATGTATGTATGTATGTATGTATGTATGTATGTATGTATGTATGTATGTATGTATGTATGTATGTATGTATGTATGTAATGTATGTATGTATGTATGTATGTATGTATGTATGTATGTATGTATGTATGTATGTATGTATGTATGTATGTATGTATGTATGTATGTATGTATGTATGTATGTATGTATGTATGTATGTATGTAATGTATGTATGTATGTATGTATGTATGTATGTATGTATGTATGTATGTATGTAGTAATGTAATGTAAGTAAGTAAGTAAGTAAGTAAGTAAGTAAGTAAGTAAGTAAGTAAGTAAGTAATGTAATGCATGTAATGTATGTACGTATGTATGTTTGTGTGCATGCATGCATGCATGCATGCATGCTTACATACATGTATGCATGTATGTATGTATGTAATGTATGTATGTATGTAATGTCATGTAATGTCATGTAATGTAATGTAATGTAATGTACTGTAATGTATGTATGTATGTATGTATCCTTGCACTTCCCCTTTGCTCCCCAGTATTTCCCGCAAAAAAAACACGGTTTTTCCAGCGTTTTCGCAAAGAGGACGTCCAAAAACATTGAGTTTTTCCAGATTTTCGGCAAAAGGATGCAGGAAGCCCAAGCCAGCAAAAAAGCCGGCAGGGGGAATCGAGCCTGGGACCCCTGTTTTGCGACACCGGCTCCCCGAAGACTACGTTTAGTGGAACGTCATCAAATTGCCGCGCGGTACGTGGGGGACCCCCCCCCCCCCAAAAAACCTACGTAATAGACGTCGGGCGGGGGGGGGTTAGGGGGGGGGTTATCCTCTATCCTCTAGTAAGTATCCGACACGCCGAGCAATGTCGGCGGACTAAAAAAGAAAAACATGTATTTGGAGTAGGTAGGTGTCCTTTTGATTGGTTGGTTTGGTTAGATATTGATGGGTTCCACTGATTGAGTTTGGTTTTATTACCCATTTATCAGGGGCTTCCCATCTATTTACCAGACGGCCACCTATGTTCTCTGCCTTTCAAGCTCCGGGGTAGGTTGTTTTTCCTCGGGGACATGGGGGCGGTTCATGGGCAGGGAAGGCCATCCACCTCTCTTGAGGGTGACGGTTCAAGACCCGACGGAGCTTTGCTTGCATGTCATGTGTCCTAGGAGTTGAACCCAAGACACGGGTGGGATTCTTTTGAAATGCCATTCAAAGGGGCTCCCCTGTTTTGTGTTTCAGGCTTGTGTTTGGCAACTTGCACCCGAATGAGCCCTCCCTCGCCATGAAGGTGGATGTTTACCTGCCCAGTGGAGATGGTTGCTCCATCTCACTCTCAGCAAAAAGGCCTATCAGCGAGCTGAAGGCTGCAGCGCAGGAGCATTTCCAGCGCCGCTTGAAGCTCACTGCAAAAGGCCGGTGGCTCGATTTGAAGGCCACGCTGAGTGATGCCGGGCTGCGAGATGGGGATGCGGTGGCTGCTGTGGTGCAACTGGGCACACTGACTGCCACGTATCATATGTTTGCTTGGAGTGCCCATGGTGGCGAGGTTGTGACCTGGGGCCGCGCGCAGTCCGGCGCGGACTGCAGCCACATGCAAGAGCAGCTGAGGAACGTCCAGCAGATCCAAGCAACTGGCGGTGCCTTTGCTGCCATTCTTGAATCTGGGGCTGTTGCGACCTGGGGTGACTCAGGATACGGCGGAGACAGCAGCCGGGTGCAAGAGCAGCTGAGAAATGTGCAGCACATCCAAGCAACTTCCCGTGCTTTCGCTGCCGTTCTTGAATCTGGGGCTGTTGTGACCTGGGGCCATGCAGAATACGGCGGAGACAGCAGCCAGGTGCAACAGCAGCTGAGAAATGTCCAGCACATCCAAGCAACTAGTCGTGGCTTTGGTGGTGCTTTTGCTGCCATTTTGAAGTCTGGGGCTGTTGTGACCTGGGGTGATGGAGAAGCTGGTGGAGACAGCAGCCAGGTTCAAGAGCAGCTCAGAAACGTCCGGCGCATCCAAGCAACTTGCGGGGGTGCTTTTGCTGCCATTCTTGAATCTGGGGCTGTTGTGACCTGGGGTGCAGGATACGGCGGAGACAGCAGCCACGTCCAAGAACAGCTGAGAAATGTCGAGCACATCCAAGCAACTGATGGTGCTTTCGCTGCCATTCTTTCGTCTGGGGCTGTCGTGACCTGGGGTGGTAAAAATTACGGCGGAGACAGCAGCCAGGTGCAAGAACAGCTGAGGAACGTCAAGCAGATCCAAGCAACTGGCCTTGCTTTTGCTGCCATTCTTGAATCTGGGGCTGTTGTGACCTGGGGTGACGCAGGATACGGCGGAGACAGCAGCCAGGTGCAACAACAGCTGAGAAATGTGCAGCACATCCAAGCAACTTCCCATGCTTTCGCTGCCGTTCTTGAATCTGGGGCTGTTGTGACCTGGGGCCATGCAGAATACGGCGGAGACAGCAGCCAGGTACAAGCGCAGCTGAGGAATGTCCAGCACATCCAGGCAACTGGTTGTAGTTTTGGTGGTGCTTTTGCTGCCATTTTGGAGTCTGGGGCTGTTGCGACCTGGGGTAGTGCAGCGCGGGGCGGAGACAGCAGCCAGGTGCAAGAGCAGCTGAGGAACGTTCGGCACATCCAAGCAAGTGGCCTTGCTTTTGCTGCCATTCTTGAATCTGGGGCTGTTGTGACCTGGGGCCATGCAGAATACGGCGGAGACAGCAGCCAGGTGCAAGAGCAGCTGAGCTTTTGATTCGGTGCAGCTGTTAAACGGACGTTAGTGTGCTGAAAGAAGGGAATCGGAGGTGCACTGAAAGTCTTTGGAGTTTGGCAGCCTGCATCAAATTGTTGACAAAAAAGCCGTCAATAACCGCGTGGTCATTTTTTGTGGCCCAAGCCGTATGGACAGAACAAAAACTTCACATATGGGTTTCCAGGGAGTGAAAGGGGTTGAGTTGGGGGTTCGTCACTGAATCGATTTCTTCAGACTGAAGAAATCCGAGGGTTTGGTGTAGGCTTGACATGCGACAGCCCTTGAGAGGGCGGGCTCGAGGCCAGACGGCTACAGGAGAAATGGGGGCTCTGAAGCCCTAGGTAGGTTGAGGGTAGGGACCCAGTTGCATGGTAGCGGAGCTCCTGGAGGGAGCTCAACGGGTTCCCCCTACTCCAAATGCCCAGCCTTTTTTTAGGGTATGATTTGTTGACCCTCTACTAAAAAAGAGATCGGCATTTACCATGGGAAGCCAGGTTTTTCCAAAAATACGTTTAAAACAAGTAGGTATTTAGAGTAGGGGGTTCAAGATGCCCAAGCAGGCTGTGCCATCATGGAATGGCGACCCAGGCGAGTAGCAAGCCTTGGAGACCGTGTGCGAGCTGGCGCCGACCAAGCGCAACGCGGCAGCGAGCCGGATCTGGCAACGGCTCTCAGGAGCAGCGAAAAACGAGTGGTGCGCCACCGGGTAGGCAGAGCCGAGCAGAGCTCCCAGGACTTATGAGGACGGTTTGAAACGCCGGAGCAAGTCTTGGAGTCAGCGAACGTCTTGGCTTGGCCCAAAGACTTGACGTGTGAGGCCTGCAACATGACTTCGCTTCCTGCCGCCATGTCTGGAAGGCGACCCTCGCCGCGAGGAATCGCCATGTCACACCCAGCACCGCGTCCGCGGGTGAGGAAATCAGTTCGCATCATGGCAGAAGCTGGCTGAGGACGAAGCATGTCGGGAAGAAGACCCACCGCGGGGCACTATTCCAATGGACACGTGGCAGCCAGATTGATGAGATGGAGAAATTGCCCACTGGCCTTGAACGCGTCAAAGGCGCCCGAGGGCCAAATGATATTGATGGAGAAGGCAAAGGTCCAACGCGAGAGCAACGGCGAACGACAAGTTCTCCAAGCTCAGCAACACCATCGGAAGAGTTGCTGATCGGTGTCGGACGACGTTGTGGCGACAGAACCCCCTTTTTTCAAAGCAACTTGGCAACTGGGAACTAGAATCAAGTTCAAGGTAAGCAGCCGTGCAAAACCAACATGTTATAAAACTGTCAGAGCAAAGATTCCACGAACCCCTTAAGAAGAAGGTAGCAACTCGCCCTCAAGGAGGGGTGGTTTCCCTGCTTGGTTACCTAGAGTCAACTTGGGCTTTGCAGTTTGGAGGTCGGCCACTCTACCACTCCTTTTTAAAGTAAACACTCACCCACCCTACCCCTGGGTTACTTACCACTTTTGATGCCCATAGCTCTTCAGGCCAGTCTGGTGCTGGCCCTTCGCAAAACCACACCCCAAAGCTGAGTTGCGCGAGGAGCTGCAACAAAACTAGCTTCAATTGCGGGGGCCCTGTTTGTCCAACCGCAAAGCTGTTTTTGGACCTCTATTTTGCCTTTTGGTGGATTCCTGGCACCTTTTAAAAATTTAGTCTGGCTGTTTTTTCCGGTCAAACTCTCGTATTTTTCGGGCAAACGAGCTCGTATTTGGCAATTTTCAGTCAATGACCAAAAAGAAACGGCCATCTAGATTCCCAGGTTGGTTCCAAAAAACACGGCTTGGGGTCGGAAGAAAAAACCGCCCTTCGATTTTTTCCGGGTGTCCTCCACCCGCCTTTCCTCTCGAGTCGGAGAATCTTCGATGCACTTGGCGCCAGGAGAGTGGGCCAACCGTCCGAAAGGCTGGAAAGGCCAGCCCAGGCCTGGCGTCATGGCCCGCGTCTCAGGTACGCGCGTGCGCGCGTTGGCCTGGAGTTCGGTCGGTCGGTGAATGTCAGTGAGTCAGTGGCCCCCGCAAGCCCGGCTTTTGAGCTTCTTGCTGGAGAATGTGGCTTTCCCCGGTTGTTCGAATTTCACCCACCATAAGCGTTCAACCTTTCGCAGGAGATCTGAAAGCGGACAACCCAGAATTGACTCAATACAACGTTGAGGTGTTGGGTTTGTGCGCACTGGGCTTGCCTTTGGCTTGTCTAGCTTTAAAAAGGCGGCGGACGGGGAGGAGGAAAGCCAACCAGTCAAAAGGCAACTTTCATAACACACACTCTGTTTTTGGGTGGTTTCCCCTGTGAAACCTGTAGACTTCTGGTGAGTACGGGACCTAACCAGCCAATCTAACCTTCAGGGGAAGGTGCGGATACTTTGTGCACCATTTTGGTGGTAAACCAAAAGTCCAAGGACTTGTTTTGGTCCAACCCACGCAGGAAGTGAGACATACCCACCCAAATACCATCTTTTTGCTTGGCAGTTGTTTTTTAAACAAAAAAAAAACCCGATCGGTTGGTTTTCCCTCGTAGGCGCTCCTTTTTTAGTAGAGGGTTGGCATGATACCAACTGAAAAAAGGCGTTCGTATTTGGTGGTTGCGGGGGTGGTCGCAAACCCACCAGCAAACTGATCGAGGGGAAAGGAGGTACGAGGGTCTTCGGGAACCAACCTGCCAATGCTTGACCGCTTGGATCTTTAGACTTTAACTTTTTGGGAAATAAAGGTTGTTTTCCACTAAACCCCCAAAAAGTTATTCACTTTTTGCGGGGGGTTCAACAGCAACCAAGAATGGGTTTTTGGGGAAATGAGGTGTGTTGCGCGTCGGGAACCAACCAGGCAACCGGTTTTCCGGCAAAAGAGGTGTTCCAGGCACCAACCAGGCCACGGGTTTTTGAATGGAGAATGCTTGGTGCGCCCGGCGACGTGTCGAGGTGAATTGGGATGAGGCCCGCCGCTTAGAGTTCGGCACGTGTTAACCGAATCGGTTTGTGGCCGAAGGATGGAATCAACCCACATGTTTTTTTTTTTTTTTTTTTTTTTTTCCGCATGGTCAGGGTCACCAGAAATGGACCAGAATCAAGCCTAGGCGTTTTTCGGTTGGGGGGGGGTGGCACGCGAACGCCGAGGTTTGACGCATTCCTTTTTGCCAGGGCGGGGCTTTGCTTGAACCAGCTCGAACCGCCGGCCTGGAAAGGTCAGAGAATCCGATTTCTGTTGCCGCTGGGCATCAGCCCGGGCAAGCGAAAATGACAGCGGTCGAGGGGAAAGCGCTGGGCGCGTGGTTTTTTTTAAGGGAGGGCTCGTGTTCCCTAGGGTTCACCCCCCAGTAAAAGAATGGTTCACCCAATTTGGATGGTGAAGCTTCTTAGGTACATAATAGGGGTTGTATGAACCCCTTTGTTTTAATGGTGGTTTGAAACCCAGGGTATTTTTGTTGGAGGGTGTTTCGAACGGTGAACCCCGATGTGGTCCTAACCCTGGTATGGAGCCACCATTCGGGGTGTGCTCTTTTTTTTTGAGGCAAACCTCTCTTAGAGCGTCGGGCTTTCTGCACACCGGGGCTTCAGTCCGCCGCATGTGCTCCCCCTCCCCCCGAAAATGGTGGTTTTCCGTAAAACCGCAAAAAACAAGTACGCTAAACAAAGAGACACCTATATGTTTTTTGGGCGTGATGCTGGTTTCTTGCAGCCAGCATGAATTCTGAACCGACCAGAGGTATCTACACCCCGCCCTACCCCCCCCCCCCCCTCGACAGAACACGAATCGATCCTTTGTGCCAGCGCTCTTCAGACAGTTGCCCAGAAATGCAATTGCCATTGAGTGGTTGGTTTTGCAATCCTTCTTTGCTTCTCAAAATAGATTTTGATTTCAACTGAAGCCGGCCTAACCGCCCGGGTTTGTCTTTGTTCCTTGAAACGGCCACGAAGAAGGCAAATCGGCCAAAATCCAAACCAACGCACCTGCGAGATTCCTGCGTGGAGTCCATTTTACAGCCCTTTTAAAGATGTGCGAACGCCTACTGTATTGTTTCAGCAACCGTAAAGGTATGTATGTATACTTCTTGGCACCCCGTACGGCTTTTTATTTTCCGGTCAAACTCCCGTATTTGGCCAGATTTGCCCGTATGGCCATGTTTTTGCGGTGATTTGCGTAAATCACCCGTATGAAACCCATATTTTTTCGACAAGAGGTTGAAAAACAGCCGTAAAAATCCGTATGGCCATTTTTTCGGTCAAAAGCGTATGACCTAAAGAAAAAAAGGCCATATGGGGTCCCAGGTTATGTATCACAGAATACCACTCTATACAACTCTATATACCACTATGGTCCACTATCTGCATGCAAACCAGACATTGTTGACTTGGCTCTCAGTCCTCTTAAAACCTTAGCTTAGTGTTCAGTGGGGATGTCCGTTTAACCCGCAAGCTAAACTTTTAGCGGGGGATCTGAACACGGGCAGCCCAGTTGAATATGCATATATACAGCATAGAACACCGCTACAGACCGCTAGAGCCCACTATTTGCATGGACACCAGGTAACCACTACATGGTTGACATGGCGAAATTCCATCTTTATGGGGTGACATCTTATTTTTATGGGGTGAACTCCCCTTTTTATAGGGTGAAATCTTCTTGTTATGGGGACATCTTCTTTTTATGGGGTGAACTCCCCTTTTTAGTAACTCCTTTTATGGGGTGAAATTGGGCGCTAAGCACCTCAAAAGCTGAAATCCCCTTTTATGGGGTGATGTTTTTGTTTTTTTTTTAATGGCGAGCTCCTCGTTTTTTTTTTTGCGAGTGTCCCGGCAGCTTCTTCGGGGTTCCCCAGCTCGCACGCGAGGCCACATATCCGCTGGACGTGGCGGAGGAGATGTTCCTCACAGAGGTGGAGGGGGAGTCAGCGTGACGCCGAGCTCGAGCCGGAGGAAACGGATCTGGAGATTTTTAACGGGGCCCCTCTTTGGCTGTGGGTCAAAGCCCTGTAATTCTGGTGAACATCAAATACTCCAAATACCTACTACTCCCAATACCGATTCGGCCTTTTTTTAGTTGGTATGTTTGGGACAACCGGTTTCGGTTTTCCATGGTAAATACCGATCCCTTTTTTGGTAGCGGGTCGACATGATACCCCAAAGAAAGTGGGTGTTGGGGGTGGTTACGGGGTACCCGAAACGGAAGAATATGGTGAGTTCGGTTCCCCGGTGGTTGAGTTTTTTCAGGGAATCTAGCACTATTCTGGAATTTCGGATCCGGAGTTCGGATATCCCGGAAGCAAAGGACCCGAAACTTTCGGGGCCGATCCGGCCAGTTGAAGACTATGGTTTTGTTTTCCTCTATTTGTTTTTTGTTTTTTCAGGGGATCTATCACATTCGGGGTTTTCGTGTTTTTTTCTCGTGGAATCTATCACTATTCTGGAATTTTGAGGGTTCAGGGTGCTGAAAAAAAACGAAAAATACACAAACAACAACGGTTTAGTTTCATAGGGTGGGGTGGGGCCCTCCAAAAGTGGTCTGATTCCCCACTAAACCCAGAATCGGACACCCCCTTATCAACACTACAAAACGACCTGAAGCAGTTTTTGGGTCGGAAGGAGACGCGCCATCATTTGGGCAGCTTACCAAGGCTGGCAACAGCTTCCAATCAGCCGCTAGGTGCCCCAGCTAAGGTGCCTTTTTTGCCGTTTCTTTTTGGGGGGAGGGTTCCCCGTGACTAAATAGACCACTGGAAAAAAATCGGGTACCAACTTATTCTAACTTCTTTAAAGTGGAGGACCTAGGCCGAATCATCCTGCTGATTTTTCTTTTTGGGGTGTTTGGCGTAGCGCCTTCGATGTGACTTGCCCAACGCCAATTTTGTCATGGCCTTTTGAAGTGATGGGTGTGGCCCGAAATTTTGCGGTTGCGCAGGATTTTTTGGCCTTTGTTTCCACATACCAAGGTGCCATTTGGGGTACCAAGTTTTGAAAGTTCAGACTTGATTTTGCTCAACCCCGGCCCCCGCCCCCCGCCCACCCCCCCCCCTCATGAGGGGAGCCATCCATGTCCTTCGTTTTTTTTTTTTTTTTCTCCCGGGTCCCTGTCTGGAAGCGAGTCATGGAATTTCAACAACTCGCCCTCCGACGGTCCGACACCGAGTTGTCGGAGCTGCACATCCGCCAGCGCAAGAAGAGGTGGCGCAGGCTTCGGATCGATTGACGGGAAGTGATTGTTTTTTTTTTGTTTTTTTCCCGCTTGCAGGCGCCTTTTGCAGTCAGTTGTTTAGTGCTTCGGTGGTTGGTGGCTGGTTTGGTTGCTTTGGTTTGGTTGCTTTGTTTGGTTTGGTTGGCTTGGTTTCTCTCTGTGTTGAACATTCAACGGTAGCAAGCATGCTTCCGGAATCTCCAAATACCCGGCCTTTTCTAGGGCATCATGTCGACCCTCTACTAAAAAAGGAGGTATCTGCCTTGAAAAGCCGGGTTTTCCCAAAACATACCCTAGAAAAGAGTGGTCCGAATCCTACACGGCAACCTCATCCTGCAGGATTCATTTCCGGAGACTGGCAGATGGCACCGGAAAAGCAAGCAGAAGTTGTTGCAAGGCGATATCAGTGGCTGGTGGTTGACAGGTTGGTGGGTTGACAAAAACAAGGTTATAAGATATAGATAGAAGCTACATACAGAGCAGGCTGAGCATTCTGTGACGAACAAGAGGGTGGGGGGGGGTAGTGCTCGGCCCAGCAGTCTGTGGCGAGCCAAGCCCGTGTTCAATAATGTTTAAATGCTGGTTGGTTTCAAAGGGAAGCCAAAAAGGACTCCAAAAAAGGACAAACCCACCAGGGTCACTGGCCAGTTTCCTCCTCAAAGCTTCGTGGTTTCCAATCGTTGTAGTGAGTACCCGGCTTGGGGCGAGTGATTTGAGAGAGGGCGTCCGCTACACCCAAACCATCGCCCGCGAGGGACAATGGAGTTGATTACCCTTTATGCCACGTCTTTAGTAGCCGTACACGCCGTACACCTCATCCTGGAGTCTCCATGACCCTTTAAAAATGGGTCCATGACCCCTGTATTTTGGGTAATTACCCCATTTTTAAAGAGTCATGGAGACTCCAGGATGTTCTTTTTGAGGGGCAGTGGTGAGGTAGTCGAAACCGTAGACATCCACTTTAACTTCTCATGTCCTGGGAATGACATCCCGTTCCGCTTTTCGGACGGCCAAGACCTGCTGCGTTCGGCTGACTCAAGTTGTTGGCTTTGGGTTATAACCCAGGCTGGCCACTGAACTTGGCTGACTGAACATCAAAACGAAAACTGAGTTTCCCAAAACCGAGGTGGCAAGTCGACAAACGTGAGTGACTTCCCAAAGGACTGGCGGAACATCGTGGCAAACGAGCTCACTGGGGCAAAACACGCTCATCATGTAGGTTGGGAGAAACCGATTCGTGATTCGTCATTATTTCGCCCTTGCTTAGGTTTGTAGGTTTTTAGGGTTAAGTGGGCGTCTCCATTCAGCCCACATGTTAAGCTCATCGCCTTAGCTTTTTTATATTTTTTTAGTTGGTTTAGTGGTTGGGGTTCCGAATTTCAACCCACAAGCTATTCTCACTTTTCGCGATCGAGGATCTGAAAGCGGACAGATATGCCAATCCTGAAGGGTACACAATCCCAGGAGCCCCTTTTACCCTAAATATGAGGGGGTTCCTTGAACCCCCAAGACCCTCAAATGAGGTCCAAGACACTCCTAGAGAATGGTTGGTTGTTGTTGGGAACCATTTAACATTTTTGCTTATTGTGGTTTAGGGGTTGAAATCCAAATCCACTTCACTGCCAAGAATGATTTTTCTTTTTGCTCCCCTAACCCAACGTCAACCAAGAATGGGCGGCCAAAAATGGCCGGCTCTACGGGAAAAAAAAAAAAAAAAACGCTCCCAGCACGGGTCCCGTCCGAAAGAGAAAAGAGAAAAAAGTCGGCCCCGTGGCTTTCCAGGGGCCCAAACACGCGCGATGGTGCTCTCCAAAAAGCCCCAGGTCCTAAGTGGCGCCCCTCTTTCTCCTTTTTTGCTTTTTTGGTTGGGGTCCCGTTTCTTTGTTTTCCACTAGCCAGGCAAAACTGATGATTATTTTTTTGAAAGGGGGTCCGATTTTTCCAGTCTAGCTTGCCTTTCGGCCATAAGCTTGAGTACTTGAGCCAACTTCCGAGCAGCTTCCTGAGCCTGCCAGGGCCAGCGACTTTTGATCTCGCGGCTCGGCAGGGAATTTCTCACCGCGAAAAAACTATGTTTAGACCCTGAGAAGATTCTATCCTAGGTTTGCCAGCTACGTGCCCTTTTACCGTTTCTTTTTTGGGGAGGGTTCTCCTACTAAAAATAGACTACAGGGAAAAAGATGGGTACCCTTATTCTAAGCTCTCTACTGGGGACCTAGTGTCTTTGTTTGGAGTTGGTTCCCTTTGTTTGGTAGGTTTTAAAGGGACACCAAAAGGAATCCACCATTATGGAGGTCCCCTAGGGATCTCCTTGCTCAAGGCAGGGATCGGGATCTTGAAAAGGGGGCAATCTGGTTGGAAGCCGTGCACAAGCTGCAACTGTTGATGGGGAAATACAGTGATCCCTGTAAGAAAATGCTGTAACCCGGAGAGACCTTGTTGGAAACTAGCTTTAGCTAGGTGAAGCTTCTCCTTGCGTAAGCAAGGTAAGGGGCTGCCCCCCCCCCCCTTCCCGGGCTCGAATTCTCCCTGCTCCACCCTCTCCCTCTGTTGCCAGCTTTCGTTCACCCCCTCCTCAAGTTGGAAACTCGGTTGGCTTCCTTCCATTTGTGCAAAGATGTGTTTTATTGTTCCCTCTTGGTTTTAAAGGGAGACTTAAGCAGTTGGAGGGAGGTGGCGGTCTTTTTGTTGGTGAGTTCCCCTTCTTTGGAAAAAAGGGAGACTGGATGGACGCAACAAATTGCGGTTTGCCCATTTGGAGACAAACCCATATGTTGTTTCTTTGGAGTTGATACCTTGTCTGGGGCCGTTTGAAGGGAAACCACGCGTGCTGTGGGTTCTTCAATTGTTGGCCGGCAGGTCAGTTCACTATGATTAAGTTGCCAGTCGCTTGGTGTACATATTGGGGTTCTCAAAAATTCGTGGAGCCCAAAACAATCCCCCAGAAGGGTACCCACCCCGCAAACAAAAGACAGTCCCGTTGATATAAAGCCATCATTGCAAGCCACTTACTTTGTAGGCTGAATATCTAAGTAGGTAGTCCAGTTAACCTCCCTGTAAACAGTTGTGATTCAAGCAAGCAAGCGAGCGAGCGAGCGAGGGAGCGAGCAAGCAAGCAAACACACACACACACATACAGACACAGAAACACACCACACACACAAAACCACAAACACGCAAACAAACAATCAAGAAAGCAAGCAAACAAAGAAACAAACAAGCAATCAAGCAAGCAGGCCAGCAAGCAAGGAGGCAAGCAAGCAAGCAAGCAAGCCAGCCAGCCAGCCAGCCAGCAAACAAACACACACACACACACTCACTCACTCACTCACTCACTCACTCACTCACTCACTCACTCACTCACTCACTCACTCACACACACACACTCACACGCTCACACGCTCACACACACACACAGCCGCTCACGCGCGTGCGCGGTCGCAAACACGCAAACACGCAAACGAGCCAACACAACACACACACACACATTCACTATAGCCTATATAGAACAGGGTTGGAGCTAGGGGCCTTTGTTTCCCTCGATCTTCGGCGACCAAGGTGTCTGAGGAAGATGGCTGGACTTTGCCTCAAGAAGAAAGCGGCAAAACGGATCGGAGTGCGCGCTGTCCGCCGCGGCTTTTTGGGATGCTATTGCCCAGTTGAAAACAAAGTTCTCTGGGGAACAAAGAACATACAATTGTTCAGATTGTATTTTGTAAATCTAGTCTACCCAACATGTACATATATATATATATATATACATATTAGGACACCATGCAACTAGATTTATACTATGTATACATATATATATATACATCATGTAGGCGCCGGGCTGAAGGGTCCGGGTTCTCCATTGGAGGGGTCACCTTAAGGAACAGCTTTCTGAAAGTAAATGGCACGGCTTCCCCCAAACTTGGTTTCATTCCCCTTACCTTTTTTTTCTGTTCGTTTCGGTAGCTTTTGTTTGTGGGAAAGCAAAAAAGGACAATCACAATTTTGAGATTTCCCCAAACAACGCGCCGCCGCCGCGTAACAAGGCGGCCACCCGCCTTGCTTTCTGCAGGTAGTCGCCGAGTGCCGCGCAGGCCACACGAAACAGAAGAACTAACTTGAAGGAGGTCTGGTGGTTCTCTCGTTTTTTCTGGAAAATGGGGGAAAGGTCCTTTTCGCCTAGGTTTCGTGCTTTCGAAGCGATTTAAGATTGCGAGCAAAAGGGATCACCAGCCGAAAGAAGAGAAGCCAAAGCTGTACCAAGAACATGTCCCCATGCGTAGCTGAATAGTTGGCAAAAGACACTTGCTACCAATCATGTCGATTCTTTGATCAGCCCCGGTCCGCTTTCTGTTGAAACAAGCCATGGTGTGTCCAACAAAACCTTCCAACACTTGTAACCGAACAATGCGATGATTATGCGGCTGCAAGACAAGAACTTTCTATGATAGGGTACGGGGACACAGAAATCCGCATCTAGAATCCGCAAAGTCTTTTCCTTCACATTGCGTGGCGCGGCGCTTATGACTCCACCCCACCCCAAGACCCCACCCCTCCCCCCCCCTGCGATACACGTGATCGCGTGGCGCGGCGCTTATGTCCCCACCCCACCCCAAGACGCCTCCTCCCCCCCCCCCCCGCGAACCCGCGAGCGTGTGAAATACCATGCAAAATGTGTCGCTTTTGTGATACATGTCTAGGAAGTCCCACGCAGGCCACACGAAATGCAACACACGAAATGCGTCCAAACGCGCGATTACGTAGCGGCGGGGCCCCAAACAAAGACAAAAAAAGGTACCCTTTGTTTTGGGAAGCCAAAAGGACACCCAATAAATCTTGCGGGTTCGGCCAGAACTACAAGCGGCTCTGGATTCCTTGGACCCCGTAACCGCACCCAAGACCAACGATGCGTTTTTTGAGTTAAGGTATCATTAATGTCGACCCTCTGCTAAAAAAGGGAGGAGGTATTTACCAGGGAACACCGGGGAAACCCGGTTTTCCGTGAAAAAATGCCCACTAAAAAAAGGCCGGGTATTCTTGGAGGTTACGGGGGGATTCCTTGGGTTCTGCGCGGGAATTCAAATAGTGGTTGACTGAATCGTGGGATCGATCCTCGCAAGCAGTGTAGGGGGGTGCGAGCATTCGTGTATTCCCATGCGATTCGGCAGCAAAAGACTGGGGTCAAATTCTTGCTCGGTTTCTACGTGTTTATCAAGATCAGCAACTGGGGCTGCTTCGCTTGATCCTACCACTTAGAGGGTGACTTTCACAGTAAAATCATGAGACCAGTGGCGGGTAGGTTAGGCTATATCTGGGGTAACGGGCTTACCAACATTGTACAGTTATAACCTAAGTGGGCTGACCATCCAAGTGGTCACTTTTTGGGTTTGGACCCAAACAATTTTCGAGGGGGGGGGGACCCTTTCCAGTGCGATTTGGTCCCACAAAAGGCCGAAGGCCATGTGAAGGGGGGGGCTCTTGGTCCTGGATTTCCCCTACCAGACCCTCGAGTGGGCCGTATCCGCCTTTCGATCCTCCTCGCCAAGCTTGGGTTCAAGGAAATTCAAGGTTTTAGCCAAATCTGTATGCTGGCCCTAGGGAAAACGCCAGTGGTTTTCCCATGCGTAGCTGGCATCGCCCGGACTGGTTTCCTTAAGCCGCAGACGGTGAGGTCGCGGTGCCGCTTCGCCCCGAGGTCGCCGCGGTGCGGCGCGAGGCGCGAGGTGAAGCGCGGAGCGAGGCGAGGAGCGAGGCGAGATGGGCACGGCGAGGGCGAAGATGTTTCACATGCCCCCTAAAAACTCTCTGGAAAGCCGTATAGCCATTTTTTTCGGACGGACCCCGTATGTGGATCGTTTTTCCTGTATGTTCAGAGTTTGCTGTGAGGGGATGTTTCTCAGCCGTATGGTCCCAAAAACTCCAAATACCATCTTTTTTTGAGGGTATATTTTGAAAAGCTTTTTTTTCCTAGACGGTTGACATGATACCAACTGAAAAAGGCAAGCGTTGGAAGTTGGAGGTTGCGGGGATGAATCGCTCTTTCCACCAGACCCAAAGCAAAGGGAAGCCAATTGAAGCCAATACATCTGGGGTTCCAGTGGATAGAAAGCCCAAGACTTGGGCGGGCGCCGCAGGTCTGGTTGACCCGCTTTTACCAATTCATTTCTCAGTTGCCCAAAGCCGACCTTTTGGTTTCTCCTTTTTGGTCTAGTTTTAGTCATTGCCCCAAAAGGTCAACCTTTTATTTCTGGGTCCTTTGGGCAAGTGAGATTTGGGTAAAAGCGCCATCATGATTCATGATGGTTGGGGGGGTTGGGGGGCGTGTCACGGAGGCTGCCAAGAACCCAAAACATGGCATTTTCATCAATATAATTCAATCCCCTTTGTGAGTATCAATGGGGGGGGTGGGGCGCACTCTACGAATTTTCTGGTCTTCATTCGGGAATCGTTAGGGTAAACACCAAAAGTTGCATGTCTGCTGAAAAATCCCCCAAAACGGGGGCACCAGAACTCAGCACCCCCTGCTTTTCCACTCGGGATCTCGTTCTTAAGTTACAGCAAGACGGATCCCCCGTTTTTCCCGTTGGGCCGGACGTCCCGAGCGCGCCCGATGCTCGAAGCTCTTGACCCGTCTTCGGTTTGGCTTTGAGCCCGGCGGAAGGCTTTGACCTTGGTTTGGGAGGAGGCTGACCTACACCCAATTCACCCAAGACCCGGTGCCTTTTTTAAGTTGGTATCAGTTGTCGGCCCTCTGCTAAAAATGGGAGGTATTTACCCATGGGAAAGCCGAAACCGAAACCGGTTTTCCCAAGAATACCCTGAAGAAAGGCCGGGTATTTGGGAGTAGGGGGAAGAGAAATGCCATGGAGCCTCCACAGTTGTGGAGTCCTCTGTCCTCTTGCTAGACATGTTTTTTTGGGGTTCCACGAACTGTTCGAAGTTGTTTTTTTCCTGAGAATGTGGCATTCGATTCGTCGCCTTTCTCTTTGTGGCCTCCAAATACCTACTTCTTCTAGGGTATCATATTCTCCATGGAAAAATACCCTAAAAAAAGTGGGTATTTGGAGTAAGGGGTGCCTTTGCAAGCATCTAGAAGCTGATCAGATGGTCTGCGCGAAAGTTGTTTGGTGGAAGGTTCCGAAGCCGCACTTCTATTGGACAGAGGGCAACCGCCAACACCTTAGGTAAACACTGTGGTTCAATTGACCCAACTATGGTTTCAACGGTGGCCGCTGAGCCCCAGGATACACTTGGTCCACAGTTTTTTGTTTTTTTTTGGGTGGGAGGAGGGACAAACCGATCCCTTTTAGGTGGCGGGTTGGCATGATGCCAAGTGAGCAAAACGTTGGTATTTGGAGGTCACGGGGGAACAACAGCAGCCCCCATGTTTAGAGCCCAAAACCAATCCCGTTGAAATTTGGGTCAACCAGCGAGGGTCAAGCATACTGCGAGTATGTGGGTGAATCGCTTTTACCACCGGACAACGGCAAAATTTGGACACCACCAATTTGAGGTGATGCTCCGATTAGAGGAAAACCCCAAAAAATCCAGTGGCAATTTGTGGGTTTTGTGAAGCGACTGGTCAACAGCACAACCCTAGTGTCCAGAATGCCACTGCGAGGTTTTGGAGGCTACTTGCAGGTTGGGCCGTAAGTTGTTGGTAACTTGCGTTATAACTCAGTCACTTGTGCTACCCCCTTTGTTGGTTGGGAGATTCGGTTCCCCTACTAAAATAGAATACAGAAAAAGGGTGGTACCAACTTATTCTAACCACCAAAACTGGAGTCCTGGAGGACCTAGACGCAGTTATAAGTCCCCCGTTCCGTGAGGAGAACCATCCTTTAGGGGTCCACAACCCTAAACGGCTGACCACGCACTTGGCGAAGTGAACTTGGCCAAGTACGGAGGTACTGTGGTGGGACAGAATCCTGCACCACCTAACTTGGTGGCTCCCAGCCGTGCGGTTCCTTAGCTTTTTAGGTTCTTTAAGTGTTCAGTAGTAGTAGTAGTAGTAGTAGTAGTAGTAGTAGTAGTAGTAGTAGTAGTAGTAGTAGTAGTAGTAGTAGTAGTCGTAGTAGTAGTAGTAGTAGTAGTAGTTTTAGATTCTTTTAGTGTTTAGTAGTAGTAGTTTCCATTTAACCCACCAAAAGTTTATTTAAAAAAAAGAAAAACCTTTTGCGGGGGGATCTGAAAACGGGCAGCCCACCAAAGAAACCACGGTTGAAACCGCTGTGTGTGGGTATTTACGCCGGGGAATCGAATATTTCATTCGGACGGAACCGTTTCTGAACGCTAAGTTTTTTGTGTTTTCGGAGGTCGCAGCCATCCACGGTACCCCCCACACCCAACACCCTCGTTTTTTGGTTGGTATGATGTCGATCGACCCTGGGGCTTCCAAAAAGTCAATGGGAGACATGTCCGTCCAAATTTGGGCGACAGACACCCAACACGGAGCTTCGTGTTTTTTTGTTTTTTCCTCTATTTCGCTTTTCCTCTGTTCCTCTTTTTTCCTCTTTGTTTCCTCTTTTTTTCTCGATTTTTTGTTGTTTGTTTCCTCCTTTTTCTCCGGGCGGCCGTCCCGTTCCAACTTTCCCCAGCCTCGCCCGTGCCGTTTCGCTGGGTTCGGCGGGTTCCGCGAAGCGCAGGTGCAGCTCCCGGATCTGCGCCCGAGCGGCGAGGCCAGGGGGCCGGAAAATTTGCGGAGAATGAATCCGCTGGTTTGGTTGTGGCCATTCTCTTGGCGTTGCTTTTGCAGCAATTTATTTTTTGTTGGGGGGCAGGGTTCTTTCTGGCGGGATCCGATTCCTGTTTTGGCAGTTTCGTTTGTTTTTTGGCTAATTAGGTCCCACAGCCAGATGCCCGACCTCTCACCCCTTTTTGGGGGAAGGGAGGGTTCCCCGTGTCTAAAAAAGACGACATAAAAAAAATGGGTACCCCTATTCCAACCTCTCTACTGGAGTACCTAGTTGGGCTCAGGGACACAGTTTTTTCTCAGCAAAAACAAAGACACAGTACCCATGTGCATCCATTCGCTGAAGAGAAAATACGTTTTTTTTTTTGTCTTCTTCCCCGATTGGTTTTCAAGAGGGCATCGATTTCACTGGCAACAGGCACCATTGGCAAATGGAAGCTTGGGGTGCAGGCCATCGAAACCCATTGGCTTCATTTGGAGCTCGGAGTCCCGGTGGTTTTTGTTGTTTTGTTTCTTCATTTTGTTTCTTCATTTTGTTTCTTCTTTTTTCTTCTCCGGTCCCCCTTGTTCTTGTTACCTTTTGGGGGTTACGTTTTTTGGGTTTAGGGTTCCGATTCCTGTAAGCTCAAGCAATAAAGGATGCCGACTCTTTGTTTCCCCCATGTGGGCATGTGAGACCACCAATTGTTTTGGACTTGAGGATTGTCATCATCTTAATTGGTAGGGTGGTGCGAAAGGGGTTTCAACCATCCACAAAATCAGTAGAAAAAAGGGGCGTGGTTCGGCTCAGCAAATTTCAGTTTTGCAACTTGTGATAATTGGAAAATACACACCTCCATTTGCTTGGAAAAGTCCCTTTAAGACAAGGGGCAAAAAATAGCGCGGATGTGCCTGGCCACGATTACAGTTCGCATCTGGTAGAATTCCAATCTAAAATCCCACTAAAGACTGAGACTGGTAGGACTTGAACTTACAACCTCCCCTGTAACAACCGCCATTGCGCCACAACCCCCCCCCGACTCCCACAGGTGCCTTTTGCTGTTGATTACCGTGAAAAACCCAAGTTCTAATGTGCTCTGTTGGGTTGCTTGCCACCAAGGTTCTACTTTTGGCCACTGTCAGCAAGCAAGTTCCTATATGGGTCTGTCTTTTTTGAGGCTACTGCTGTTTGGTCTGTGTTCAACGGAAACCAACAGGAAATCCGAGAATTCCATTTGGGTAGGGCTCCAACCTGAAAAAGGACCTGCACGGTGGGAAAAGATCTTGCAGGGGTACCCCTTCATACCCTTCGGCTTCCTTGTGAAGTCGCAAAATGGGTGTCTCTTTTTTTTGGGAGTACCGTCTTTGGGATTGGTTTCAAAGGAAACCATCGGGAGCACCAGCCATGAATTTGTGAGTGGCCTATTTTAAGACAAACCCAAATGAGTTATCGTGGCTGGTTCATCGATGACCGCTCGTTAGACTCGGGGGCGGATGGAGCAAGTTAGTTCACAGGGTAACCACAAAAATGGATTTCGGTTTTCCTTTTGGCTTCCTATCAAAACCAACCAAAAGTGGTCCCCAAAAAAATGGATTTCGGTTTGTCCGTCCACAGTCAGGGCTTCCTCCATGTCCCTTTTTGCAAACGGACACCGCAAGTAAGCTGATCAACCTTTGCAGGGGAAGTTCTATCCTAAACCCCTCGGTTTGGATTGGTCTCTGGTCACGTGGTTCCCAGAGGCATCCAAAACCTGAAGTTTGAAGGTTTTGGGTTGGCTTCTTGGTTGGGTTTCCGAGGTTCACCCACGAGTTATGCACTTTTAGCAGGGGATCTGAGAATCGACAGCAGGTATGGACAACCACCAAAAAAAAGACTCAAGAACAGATTTTCACAGAACCAAAGCTGGTAAATGTCTTGATGGCCCAGACTTGACTAGAGTGAGCAATGCTCCTGGGGTCTGAAAAAGGACAGCCCAGCCTTGTAGCCATGCCCTGTGTTTCAACCCCCATGAAAAGAATGATTGCACGAAAAAAAACAATTTGGATGATGAATTTTCAACCCCCCCTCTCAACAAAACAAAACACACTTTGGATGATGAAGATCATGGGTGGTGAAAAGTAGCCCGCCCACCCCACCCCTCCCATGGGCCCGTGCGAAGCCCGGGCATGGCAGCTTGTCAAAACGCAGGCCCTGGCGCGGAGGGCGGAGCGCGGGGCCCCAACGAACCATACCCCGACAGACACCGGCGTGTTTCTTTTTTTTTGGGGAGGGGGGTTTTGGGGGGGGGGATTGTTGTTGTTTAGTTTTTTGTTTTTGTTTTTTTTTGGGGGGGGGTTGGAACCAGAAGTTTGTTGTTTTTCCACGTTGAAATACCCAAAAAGAAATAGCGAAGGGTTGCCTACTATATCTAGGTTCCCCTGCTGGGTGTCCTTTTACATTTTTTTTGGTTGGGAGGGTTCCCCGACTAAAATAGACACAGACAAAAGGGTACCCTGATTCTAACCTCCAAAACTGGAGGACCTAGGGGACGGCCGCCCCGGAAAACGCCGAAGCGCGATTTTTTGGCTGGGTCTCCCAAAAGGACGGCTCGATTTTGGAGACGGATTTTCTGTGGATGCTTGCGAATCATTCGGTGGAATCGCACCAGTTCAGAAACCCGTGGGAGTAATTTGATTCCCCAACGTGAACACCAAGCAACGTTAGGGTTTCAACCATGCTTTCAATCTGGTGCAGGTTTTTGTCCATCCACATTATTTGGTAGGTCACCGAAACAAGGACAACTGGACCCGAAAGAACTAAAGGCAAAGCACTATTTTTTTGGTTGCAATCCCCCATTTTGAAGGGTTTGAGGGTCCAGCTTTTCCGACTTAAGGGGAGACCCAAACAAAGGAGACCTAAAGTTTTAGGTGCCATATGTCTAGGGCTTGATTCCCCATGCTGTTCAGTTTTCCCTGGGATTCTGGAGGTTTTCTTGAAAGAAGGATCTCTAGAAAGACTGGGGAAGGTACCCCTAGAATATCCCATTTTGAGGCAAGCCCATGGTATCAATTCTATCGCGGAATGTCCTTCCAGTGGATGGACAGAAGACCCCGAAGTGACGTCCAGTTCAACTTCGCACCCACATTACCCCCTACTCCAAATACCCACTTTTTTTAGGGCATGATGTCGACCCTCTACCAAAAAAAGAGGTAGTTACCGTGGAACACCACCCTGCAACAAGCAGGTATTTGGAGCAAGGGGTAGGGCCAGTGTCAAAATAAGGATACCCCGAAAACGGCGGCGTTCATTTTGGTTTCCCTTCAACACCACCTCAAAGGGGGTAACGCCTTTTTTTTCTGTCAAGAGAATCCTGTGCTGGTCAAAAGACTGGCCGGGGTTCGTACGGATGTTCAGGATCCCCTTTTGACCACCATTGCAAGGAGTCCTATCAAACCCCCAACATGGTGGTTCTCCTTTAAGTTTCTGTTCAACACCACAAAGAAAAAGGTCCCCGCAAGTGACACACCCTTTTTGGTTTCCTTGATTGGTGCATGTGGGGAAGTAGGTGTGCAATTCACGGCAACCCTGAAGGTCATTTTTGGGAAGATTCGGATCCCTGGGTTTAGACTGGAAACCCAGTTGCCCTTTTTCCATATTTTTGTGGGAAGGGGTTCCCCTTTAAAGTCATTCCTTCCCAAACAAAAAGATGCCGATTATCTTTTTTCCCAGGGAAATCCGCTGGGCATCTGAGGAAATGGACAGCAATAACCACTTCATTGGTATCATGTCGACCCTCTACTAACAAAGGGATCGGTATTTGCCTTGAAAAACCGAAACCGGTTTTCCAAAAAGATACCAACTAAAGAAAGGACGGGTAGGGGGAGTAAGGGGTTAGGTACATAGGTAAACACTGTGGTTCTATTAACCCGATCAAGGTTTCAATGGTCTCGCTTGAGATGTTTTCTACTAAAACAAAGAGGTATTTACCTTGAAAGACCGAAACCGGTTTTCCCCCAAACAATACCAACTAGAAACAGGTTATCCGTTTCTCCCGGGTATTTGGAGGTTTTTTGGGGCAGAGATGTCGGGTAGGTTGCGGCAGCGCCTCGAAGAGCAGGACTGACGGTATCGATCCATGGGATATCCCATGTCTCGGGCAAGCCAAGGGACCCCCAGAAATACGGTGGATGGTTGCGAAATCCATTTCGCACCGTTCAGAAACCCGTAGGAATGTTGATTTCAGGGCTCCTTAAAAGATCTCCATTTTGCCCATTTGAAACATGTTGCTTTTTCCACCAAAATACAGGGAACCCACCATTTACAAGGCAATGTTCAGGTGTATAATGTAAGGATCCCTGTTGATTCCCCTACGTAAATACCAACGAACAATGGCTCGAGCCTCATAGTTTCAAAGTGGTGCGAACGGATGTCGTCCATCCACAGTATGGCGGTAGAATCCCAGGGAGTCCAAAGGCCGTTGAGTTGCGGAGGCCGTTTAAACACGGGTGGGGTTTTTACGTTGCCTTTTTACGGGGTGTCTACGGGCTTTCTACGGGTTTTTTGCGGGGTGTCGAAACCGGCCGTTGACAAAAGGCCAAAGTTACTCAAGCCGAGGAAGCTCTGGGAATCCCTGGTCCGTAGCCTCCCTCCGGAAAGAGGTGTTCGAATCATTCAGCTATATCCAAAACCAGCTACCTGGAGTCTCCATGTGGTTGTCAAAACCGTTTTGGGATCCCATCTTGGTTGGTAGGCGAATTCACCACCCATTTTAGAACCTATTTTCCCAGAGCTTCCTCGGCCTGAGTAACTTAGGCCTTTTGTCAACGGCCGTAGACACCCCGTAAAAAAGCCCGTAAAAAACATTTAATCACCCCGTAAAAAGGCCGTAAAAAACCTCCGTATTTTAACGGCCTCCGTAAAGAAACGGCCTTTGGACTCCCTGGGAAAGAAACCATTTCAATTCCGCAAAACTGTATAGTGAACTTGGAGTCTCACAGCTATCCAGAAAGCTGTGAAACCATCTACTCCCAGAGGGTTTACTGGGATACACAACCACTAGAGAATACGTGATGTATATAGTTGACATATGGGTATGTTTCAAATAGGAGACCCCCCCAAAAAAAAGAAAGAAAGAAAGGAAGAAAGGAAGAAAGGAAGAAAGGAAGAAAGGAAGAAAGGAGAAGAAGAAGAAGAAGAAGAAGAAGAAGAAGAAGCCACCCCCGGTTTTCCCCCCCCTTCCCCCCCCCCCCGCCCCCCCCCCCCCCCCCGAAAGCAGGACGGCATTCGCCTCTGTCATATAGACGGACGAGCCGCCAAACGCCTGCCGTCGAATCTGGGTCGGTTTGACTTGCTAGCGGTCTGCACGGAATGAGGAAATGAACCTAGAGATTCCCTCAAAGAAAACCCTAGGAAAAGGTTTCTACCTGGAGTCTCCATGACCCTTTAGAAATAGGTCCATGACCCCATTATTTTGGTTAATGACCCCATGTTTTAAGGGTCATGGAGACTCCAGGTAGGGGTCATTCCAACTCCTTCCAACTGCCTCTCTCGCGCCAGCGAGTGCAATCGAGGAGCAGCTGCTGCAGCAACAGCTCGCTGAGCAGGCGGAGCTGCAGTGGCAGCTACAGCAGCACTTGGAGCAGGAGACTTGAATGGGGAGATCGGGCTCCGTGGGAGGCGAAAAAGGAATTAATGACAACCAACGTACCCAGCACATGAGAGAAGTGAATATGCAGGGAGCCTCACCGGGTGAGTATTAAATGGTTTGTTTGGGGAGCTTTCGACTGGAGATCTCCATTTATGGCAACCGATTTCCTCAATTGGGAACCCCCCCCCTTTATGGTAGGGGGATGGTCGGATACGTTCCCCAATGGGTTACGCGAGGATTTGGACCCCTTTGCAGCACGAGCCATTTGCGTGTCTCGATTTCAGGATTCGGATGGTTACAGGGGGTACCAACTTTTCAACCGAAGGCAACCGATCTCTTGTCTCTTGGAGGGAAGCGGAAAGGCAGTTTTCGCAGCCCGGAGCATTCACCAAACAAAGCAGGGCTCCTTAAAAGATACATTTTGCCCATTTGAAACATGGCTTTGTCAACCAAAATACAGGGAACCCACCATTTACAAGGCAATGTTCAGGTGTATAATATAAGGATCCCTGCAAAGCACAAAGCGAATCAACCGGATTTTCTGGCTTTTTGGGGGCAGTTCCCATGCTCAACCTTTCAAAACTGAGCTGACCGGATTCTCTTTCTTCCCAGCCATCCGGTCCCAGAAAGCATCTTTGTTGTTAGTTGGTGAAAGGTGGTTGGGGAGTGTCCGAATTTCGCACACTAAAAGTTACCTGAACCCTCCTCAGAAATCCAATTTGAAAATTGGTTTATAGCAACGAATGATGGTTGGTGATGTCCCTATGGGTAGTTCTTTCAGGTCCAGCTACCCCTGTAACCTCCAATTACCCATCATGTCCTTTTTTTTGGGGCCAAACAGAAATTTGTTGGTTTGTTGGTTTTTCAGGATTTTCAGGGTTTCATGTTGTATGTTTTGTTTGCTTATCTTTGATGCTTTTTGTTTGTTGATGTTTACTAGGTCCCCCAGTAGTGCCCTTTTACCCTTTTTTGGTTGGGAGGGTTCCCTACTAAAATAGACAAAAAAGAAAAACAATGGTACCGTTATTCTAACCTGCAAAACTGGAGGACCTAGTTTATGTTGTTTATGTTGTTTATATTTGTTGGTTTTCTTAAGGATGGTTTGTTTCTATCTTTGCTGCGTTTTGTTTGTCTACGTTTACA
>CAUJNA010000003.1:245000-515000 GCA_963377175.1 Effrenium voratum
CGTTTCGCGGGCGTCCGGCTCGCTTTTTTTTTGTTTGGGAGCCGAGTCGACGTTGAGGGCTTAGGGTTTAGGGCTTAGGGTGAGCCAGGGTCCGTTTTGTGATGGGACGGGGCAATGGCTGCCAAAGAACTTGAGGAATCGATCCTGGCTGAATCGACCCCCACCTTGGGTTCCTTCTCAATGTTAGGGGAGTGTGTTTTTTCTTTGGTTCAGGAAGCACGAGGGACCAAAATTGTCTTTGTTCCCCACACTACCATACACCCCAGCAGGAAGCCAAATTGGCCTAACAGGGTCACACGTTGCAGTTTTCCAACTCACACGGTTTGGGGGAATGGAGTGCGCAGCAATTCCCCACTACCTGGAGTCTCCATGACCCTTAAAAAATGGGGTCATTACCCAAAATAATGGGGTCATGGACCCATTTTTAAAGGGTCATGGAGACTCCAGGTAAGGCCGCATTAAGGCCGTCTTTTGGGTGAAGAAGCTTCCAATTTGGGGCCCTTGGGTGTCCGCTTCCCCTTGTGGGCTTTCGATGGATGTCGAGTGATTTCCATCGGCAGGGTGGGGCTTTTTGGGGCTCATGCTATCGCCGAGCGCGCAAAAGTTGTCTTTCCATGTGGGTACACACCAAAGGAGCCTCGTTTTTATGTCCAACTCGAACATGTTCTTTTTCAGCCAGTGCTTGCAACCCAAAATTCTGGTGGGTGAAATCCAACTTCTTTTATGGGTAGTTCGAGGGTCGAGGCATGGCTCAAAAGGGAAAAGTGATGATCCGCCTTTGGTCAGGTCAGGTTGCAATCGAATTGGATTGGCTGTGAACCCCAAGGCATCGCGGTTATGCCGATCTCGCCTTGGCTTCAAGCTGTCAAACCGCTGGTAGGGCACTCAAAGAAACTTCCCCAAAATTAGCTCCTTTTGGTTTTTTGGCTTTTTTGGGGTCCCTTTGTTTTCCACTACCCAGGCAAACGAGATATATACATCTATTTTGCTGGGGTCCGAATTCCGGCCTAGCAAAAAGGCGCGCCTCCAGCGCCCGGCAGACGGATTTTTGCTTCTTGCGGTCGCATAGTGGACCCCAAAGGGTTGGAAACTGTTCAAAAGGGTATCCGCCAGTTTGCGTGCTTTTCTCTGGGGTAGACCTACTTACCTCTTAAAAACACCACTTTTCAAAACTTTTTGGGTAACATGGGCTATATGTCTGTAAAAGATTAACTTCCCCAAGGCTTGGAGTTTTAAGGGGTAGACCTAGGATACATTTTACCTTTTACCAGTGACTCAAAGTGAGGCAAACAATAAAATATACATGGTGTAAGTTGTTTGTGCTGGGAAGCTTGAACATGGTTGTTGTTGGGAAGCATTGTTTTTGTTTTAAACATTTTTGCTGATTGTGGTTTAGTGGTTGAAATCCAACCACTTAACTGCTACAAAAAAAATGTTGCTCCCCTTTCAACGTCAACCAAGAGTTTGCATGCTTTTATCTCTGTTTGTGCTGGGAAGCGTGAATGTTTCTAGAAAAGCGTTCCCTATGCCATGAAGGTGGATGTTCACTTGGCCAGTGGAGATGGTTACTCCATAGAGGTCTCACCAGCA
Source organism: Effrenium voratum (assembly GCA_963377175.1). NCBI lineage: Eukaryota > Dinophyceae > Suessiales > Symbiodiniaceae > Effrenium > Effrenium voratum. Next base: position 246,591 of record CAUJNA010000003.1, read on the forward strand.
TTGCCCGTCAGTGAGCTGAAGGCTGCAGCGCAGAAGCATTTCCAGCGCCGCCTGACGCTCATTGCGAAAGGCCGGCAGCTCGATTTGACGGCCACGCTGAGTGAGGCTGGCTTGCAAGATGGGGATGCAGTGGATGCGTTTGTGCAGCTAGGCAAACTGGCTGCCACCTGTAAGGCGTTTGCTTGGCATGCTGACGGGGACGAGGTTGTGACCTGGGGTGATCCAGAAGATGGTGGAGACAGCAGCCAGGTGCAAGAGCGGCTGAGGAACGTCCGGCACATCCAAGCAACTTACAGTGCTTTTGCTGCCATTCTTGAATCTGGGGCTGTTGTGACCTGGGGTGGTTCAGGTTCTGGCGGAGACAGCAGTCCGGTGCAAGAGCAGCTCAGGAACGTCCAGAGCATCCAAGCAAATGCCGATGCTTTTGCTGCTATTCTCGAATCTGGGGCTGTTGTGACCTGGGGTGATCCAGGTTCTGGCGGAGACAGCAGTCCTGTGCAAGAGCAGCTCAGGAACGTCCAGAGCATCCAAGCAACTGCCGAAGCTTTTGCTGCTATTCTTCAATCTGGGGATGTTGTGACCTGGGGTGATCCAGGAAGTGGTGGAGACAGCAGCCAGGTGCAAGAGCAGCTGAGGAACGTCCAGCAGATCCAAGCAACTGCAGACGGTACTTTTGCTGCGATTCTTGAATCTGGGGCTGTCGTGACCTGGGGTCATCCACACTATGGTGGAGACAGCAGCCAGGTGCAAGAGCTGCTGAGGAACGTCCAGTACATCCAAGCAACTTGCCGTGCTTTCGCTGCCATTCTTAAATCTAGGGCTGTTGTGACCTGGGGAGATCCAGGACGTGGTGGAGACAGCAGCCAGGTGCAAGAGCAGCTGCGGAACGTCCAGCACATCCAAGCAACTGGTGGTGCTTTCGCTGCCATTCTTGAATCTGGGGCAGTTGTGACCTGGGGTCATTCATACTATGGTGGAGACAGCAGCCAGGTGCAAGAGAAGCTAAGGAACGTCCAGCACATCCAAGCAACCGAATTTGCTTTTGCTGCCATTCTTGAATCTGGGGCTGTTGTGACCTGGGGCAATCCAAGGGCTGGCGGAGACAGCAGCCAGGTGCAAGAGGCGCTGAGGGTCCACAACATCCAAGCATCTCCAAACGATGCTTTTGCTGCCATTCTCGAATCTGGGGATGTTGTGACTTGGTGTTGGGGTGATTCGGAACAAGATGGAGACAGCAGCCAGGTTCAAGAGCAGCTGAGGAACGTCCAGCACATCCAAGCAACTGCAAACGGTGCTTTTGCTGCCATTCTTGCATCTGGGGCTGTTGTGACCTGGGGTGATCCAGGTTCTGGCGGAGACAGCAGTCCGGTGCAAGAGCAGCTCAGGAATGTCCAGAGCATCCAAGCAACTGCCGAAGCTGCTGCTGCCATTCTTTAATCTGGGGCACCAAAAGCGTGCGAAAATGGAAGCAACTGATCTAAGTGGAAGGAGGCTTACCTCTCAAAAACAACACTTTTCAAAACTTTTTGGGTAACATGGGCTATATGTCTGTAAAAGATGAGAACTTCCCCAGGGCTTAGGGGTAAGGAGGCGTGCAACTGATCTAAGAGTGGCGGGGAGCTGCCGGTTTGGAGACTTCCAGCGACCCCTCCGTCTGTCCAGCGGCGGCATTTTTTTGGGGGGGCTCGGACTGCCCGACTTGTTTTGGAGTCACCCTCATGTGTCGACACGTGTCCTTTTAGGATTCGGACCCCCAAAATGGATGGGCGTTTTTTTTTTTGAGTGCCACAAAAAAGAGGGGTATTGACTTAAACAAAACACACCAATTAAGTTTCATACCTGAATCAGGAAAAAATAGAAAGAAAAGAAAACAAGTCTCGCCTGCGCTTGGCCTACCCTCGCTTTTAAGGCCGTTTTGTCACTGCAGCCGTTTAGTACTGACGCGCCGAATTCCCTTGTGATCCTGTCTAAGTTAAAAGTAGCTCGCAATCCCATCCTAATTTCGGCCTGTCTTTTTCCGAGGGTGCCCTTTTCGGGTGGGTTTGGTTGAGAGGCCACCAAAAGGAAGCGTCCAATTCCCTCGGGACTAATCCGTGTCGGGTGTCTGGTTTCCGAAGGGGTCTTGGTGGCTCCCCTCAGCTTTTCTGACTTTTAGTTAGTCTACCCGCGACTCCAAATACCCTCTTTTTCTGGGGTATCATGTGGACCCTCTACTAAAAAAGTAGGTATTTACCGTGGAAAACCCGGTTATTCAACAAATCCCCTAGAAAAAGCGGGTATTTGGAGTAGGGGGTAGTGGTTTTCCATTTCACCCACAGTTTTCAAACTCGGTGATGGTGGGTGAAATGCTTCCCCTTGTTTCTGGCCCAGAGGCTCCCGATGCATGGGCCCAAAGCCAGGAGCCTCTAAGTACTCCTGGCACCCCGTAGGGCTTTTTTTTTCCGGTCAAACTCCCGTACTTGGCCGTGTTTGCCCGTATGGCCATGACTTTTCCGGTGATTTGCGTAAATCACCCACATGAAACCCATATTGTTTCGACATGTGGTTGAACAAACGCCGTAAACAATCCCGAATGGCCGAATTTTTTTTTTCGGTCAAAGGCGTACCAAAAAAAAACGGCCATATGGGATCGGTCCCAGGCTGGACATACCCCGGTAACCTCCAAGTACCCGGCTTTGGGCATGATGTCCCGCGAAAAAAGGGATCGAGTCGGCATCCATGGAAACCCGAAACGGCTTTTCCGAAAAATAAACACCTACCTGGAAAGCCGTATGGCCATTTATTTTTGGACGGAACCCATATTTGGATCGTTTTTCCCGTATGGTCATTTTTTGCTAACCGGTGGCCGTATTTGGCCGTATGCAACCCGTATTTTTTCAACAAATTAGTGGACAAAAAGCCGTAAATGACCGTATGGTCTCTTTTTTTTGGCTCAAGGCGTATGGAAAGAAAAGAAAAAACAAAACAAAAAAGACGGGTGATATATCTGGGTTTCCAGGTACCTGGAGTCTCCATGACCCTTTAAAATGGTTGGGCATTACCCCAAATAATGGTTGGTCATGGACCCATTTTTATTTCGGGTCAGAAGGAGACTCCAGGTAGGAAAAAGGTTGAAGGTTGGTTGAGTTCTTTCGGGCGCAGGACGCCTCGGTGCCTTCCGCGGGCCTGGTGGAGGCAAGGAGGTACCGAAGAGCGAGTAACCTCGATCCAAATACCCGGGCTTTGGGTATGATTGGTCGACCCACTAAAAAAGGAGGATTTACCCGTGGAAAACCGGGGAAGAAAAAAAAAGCTAGAAAGAGTGGGTATTTGGAGTAGGGGGATGGTTCAAAACCGTTTTGGGATCCCATTTTGGGAGAGCTGCACCCATTTTCGAGCCGGGATTTTCGTGGTTGGATTGGTTGATGTTGGGGGTAATTTGGGTTTGGTCCCACGCCCATCTAACGATTGGAATCCTTCCCAGCCAATCCTCCGGTTCCAGAAAGGTCTTGACTTGTACTTGTTTTCAGGTGGTTGAGTGGTAAAAATCAATTTCGCCCTCAAGTGAACAACTTTTAGCAGGAATAAAAAAAACGGCAGCGCGGGGGAAAAAGAAAAAACACGGTCTCTTAAGTGAGAGGGAAACGGTTTGTAGATAATTGAAAAGTTCAGACCTATTGAAACCGGTCGAAGCTCCATCTGGATAACCAGGTTATTCAAACAATACCCTGAAAAAAGCGGGTATTTGGAGGTTACGGGGGATATCAAGAGCACAGAAGCGACTCCTAAGCCTCACGTCCGGCGTCTTTCGCGAGCCAGCGAACAGCGAAAGCGCGGAACCAGAAAATTCGGACCTAGAGGTTTGGGCGGAAATCAACATGGAGTCTCCCTAAGGACGAAATGAAAAGTCCATGACCAAGCATTATTTTGAGTAATGACCAACATGTTTTAAGGGTCCTTAGGGAGACTCCAGGCACCTTAAAGAAGGAGGCAAAGGCTCTCTTTGCCACACAAGGTAGGCGTGCCTCCCACCATTTTAGTCTTTGGGTCCCCTAAAAACAGGAGCTGTGGCATGTGGGTTTTCCAAAAGTGAAATATATCCAATGATACTTGCATGTCAACTCGCCTACATCATCTGGCTAGCCTATTTCAACACCGCGGTACTCTTGAAAGATCGGCCAAAACTGATTGGTGGCTCCCAGCCATCCCCTTGGCTTTTTAGTTGGTGCAGTGGTTGGAATTCCGAATTCAACCCACAAGCTAGTCACTTTTAGCAGAAGATCTGAGAACGAACAGCCCGGAGTGCTTTGGCTGAGGTGGTTTTGAGATCTCATTTCCCCTCGTTCTTGTTGCCAAGGAAAGACATGTCCCCTGCTTCAGATGCCGCCCGTTATGTTTGTTTTCTTCTTCTTTTTTTGAGGGCATGTGTTCGAACACCGGTGTTTCTTTGCTAAACACATTTTTTAGTTGGTATCATATAACTTCTACTCACTTGCCTACAGCTAATCGATCTTTTGACCTTTTGGTTCTCTGCTTTTGGCCCAAAAAGTGCTCGCATTGTATTTCTGGGTCGCTTGGGCAACTGGGTATACAGTCTGGAGTAGGGGGCGGCAAGTCTACCCTGAGGTCATAGCCCAGCCGACTATTCATTGTTTGTGGCAGCCTCTCTCATGTTGGTGGTCAAGGAAGCAAGCTCGGAGGTGTTTGCTTTGTGCTTGGGCGAGTCCACTCACTCAAGAAGTGAGCCCAAGAACGCCAGCCTCTCTCATGTTGGTAATCAAAGAGGCAAGTTCGCAGGTTTTTGCTTGGGGCGATCCAAACAATGACCATGCGGGAAAAGCGATCCAAACACGGGTTCCGTCCGAAAAAATATATAAAAATGGCCATACGGCTTTGCAGGTAGACATATCTGGGTGAATTATCATATTTCACCAACCTGAAATATGGTGGTTGGGGGGCTACTCCCCACATAAATCACCATTTGGGGTGAATTCGGTGGTCAAGGAAGTCGATTCGTCCACTCGATCGGTGAGGTTAGAGCCCCAGCTTCGCTTCGCGTCTGACGCGTTCGTTTCCCCGCTCGTCAGGTGCCGGGCGTCGGCTCCATGCCCACGGCCCCAGAAAAAACTTTGACGTGGCTTTGGTGGCAAAACAAAAAACCAGGGCCAGAGAGTCGAGTCTCAGACCCGTGGGCCAAGCACTGCAGAAACCAGAACATGAGGGTCAGATGTAAACATATATATATATATACCGACACATACCGATTGTATTGCAGTTTAAGATTCACTAAACTTCACTGTTGGCATTTGTTTAGGTGTTTTGTTGTTTGGTTCTGTTCAGTTTTAGTAAGGGGCTGCAAAAGCAGCATGTTTTCTGCTGGGCTTTCTTCCCATCACTGGTCCCAGAAATGGGAGGTTGTCCCCACCATGGCAGCAATGAAGCGTTTTCCTCCCCCCTCCAAATCAAGAAGACAAGGTCCGGAGAAAAGCAGTAGACACGTTTGTGCTTGGGACACATTTCACATTTTTGCTTATTGTGGTTTAGTGGTTGAAATGCAACCACTTAACTGCTATGTTTTCAATTTTTGTTCCCCTTCCAACATCAACCAAGTAGAACCGGAGAGTAAGACTAGGTCCCCCAGTGCCCTTCTACCCCCTTTTGGGGCGGGTTCCCCTACTAAAACAGACTACAGCAAAAAGTTGGTACCCTTATTCTAACCTCTCAACTGGAGGACCTAGTGGTGGTTCAACAGCGAATCCTCCGGTTTTAACCTTTCTATGGTTTAATCTCCCTGTCTATTTCATATGGGGGTGTTCCCCTCCAAAAGTGATGAATCCCCACTAGAAGTGGTCTTGGAGAAGCGTTTTGCTCTGTCCTCCAGACCTTTTGAGGTGAGCCATGGCCTGCAATTCCGAGCGGGTCAGGGACAATTTTCTTGCCCGGTGGGAAAATATGGGAAGGAAGCCTATGGAAACCCATGGCAAAAACCCATGGCGGAGCCAAGACGGACACCCAGTGGGAAACCAGTGGGAAACCAGAGGAAATCATGGGAAACCAGCAACAACCCATGGCAAAACCAAGACAGACACCCAGTGGGACCGGAAAACAGCAGTGCTGTAGTGGAAACCCATCTTTCAGGCGCAGACTCCACCTGTTTTCGACGGGTGAGCCACAATCAAAACCTTCTTAATCCTGTACATGGTTCTGGGTAGACCATTTTAGTACCAGGTTTTGATTGCGACTCAGGTGGGAATACCTAGTGTTGATTCCGACGAGTATCTGAGGACATTTTTTTCGGGAGAAAAGCGCCTCTTCTTCCGCAGGGCTGGGATCTTCTTCCGCGCCACATGTTCGAAAACGAAAACTGGGGCTACGTGAGAGCTCCAACCTAACCGCCGGAGAACAGGCCCATGAACAAAACAAGACCCTCTGGCGCCAGGGTCTACTTGGACATGCGGACAAGCCCACGGTGTTGGGACCCGTTGTTTTTTTTTTTTTTTTGAGTTTTGCATGGCGCGCGAGCGTCTTTTGGAAGAAAGCGCGTGGCCTCCCCAACCCAAACGAGGGGTGTCCTTCTCGTCCGATCCCCAGCCAGGTGCCCTTCTCTCCCAACCCTTTTTTGGGGGGGGAGGGTTCTTCGTGTCTAAAATGGACAGAAAACCGGAAAATTAGGTGGCTGTGGTTGTCCAAACCGTTTTGGGATCCCATTTGGGGTAGGTGAATTCACCACTCATTTTAGTCTATAGTGGGGGTTGGGGTTTTCACTGGGGGCACGATTTGGGTTTTGACCCATGGCCAGGTGACCTGGAGAATCGATGGAGTTGGCTCACTCCCCGAGTTCCTGGACGTTCAACTTGTTGGGTTTGGACCATTTTCTAGGTCCCCCCCAGTAGTGCCCACTAGTACCGGTCTTGGTTGGGAGGGTTCCCCTACTAAAATAGACAGACAAAAGTTGGTACCAACTTGTTCTAACCTCCAAAACTGGAGGACTTAGATTTTGGTGGTAAACAAGAACTCGGGAAGTGATCTATACTATTGGAATCCGTCTACTTCTAACCAAACTAACCCAAACGGGCACCTATGGAGTCGTCGCCCAATTCTTATTTTGGGTATCTTCTCTGTTGTTGGCCTTTTTTCCCCCCCAACAGCTGAAAGCTTTGGGGTCTCAGCCCAGATAGGCTCCGGGGTGGTCCGGGGCGGCCCTGAGGTAAGGTTCCACCAGGGTTCCACGCTGTTGGGGATATCACCTGAGCTTATTCTTAAAACAAAAGGAACAACTAAGCTCAGGTGATATCCCCAACAGCATGCGGTGCTCTTTTTAGTGCTCGCACCACCCCGCAGCCGAACCCTCGTGAAATCCTGGTGGAACCCATCGTGGAACCCTCGTGGAACCTTACCCCAAGGCCGCCCCGGAGCACTCCGGAGCCTATCTGGGCTGAGACCCCAAAGCTTTCAGCTGTTGGGGAAAAAGAAGAAAAAAACAACAACAAAAAACATAAGGAACAAACATGGGTGTTTCGAGTATGCCCAGGCCAAACACAGCTTTTTGCTCCCCCAACGTTATTTTGTTTGGTTCTGTACTCATTTTTAGGGGCCCGCAACCAACAAAGAAGCAAAGCCGCGGCTCGAGGCAGCGGCAGCAGCTGGCAAATCTGGAGGCGAGATGGGAAGGACGCTAACCAAAGCCACCATTTGCTTAACCCTAGGAGCCCAAGACCCTAAATATGAGGGCCTTTAACCTCCAAAGGCCTCAAACAATGAGGTCTTGGGCTCGGGAAGAATGTTTGTTTGTTGAATGTGTTCCCCCTTTTTTTTTCCCCTGTTGGTTTTAAAGGGAATCGATTTCACTACTGGAAATATTTAGTTTTTTTTTTTTTTTTTTCCGGCTTAAGCAAATGGAAGACTGCTATTGGGTTGGATCTTTAGACCTTTTTTGGGGTGAGGGACACAGCTAAATCAGCCGTGGAAACAAAGACAAAGGCTCTAGCATCCATTTGTTTGCTGAAGACTTGTTTTTTGCCTCGCTGGTTTCAAAGGGAATCGATTTCACTACTGGATTTTTTCCAGGGGGCTCAAACGCAAATGGAAGAAAGCGAATCGACCTTGGTGTCCAGCGGTTTTTCTGGGCGGTCCCCAAAAGGTGGGTCCCTGTCCGCAACTGAGATACTCCCCTCGGAAGGAAGCGCCAGGGTTTTGATTGAAGATCCTTTCGGGGGAACCCGGCTTTTGGGATTCTTTCAGCCCACCGAGCACGCATCCGACGCAAAAAAGAGGACCACCAGCCTTGAAACGCAGCAAATCGATGCTTCTCTTGAAATCCCAGAATAAAGCATGTAAAGAGGACTGATTTGGAGACTGCTCAGCAGGCTTGTCTTGCATTTGTCGGATAATATGTGTTTCCCTTGTTGGTGTTAAAGGGAATCGATTTAATTACTGGAAATATGTTTATTTTCACATCACTTGGAAACAATGGTTGAAACCAGAACGTTTGTTGGTATTTACGTTGGGGACTCATCATTCTAGGGTTTCTTAGATGGTGCAGGAGTTCGTCCATGCACCGTATGTTTATTATTCAAGTTCGCGAGCTTGTTGAGTCTGCCCTGATTCTGGAGAGCTCACCGATTTGGGGTCTTTTGCGGCTCCAGGACGCAAAAACAAAGGCGCGCAAAGGCGGACTCTTCAATCAGGATGGTTGATGGTGTTGTTTGTTGTTTTGAGGGTCCACCACAAGGCAAAACTAGGCTGGGGGGGGGGAAAAGACACACTCGGTTGAACTGCAGTGCGTTGCCCAGAAGCACAGAATCCATCCTACTAGCGGGTGCATACGTTTTCCCTCCTACTTTTGTATGCACGTCTTTTGGGAGAAGCCCCTGTTTAGCGAGGAGCCCGGGCATTTGTCCCCCCACTCGTCTCATGGATCATACCTAGGTCCCTGCAGTAGTGCCCTTTTACCTTTTTTTGGGGGGAGTGTTCCCCTACTAAAATAGACTACAGAAAAAGAAGGGTACCCTGATTTTAGCCTCTCTACTGGAGGACCTAGATGAGATTGCAGGGTACTGTAAAACCAAACTAGGACATGATAGGATAGCACTGTGTGTGTGAGAGAAAGCACATTTTGCCGCTTCTGTTCCCCTTCTCATCATCGACCGGAAGAGTCAAATTGCTGGGAGTTATCAAATGCAGAAACTGGCCCTCCCTTTCACCTCCACTCAGGGCGTGAGTTTGAATCTGGGGGTTGATCAATATGGGTGTGGCAATCAACATTAAACACCTGACCGCAGGTTTAGTCTACTTTCTCATTTTCCAGGGCAACCCATGTTGGGTCCCATTTTGTTGAGCTACAGCCTCATCCAATGTAAAGGACCTTTTGATCCAGCTCCCCCCATACGAGAAAACTCTCTCCCAGGCTCTGCTGAATGGCGAAGACTTGGCAGGCTCGAGTCGGGCGATGTGTTTTTTTTCTTTGTGCCAAGTTCAGTTATACCTGGACCCTTACTAGGTCCCCCAGCAGTGCCCCTTTGACCAACTTTTTTTGGGGAGGGTTCCCCTACTAAAATAGACTACAGAAAAAAGTTGGTACCCTTATTCTAACTGGAGGACCTAGCTTAAAGTACCCATACAAAATGGGTGTGGCAATCAAAATTAAACGATCGGAGGGGCAAACCGCAGGTTTTGGTACCCATACCGCAGGTTTTGGTACCCATGTTTCCACTTACCCATCGGGCAACCCATTTTGGGGAATTCCGGTTTTTTGAGCAGCCAAATGGCGTCCACCACAGAATGTTTTGAGGGTATATCCCATGTAGATTTTTTTTTTAAGGCAGGCATGTTTTTTAAGAGGGCGCCAGCAGCCGGGTGTTTTTCTGCGCTGAGCTGCTTGTTTTTCCCTTTTTCTGGGGCTGTTGTAACATTGTAACTTCGGCGCAATTCAGAGCCTGAAAAGTGTACTGAAGGCTTGGAACAATTGAGCCACAATCAAGTCAGTAAAGGATAATCCCAACCAGAAATGGGTTCGGATATTCGCCTTTTTGATTCTTGGAGCATGGTTACTATCTGGTTGTGATTACGGCTCAAGTGAAGCCCAGAGTTTGATTCGTTCAAAGTCTTCCGTAGCGTTAGTCTTTGGGGTGAAACCCCCCAGTGCGAAGCACTGCAGGAAGATACCCTCTTGTCCACTAGCATTCAGAGAAATGGTCCGTTTTGAAGCAAACCAGGACTCCTCAGTCAGGTTCCGTTAGTGGACAGGGTATGTCTTTTGAGGGTACCCTTTTACGGTGAGTTTTAAAGGACCCCAAAAGGACGCGCTTGCCATTTTAGGGGTTCTCCTTTGACTCATTTAACACATGCCCAGTTGCGCCATAAACGAACGGGTCGCTGGCGAAGCCAAGCGGACAAGCATCATTTTTGACCCCCCATCGGTTTAAGACACACCCGTTTGTGCCGGGTGTTTCATCTATGGACGTCGATGCATTTCCATTTCCTGCATTTGGACGTGTCGTTTTTTTAGGTTTCGAATTCCTCAGAATTCATGGTGGTGTTATTCATTGTGGTGTCCTTTTAAAGCAACCAAAAAGGGGTACCCTCAAAAAAGGCCGCACCCAATGTTGCATCCTGCAATTGAAATGGGAGGAAGGGACAAAATGTACCCTCCCAAATGCAGCATTCAACATGTCGATCGGTCCTCACATAGGATTGCAGGTCACCTGCATCCAACCAACTCTTCTATCAACTCACCTCCCAACAGGACCTAAAAGTAAAAAGTTCACCTTAAAGGTTGGAAGGTCTGAGGGTATTTTTGCGACTTTACCACAAAACCTACCAGCGCCCCCAACATTATCTTTTGCCCATGTCCAAAATCCCAAGTACTGTCCCAAAAAGCAGTAGTTGGGACCCGGGTGCTGGTACTCACTTAAACTTCCCATCTTCCGGCGAACCCATGGCCGAGACAAACTTCCATTTGCTTAAGAAGATGTGTGTTTTTCTCCCCAGTTCGTTTGTAAGGGAATTGATCTGGATTGATCTGGATTTTTTCCCAGGGGGCAAAAAAGTAAATAAAAGTAAATGGTTAACCCCAGATTCAGCAACTGCTCGGATACGCGGAGTAGAATTGCTCCGCGCCGTTCCTGAAAGAGCACCAGTTTTTTCTGGGAGAAGCCCAGTTGTTTTCTTCCGGGATAGCCACACAATGAGATGGCTGTGGGTCAAAATCAATCCACCAGGAGACCGCAGGTTTTAGTCCATATTTCCATTTACCACGGTTCCATTTCGGGTACCGTTTTTTGACACACAGCCAGATGTGCGCTGAACAACACCTTCGGTTCAGCCATTACTTTTTGTTACAAGGATTCCCAGATGCCTACGATTAACAGGCCTTTGAGGTCCTGGATGATTTTAATCGCTGGACCCTCAAAATTCAAAATTTAAGATTTGGTAGCCTCAAAGATGCATGCTGAAAGAAGGGAACCGCATGTGCGCTTTTTGCAGTTGGATTGGGTTGCGTATGAACTTATGAAGGCTTACAGCAAGTTCCTTCTGTTCCTATATCTACATAGTAGGACCTACTTAGTAGGATCTTCTCGAGGCCTTTTCCTATGCCGCATGTTGCTTTTGTTTGCACACTTCATAAGATTGCTTCAGCAATCTGTCTCACAATGGGTTTGGAGGGGCCGATTTTGTTTTGGCAGCAATGGACATACCCGCTTGGATGACTACCCCACTCAGCAAGTAGTTTGATCCCCCGAATTGACATGCTTTGTCTCAGGTTTGTGTTTTGCAACTTGCATCTAGAAAGTCCATCCTGCGCCATGAAGGTGGATGTTCACTTGGCCAGTGGAGATGGTTACTCCATAGAGGTCTCACCAGCACTGCCCGTCAGTGAGCTGAAGGCTGCAGCGCAGAAGCATTTCCAGCGCCGCCTGACGCTCATTGCGAAAGGCCGGCAGCTCGATTTGACGGCCACGCTGAGTGAGGCTGGCTTGCGAGATGGGGATGTAGTGGATGCGGTTGTGCAGCTTGGCAAACTGGCTGCCACAGAACAGGCTTTCGCTTGGCATGGCTACGGGGGCGAGGTCGTGACCTGGGCTGATGCGAAGTCTGAGATTGACAGCAGGCAGGTGCCAGAGCAGCTGCAGCTGAGGAACATCCAGCACGTCCGAGCAACTGCCGGTGCTTTTGCTGCTATTCTCGAATCTGGGGATGTTGTGACCTGGGGTCAGGCAAGAAGCGGCGGAGACAGCAGCCAGGTGCAAGAGCAGCTGAGGAACGTCCGGCACATCCAAGCAACTGCCGGTGCCTTTGTTGCAATTCTTGAATCTGGGGATGTTGTGACCTGGGGTCATCCAGGATCTGGAGGAGACAACAGCCAGGCGCAAGAGCAGCTGAGGAAAGTCCAGCGCATCCAAGCAACATGCCGTTTTTTTGCTAACATTATTGACCTTGGGGACTGCAGAGGGTTAAAAGAGACGGTGAGCATCTGCGACGACATCCAAGCAACTCCATTCGGTGCTTTTGCTGCCATTCTTGAATCTGGGGCTGTTGTGACGTGGGGTGCTCCATTCTATGGCGGAGACAGCAGTTTGGTGCAAAAGCAGCTGAGGAACGTCCAGCACATCCAAGCAACTGCACTCGGTGCTTTTGCTGCCATTCTTGAATCTGGGGTTGTCGTGACCTGGGGTGATCCAAGGCATGGCGGAGACAGCAGCCAGGTGCAGCTCAGAAACGTCCAGTACATCCAAGCAACTGACGGTGCTTTTGCTGCTGTTCTCGAATCTGGGGATGCTGTGACCTGGGGTTATCCGGAATTCGGCGGAAACAGCAGCCAGGTGCAAGAGCAGCTGAGGAACGTCCAGCATATCCAAGCAACTTGCCGTGCTTTTGCTGCCATTCTTGAATCTGGCACTGTTGTGACCTGGGGTGATCCAGAGCGTGGAGGAGACAGTAGTGAGGTGCAAGAGCAGCTGAGAAACGTCCAGCACATCCAAGCAGCTTCACTCGGTGCTTTTGCTGCCATTCTTGAAGATGGGGCCGTCGTGACCTGGGGTGATCCAGACTGTGGCGGGGACAGCAGCCAGGTGCAAGAGCTGCTGAGGAACGTCCAGCATATCCAAGCAACTTGCCGTGCTTTTGCTGCCATTCTTGAATCTGGGGCTGTTGTGACCTGGGGTGATCCAAGATATGGCGGAGACAGCAGCCAGGTGCAAGAGCAGCTCAGAAACGTCCAGCAGATCCAAGCAACTTGCCGTTCTTTTGCTGCGAGTCTTAAGTCTGGGGCTGTTTTGACCTGGGGTCATGCACAATACGGTGGAGACAGCAGCCAGGTGCAAGAGCAGCTGAGCTTGTAATCTAGTGCTGTTGTGAGAAAGTGACAGTCTGGGGCAGCGGAACCGTGCTAAAAGACGGAAACGACTGGTGAAGTATACAGTGGGAATCCAAAGTGTTGCTTATTGCTTCGGGTTTGGCCGAACCAGCACGGTGCGACGAATGAAAAAAGAAGAACGCAGGTTGGGGTCTTCTTGCAAAGGCTGTTTCTGGCAGCATCCAGATTTCCTCGAAGTTCCCAGCCTTTGAAGGGAAATCAAGAGGATGTCTTTGAAGCAATCGCGGATTTACACATGTGAGCCACAATCACAACCCGGGTAAATGAAGGTTAGTAAGGGACAATCCCAGCCATAAATAGCTTCGGCCGCCTTCTTAGTTCTTTGCATGGTTCTGGGTGGACCATTTTAACACCGGGCTTTGATTCTGACTCATGTTGCCTTCCTGCGGCGAATCGAATCCCCTCCACACAGAGGCACACCTGGTGTTTTTTGTTTGTTTGTTTTTTTTGGGGGGAAGGCACACTCGGGTCCTGCGGAGACCGGTTACCCATACTAGGTAACCCTTCGCAATTTCCCTTTTGGCTTATATCGGGGTTTACTACCCGTGGTTACCTATTGCCAGGTTTGCGTGGATCTGGGTCTAGCATCACCAGGAGGAACTCAACTTAAAGTTTTTCTCAATGATGTCAGGAGACACCAGTGCTTCGAGTTACCACTACTAGGTCAGCAGTAGTGCCCTCTTACCCTTTTTTTGGGGGAGGGTTCCCCTGCTAAAATAGACTACAGAAAAAAGTTGGTACCCTTATTCTAACCTCTCTACTGGAGGACCTAGGCTAGGTCACCAGGGTTTCTTCCCTCTTAAACCCTAAAATCCAAAACCCAATCAACATGTCCAAGTTTGCACGGATCCACTGGGGCCCTTTGCAGATCCAACCAAAGAAGTACTGCAGCACATCTTGGTTGCTGCTGACCCCTCGGTTCCAGGCCAAAAAAAAACTTTAGTGGGTCACACTTCGGGTTTCTTCCCAGGCTTGCCAAACCCCCCCCCCAAAAAAAAAAACACAAAAAGCAACCTTATCCTAACTAGGTCCCCCAGCTGGGTGCCCTTTTTCCCTTTTTCAGGGGAGGGTTCCCCTACTAAAATCAACCGCCAACAGTTGGTACCAACTTATTCTCAGCTCAACTGGAGGACCTAGATTTTGGTAAACAAGAACTCGGGAAGTGAGCCTTGGTTGGAGTCAAACCAATCTATTGGACCTGGCCAAACTTTCCTTGCAGAGCCTTCGAGCCTTGGATCTGAAGGCGAGGACCTGCCGGATCTGAGCCATCTGAGCAGCGCCCAGTTGGAGCGCCTGGAGGCCGCGGCGGTTGGCGCCGGCGTCTGGGGCTGTCTGGGGGCCGGTGGGGGGGGGGAGGGGGGCCTGGAGTGGAGGCAGGGGAGTGGAGGGAGGGGGGGTGGGGCTTGGAGTGGAGGGGAGGGGTGTGGAAGGTGAAAGGCAAAGAAGGCGAAAGGTCTTTGCGACTCAAACAGGGGCTCCTTAAAGGATATTGGTTGAAAGTAGATGGCACAATTCCAGCCGATTTGTTTGCTTTTGTCGCCCATTTGCGCCCCCAGCTGCAAAACCACTGAAACTGGCCCCCCCCCTTGTGCCTGATGCTCCTTTTTCCGGTCTTGTCGCTGTACCTTGTTCCGATGTTATGGGACACTCAATGCACGTCTGCTTCATATTCGGCTATGCGCTTATTTGGGTGAATTATAACGACCTCACACGACCGAATTCACCCCAAATGGTGGTTTATGTTGGGATTCGCCCCCCAACCACCATATTTCATGTTGGTGACATATTATAATTCACCCAGGGCGTGAAATTTAATAGGGAACCACCTCAAAAGTGATTGGTGGACATGAATCCCCACCTAAACGATGTCCACCAAAGCACCTCAGTTGTGCAACCTGTTGGGCTTTATGCTCACCTGAGTGCTCGATGCAAGCCCCTTCCGACTTTCTTTCTTTTTTGACGACTAGACCACATTCGGGGAACCTTGGTGGCGAAGCCAGCCATCCGGTTCAACTTAGCTGTTTGGATCCTTTTAGTGCTTAGTGGTGGTTTCCATTTAACCCACTAACAGTTAAACTTTTAGCAGGGGATCTGAGGGCAGCCCAGGAACCACTTTACGATATCCTTCGTGTCTCTCCTTCTCAAGTGGTTCATAAGGATGCCACATGCTTCATACAGTGGAGCGATAAAACCCACAAAACACAGCGGTTGGGATTTGGGTGTGGGTAAAGAATAGGTACCCAAAATACCTGGTAAGTGGAAAGAAGTGGCCTAACACCAACATGGTCCAACTCCTGGTGGTTTCATGTGGACCAGGGTTGTGGGAAGAGGCTTATCCCCTCGTCTGTGATATAAGGGAATCTCCCCTTCAAAGGCTGGGGTCATTATTTTGACCGTTTCCAGGGGTTATCAAAGTCAGAAAATGGAATCGGTTGTTTCCCTTTAACCCATCACTTAGTGGGTGACTTTGATAATGGATAGAATAGCGAGGCCAGAAAGGGCAGGTTTGTCTTTGGGAAGCCCTCTTGTTGCATCACAGAAGTTGATTCCATTTCAACCACAGCCCTGGTTTCGGTTGATTCGTGTTCAGAAAGCCGCCTTTCACCATACCTGGAGTCTCCATCCGACCCTTTAAAAATGGTTGGTCATGACCCAAAACAATGGTTGGTCATGGACCCATGTTTGATTCGGGTCAGATGGAGACTCCAGGTAGTTGGTTTAAACGAATTCAGCGGTGTGTGCCGTGTGTTCCCTCTGACTGCGGTCGTGAGTTGCCTTGTGTGCCCCGGCGTGCTTGTTTTATCCTTTGCTCATTTCCCACAGCCCTGATGTTGACCCATAGCCTGTTTTTTTGTTTTCTTCCCCAGAATTAGCTCCCCTTTTTGCTTTTTTTGCTTTTTGGGGGTCCCCTTTGTTTTCCACTAACCAGGCAAACAAGATATTTTTCGCGGGGGTCCGATTTGTCCTGGGTTTGACTCATTCGGCTATGAATCTGAATAAGGGACGCGAAATCGTGGACCCGAAATGGTGGACCCGAAATAAGAGCTCCGAGTAGACATTTTGGTTTGGTGGGAAATCACGGAGCTCAGTGGGCCGAAGTTCGAATTTCGAGCCAGGCAGAGCTCAGCAGGGGCTTAACGCAGCAAGGAAACCCAGCCCGCGGGCGCGTGCGAGGTGAGTTTTGTTTTCCCGTGTTTTGAGGGTGTATGTATAATATAGAAAAACACCCTACTCCAATTACCCGCGTTCTTTTTGGTTGGTATTTTTTGGGGAAAAAACAAATACACCTGGGTTTTCATGGTAAATAGGTTTTCATGGTAAATAGTTCCTTTTTTAGTAGAGGGTCGACATCATACCCTACAAACGAGGGTATTGGGTGTAAGGGGTACACATGCATATCTGGAACCTCACACTAGGCGTCCACAAAACAGGGATCTCACCGCACGTAATTTTGTTTGGCGCTGAGTCACACTCAAAACCCGAAACCCGGGTAAGCGAAGGCTAAGGGACAGTCCCAGCCAGACATAGCGCACATCCGCCGTTAAGTATTTCCTTACTTGAGCCACTTGCTCAAAACCGATTCGGGTAGATGATCCGGTTAGTAAGGGCCAGTCCCAGCCAGAAATAGCTGCGGCCTTCTTAATTCTTTACATGGTTCTGGGTAGACCATTTTAATACCAGGTTTTGATTGTGACTCACTTTTCTTTGGGTCGACCAAATTTTACTACCGGGTGATTCTGATTCTCAGGTGCCCCTCAGTTGCAATTCTTTACAACTTATGGTGGGCAGATCATGTTACCAGGTTTTGAAAGCAGACTCACCGGGGTGCATCTGAGGCGAGTTTTTTCCCCTAGTGATGTTTTAAGGGTACATATTATATATATATATATGATATATATGAGATATATATATATATATACATACCTGGGACCCCATATGGCCGTTTTTTTTAGGTCTTACGCCTTTGACCGAAAAACATGGCCATACGGATTTTTACGGTTTTTTTTCAACAACATGTCGAAAAAATATGGGTTTCATACGGGTGATTTACGCAAATGACCGAAAAATCATGGCCATACGGGCAAATACGGCCAAATACGGGAGTTTGACCGAAAACAAAACAGCCATACGGGGTGCCAGGTACACATAGTAATATATATATATATTTATACATAAGAAAACGTGGGGGATACGTGGTTTAGGCATTTGTAGTTTTTCGCCTAAGAGGATATATCAGGACATTTAGTTTTTCCCCTTGGTAGTGAGGCTTTAAGGGGGTTGAGTTTTTTCCTCTGGGAAGTGAGGTATGCTTGTTAAATATGGGTGGGTTTTCAATTTCTCCGGATTTGGCATCTTCCATTTTCCAGTTTTCAAATGTGCATATTTTGCTGTGTTGTGATTGGATGCCAGTTGGCATTGTCCGCTTTCATCCCCGTGTTATGACTTAATTCTGTTTGCACCTCTCAAACTTCTTCCCAACATTCTGGTTGAATGTGGGGCGCAACCTTTGTTTTTGCTTTGCACTACGCATGAGTTTTATAGTCTTTGGAGCGATTTGTTGTGGTTTCCAGTCTCGAGATGGGAGCTTTTGCCTCTAAATGAAATGTTGGCTCAAACAATTGTTCAGCGCACCCCGTTCAAGACGGAAGGTGTGCACTAGGCCATGGCGCGGGTAGACCAAAAGACCCATTCACGGGGAGGCTCCTTGGAGAGAGTGGTCCTGGAGCTGGCCCCGATCATCCACTTGATGAGGTCCGCAGACAGCATCATGGACTTCTTCGGGCCGGAGCTCAGCTTGCTGGCCCTGGCGAGACAGAGGTTCTCACCGGCGCGGAAGACGCGTGAGGATCCCTTCAAGCTCCTGCGGGCGCTCCAGACTGCGAAGACGTTAGGCTTTTCGGTGGGCTGCCTTAACATAGGAGACCCCGAAAAGTGGTTCGTGTCCCCTTTGCTTGTCTTCAAACCAAGCCCAAAGGGCCTTGTGCAATGTGCGCTGGCTGGAAGCCGACAAGTTGTTTTTCAAGAGGCGCGTGGGTACCCGTTTGGACCAGTTTTGCCAGGGAAACCATCAGCTTAAAAGATTACCATGTCCATTTTGGTTGGAGTTTCAATGAGTTTCCTATTTCGAGACCGACTGATCGGTGTTTGAATGGCACGGCACTAAGACCAGTTTCCTCTGAAAGGCTGTGGTGGGGTGACTCTTCTGTTGGCTGGGAGGGTAGCTGTTGCTGGTGACAACTTGAGATCTGTTATTTTTCACCAACCTGTGGTGAGTGGCCAACCAAAAGATGTCAATTTTCTGCTCGAAACCGTGGACTGTGCACTTTTTGGTGCTGAGGTTGGATATCTTAAGCAAGTTGCATGATGAGAGTTTGTACTTTCCAGAAACTCACCGAAAACCTCTTGCAAAGGGAGGAAGGGGATGTTCACCCGACTTAGCAAGCACGGTACAATCACGGCGATAGTCTAAGGGTTTTTGTATTACACCCTGGGAATACACTCACTGGGTATTGACCCCAGTTAGGCACATTTCCGGATAGAACCGTGTTACTTTCCTCCCTCAAGGAGTTTTGCAGGCTTAATTTGTAAAGGACCCGTCTCGGTTCAGGCATACCCCGTAACCACCCAATACTCAGTTGTTCAGTGGCACCGATTATGTTCCCCTTTTTTTGGTGGCTGCCCCACTAAAAATGGTCTTCCCCAAAAAGGGATCCCTTTCTCTCCTTGGTCATTGAACAACTGAGAATACCCACTTTTTTTAGTTAGTATGATCTGTAGACCCTCCACTTAAAAAGGGGCTTTTTACTATGGAACCCCAGGTTTTTCAAAGAATACCAACTCGAAAAAGAGAGGTATCCCAGGGAGTCCAAAGGCCTGAGTTGCGGAGGCCTTTTAAACACAGAGGTTTTTTACGGGGTGTTTACGGCCGTTGACAAAAGGCATAGGTTACTCAGGCCGAGGAAGCTCTGGGTATGGATGCCATAGCAATACGAGTTTGTGCAGTACCCCTCATAAAAAGGCGGCCAGTGGTATCGAAGCTTATGAGCTTACCTTACCCCCGTAACCTCCAAATACCCACTTTTTCTAGTTGCCTTTTTTTGAATAACCGATCGGCTTTCCAGAGAAATACCGACCCCTTTTTTAGTAGAGGGTTGACAAATCATACCAACTAAACAAAGCGAGGGTATTGGGTGTAAGGGGGTATACACATACATACCTGGAACCTCACACTAGCCATAAAACAGGGATTTCACTTCACCCAATAATTTTGCCTACCTTACCTTGTCGAACCTTATAAGCTTACCTCCAACCCCCGTCCGTGTCTGGACAGCTCTTTGCTTCAGCCTGACAAGCGCCGAGGCCATCCCGGGATCCAGGCTGTGCGTCCAGTCGCTGAGTCGTCGCCGCCCGATTTTCGAGCGACTCGGTGTTGGCGTTTCAGGTGAAGAAGGATCCTCTATACCCCCGTAATCTCCAAATACCCGGCCGTTTTCTAGTTGGTATTTGTTGAAACACCGATCGCGATCCCTTTTTTGGTAGAGGGTCGACATCATACCCAGAAAAAAACAGGTATTTGGAGTAGGGGATACCGCTTAAGGTGAACCAGATGAGAAGTACAAAGCCAACAAAGGACAAATACGGCCTAGACAAGAAATTGTTGTGTGTCTGCCTTGAACCAGCCATAGGAGTAAATTGGGCGGGCTCCCTCCCATGGCACCTGGGAGGTACCTGGAAGATCAAGTGAGCCACAATCAAAACCGATTCGGGTAAGTGAAGGTTAGTAAGGGACGATCGGCAGATATCCGCCTTCTTAGTTCTTTACATGGTTCTGGGTCGACCATTTGTGTACCGGGTTTTGATTGTGACTCAAGTTCCTCTTGAAGGGACCAGGGCCCTGCATGTTAGTGGGAGGGAGTGTCGAGAAAGAGATGGGTTCCACTGTGTAGAGTGGTTTTATGCCATTTCCATTTGCCAGCAAAACCCGTTACCAACATGTTACCTATGCTACGGCCACCAATGTTGACCCCGGATGAATAACCCCCGTCCTATTAATGGGGCGGGTGTTCCCTCTAAAAGTGAAGGATTCCCACTAAAAGGGGACACCTTCCCCATTTTAATAATCAACCAGGGGTTTATGAATCCGAGATTTCCATTAGGTTTGCAACAATCCCACGATGTGTTTCCCAAGCAAGTACTGCAACTGAACCAACCGCATATTCGGTGGTTCCCAGCCATCCCCTCAGCGTTTTTTGGTTGGTTGAGTTCGGGGGTTTCCCCACCAGGGTATCTGAAAAATCGGACGGCCCACATCTCGAGTCTCCTCAAATATAGATTGATACTATAGGTTGAGCAAACATGAAATACGGCTGACTGACTGAATATGACTAGGTCCCCCAGTGCCCTTTTGCCCTTTTTTTGGGGAGGGCTCCCCTACTAAAATAGACTACAGAAAAAAGTTGGTACCCTTATTCTAACCTCTATACTGGAGGACCTAGATGAAATACAAACTGAATGAATCTCAACAGTTGCGTGGTGAATCCTTTGCGGAGGCTCCAATTCGATGTATTTAGGGCCCTCAAACAGCCAGGTTTGAGACCCCCAAACACCTCCGGGGGGTCTAATGGAGGGGTCGGGTCTTCCATAGAAAGCCCCAGGAGCCTCTGGGCATAAACAAAAGTTGGAGTCCACCAACCACATTTTTGCGTTGCTACAACCCATGTTCTAAGATGGAATAAGCAGGGTTCAGCTACCCGTTTTCCCGGAAGCATCTCTGGGTTTTCGATGTACGGACCATCTCCGGTGAGTACCCGACCCCATCAAGACGTCTTCTGCCCAAAAACTTGGTCCCCCAGTACTGCCCTTTCTTTTACCCTTTTTTGGGGGAGGGTTCCCCAACCAAGACAGAAAAAAAGTTGGTACCAACTTATTCCAACCTCTCTACTGGAGGACCCAGAAAAAAAATCCGACGGAACTCGCTTCGCCAGGGCAAATTGAAGCCGAAGCTTCACCTCCACCGCCGGAGGAGAATTCAGTTCTCGCTGGCCCGAAAGACGTCACTGAATCGGGACCCGAAAGAACTGGCCTGAAAGGGACCCGAAACGCCAGCCCTCTTGGGAAAGCAAGCCATGGTTTTCGAACAATACCTGGGGATCCAATTCATACTTCAGGTTTTGGACGTACCCTGTTGCCCAGTGGCGCCCTTTTTTCCTTTTTTTGGGGAAGGGTTTCCCTTTGAACTCAACCAACCAAAAAAGGATGCCCCTTTTTTCTCATCGCCTCTGGGCATCTGAGAACCATGATTCTGGGGCACCGACCCATACCCTGACAAAAGGGGAAACACACACCAACCATCATTTGGGGTTGCATGCGATGGTACATGTACCCTTGAAACCATTGTCAAACAAGTGTCACATAGTGCTCTGTTAAGGGGTGGCATTCGAATATACCTCAAGTATGTACCCACAAAACGAGCTTTGTTCTCCTTCAAAATCCACGAAATGAGTAGCATCAGAAAAGAGACATGTCAAATTTTACAGACTCAATTTGTTCGTCCACCAATCGCTGTGGCCTCTCTACCTTACTTGTACCCCCTACTCCAAATACCCACTCTTTTGTTCTTTTTTGACAACCTGGTTTTCCATGGTAAGTAGAGGGTTTACATGATACCCTAAGAAAAGTGGGTATTGGGTGTAAGGGGTAGGCATTCTCTATTGACACTGGCTTCAAGTTTGTAAGCTGCAATCTTCTCGTGGACAAAGATCACTTCCCCATTTTTGTCCGGCCCAGTGCCTCGAAACAAGGCAGCTTCACTGAACAAAGTCTGTTTCGTTTTTTTCTTCGGCCGAGAGCCTCGCATTTCGCTCCTCTCGTTCCAATCCCTCTTCCTCGCCATGATGCGATTCGCGGCGATTTCGGCGGCGCTGCTTCGCGTGGTTGGCGCGCAGCTGCTGCCGGAGGCGCCCGTGGATTTTGAAGAGCTGCAGCGCCTGATGCACGAGGCGCGAGGGGCGCGAGCGGCGGATTCGCGGGTGTTCGATGCGTTGGGCGGGCATCGATGGAAATTGGTCACAACTCACCAACTCACAAAGCAGGAAACCAGACCAACCAAACCCATATACTAGGTAGCCAGCTATTTTGCTTTGGTGTCTAAATTGGGTAGTTTCCTGGGATCTATCATACGGGTAAATGGATCCTTTGTCTAGTTGCTTCGGATTGGGTTGCAACCCCTTCATAAATAATGGCAGCCCCAGATGAATCAAGCGTCTTGGTGGCTCCCAGCCATCCGGTTCTTTAGCTTTTTCGCCTTTTAGTGTTTAGGTGTAGTTTCCATTTCACCCACTCAGCTAGTGAGTCACTTTTAGCGGGGGATGACAAAACGGGCAGCCCAGTATATCAATACGCGGGGTGAGGAATCACTGGGCCCCCCACCCTGGGGTCTCAACATTTTTCCTGGAAATCATCTCGTTTTGTGGCTGGGGTCCGAATTCCAGCCTAGGTCCCCCAGGATCGTGCCCTTCTCTCCCCTTTTTTTGGGGGGGAGGGTTCCCCGTGTCTAAAAATCACTACAGAAAAAAGTTGGTACCAACTTATTCTAACCTCTCTACTGGAGGACCTAGTAATTGTCGTTGCCCTTGTTGGTCTACCTAGTGGATCTTAGGCAAGCTATTCATACTGCTTTCTTGTTGGCTTCACCGACAAGGGGCCCGAGTCCAAGTTGTTGGAGCTTGTTTTCAATGCGATCCCGGTCCGCCTTGAATCCGGGGTCAACATGCTGCAAATTAAGATGGATCTGTGTTTGTTTGGAGTTGGTACTTGGATGTTTGGCCAAATTAGTAGCTGTTTAGCCACTTGGGATACAACCCACTTATAACAAGGTTAACTCCACTTAGGGGAATTTATAAGTGGGTTATACCCTAGGTACTCTTTTTCAGGTTGGAAACTAAAGTTGGAACAAGTTGGACGCCGCCTCTAAATTGAAGCTTCCCTCAAAGACACATGGAATCTAACAAACCTCTACTGCTATTGGACTGCATCTTTAGACTTTTACCTTTTTGGATACCCGCCCATATTTCCTGACCTGCAAAAAAATACTTGAACTTGCTGCTGGGGGATCTACAGCACCCAAGAAGCAAACACCTTGTTTTGCGTGGCAGATGTTTCCTCTTTGGGGGACTCAGGGCTTCCCAGATGCTGATCTGGTCCCTAATTTCTTCAACACCCAATCCCCATGATGCGCACATTGCGGGATTCTGCTGTTTGCGGATTCTTACCTCTTTAAAACACCACTTCTCTCAACTTTTTGGGGGTCACATGGGCGAAAAATGTCTGTAAAAGATGAGAACTTCCCCAGGTTGCTTGGAGTTTCAAAGGGGTAAGGATTAGAAGGTGGGTCAACGGTGTTGTTTTTGGTTCTTGGTGCTTGTACATACCTGGACCCCCCAAAAAGATTAGATTGCAAGATGGTGCGGAAAGGTTTTCGCGGATGGCGGATGGTGAGGCCCCCATGGTTTCCGATGTGGCAGGGCGGCCGCCCAAACGTAGCACCTGTGGAGGTACCTGGAGGTGGAATTTCCTCAAGCGACCTATCAGGTGCCACGTCGGTGACGCATATAACAACAACCACCCACCCACCCACCCACCCACCAAACAAACAAACAAACAAACAAACAAACAAGCAAGCAAACAAACAGCAAATGGGCTGGTCGTCCTTTTGGTATCCCGTTAAACCTAGCCGCCAGATTCTTCCAACCCCAAAAAACGAGCCACCGGTCCACGTCCATTTGGGGTCGCTGGGTCCCTGGGTCCCTGGCCGAGGAAGGCTTGGCGGACGGCGATGCGCCGGTGCCCAGCAACCTCTCAAGCCCCAGCTTGTGCGACAGCAGCGTGAAGCCCGGCGCTTGCGGAGGGCACGTCCCCCCTAACCTCCCAGAACTAGCTCCGCTCCTTTTTCTTCTTTTTGCTTTTTGCTTTTTTGGGGTCCCGTTTCTTGGTTTTCCTCTAACCAGGCACAACAATATGGTTTTTTTGCTGGGGTCCGAGCTCCAGCTTCCTACAAAATGGAGTTGGGGGGGGCTGCTGGAATGGGTTGATGCTTCTATTTGTCCCTTTTGTGGTTGGACGTCGGTAAATGTGAGGCCGAATGGGCTGATGGCTTTTGGCGGGGGGGGTGGGGGGGCGCTGGAATGGGTTGACTAGGTCCCCCAGCGATCGGTGCCCAACCTCTCACCCCTTTTTTTTTGGTTGGGAGGGTTCCCCGTGTCTAAAATAAACTACAGAAAAAAGTGGGTACCAACTTCTTCTAACCCCTCTTCCAATTTTCCCTTTTGTGGCTGGAAGTAGGTAAATGTGAGGCCCAGCTGCAACCAGACGGCGCCCAGTGGTGTCCTTTTGATCGGAATTTGGGTAAGGAAATATAGACTACCCTTTGGAAACCTGCAACAAGCAAACCTGGACCCTCACAATTCCCTTAAACATGGGTTATAGCAACCGCAAATGATGGTTGGTGAAATCCAACTTTTTGATGGGCAGTTCTTTCGGGTCTGGGTATCGATGGCACCCCCTTTTCTTGGTGCAGTTGGGGGAGGGGAGGAGCCCTGGAATGGATTGATGTTTCCATTTTCCCTTTTTTTGTTGGAAGACTTGGTAAACGGAATTGGGTCCCGGACCCCCCCCCCTCCGTCTTAAGGTAGGCCCCAAAAACGGCACCTTGGCACCTTAGCAAATGGAAACAACGACTAAAACCTGCACTCTGAATAATTTCGAGCCGCACCCGTGTTTTTGTTGTGGAAGGCTTCCCATTTTGTCCTTTCACTACCCAAAGGTCGTTGTTTTCCCCGAGTATTCATCGAGTATTCATGCTCGGCTACATGCAAAGAAGCTTTGGGGTTTTGGCCTGAACATCCAAGTATGTGGGGTGTTGGAGAGGGCAAGCCCTTTCAAATGAGCCAAGAAACGGGGGTCAGCCCGTTTTCCCCTCTGGAAGTCTGGGCCGAGGAAGCAGCACGCGGGGTACCTGGACGTTGCGGCTGGCACCAAGTACTTCTTCTGGATGCCTCTTGGCTTTCGTCTTGGACAGGGGTCCAAATACCATCCTTTTCTAGTTTTTTTTTTTGAAAAACCTGGTTTTTCAAGGTGCATACCATCTTTTTCTTTACTAGAGGGTCGACATCATACCCTTTCAAAAAAGTTGGTATTGGGTGTAAGGGGTACATATATATATATATATATATACACATCTACTTCCCCAGAACGAGCTTCCTTTTTTGTGCGGTCCCCTTTGTTTTCCACCAACCAGGCAAAGCTTATAGTTTCGCGCTGGGGTCCTAATTCCATCCAAGTATATATATATACATATATCTATAATATGTCCAATAAACATATATATATATATATATATATGTACCAGTCCCTGGGCCACGTACCCCCCCCCCCCCCCCCCAATGGTATGGTCCCCCCACTCCCCCGCATCATCCGCATCTTGGGGATGATGCTGGCAATGCTGGGGATGCTGTCCAGTACCGTGCGAGCCCTGCAGCTTCGGTCCCAGACCCCCTTTCACCCCGTGAACCAACACCCCCGCACCTCTCGCAACATCCTACCCTAAACCAAACCACCCTGCAACCCCTCCTTAACCCCAACCCTAAGCCTAAATCAACCCAAAACCCAAACCCACCCGAAACCCACCGCAAACCAACCCTGAACCAACCCTGAACCAACCCTAAACCAACCCACCAAGCCTAAACCAACTCCGAACCACACCCAACCACCCAACCACCCAACCACCCCCAACCACCCAACCACCCAACCACCCACCACCCCACCACCCCACCACCCCACCACCCCACCACCCACCCCCCCCACCACCCCACCACCCACCCACCCCACCCCCACAGGGGGGGGGGGTTGGGGGGGGGAGGGGGGGGGGGTCCACGGCCTGGAACATATATATGTATACACATATGGGCATCTACACATACATATACACATACCTCGCTCTCTCTCTCTCTCTCTCTCTCTCTCTCTCTCTCTATATATATATATATATACATATGCAAGTGTAAGTATAGATGTACACATGTCTGTGTGTGCATATATACACATAAATACACTTGTATTGTTTGTTTTTTTGTTTTGCGGCTTGGTAACCTTTTCACTTTGGTTTTACGTGGAACCAACATGTGCACCATCCCCCAATTTTTACAATCCCACATTCCCTCTCTCTTGGTGGTTTTCAGAATCACTTATTGGGCCTATTTAAGTTGTGTTTCCTTTTGGCGCGATGATGTGGGACATACCGGAGCCCTACTGCATCGTGTGAACAGCCCAAGTCCGATTCCCATTGCACATTGCAGCAAATGGTTCTACCTGGCTTGATGGGGTAGTACGGCCTACATAAGCGTTTGGAGCAATTGGGACATGTTTGTAGAACCAAAGGTCAATAGGTTTGCGCTGCTCATATTCCCATCCTCCTGTACTGCATTGACGTGGCCTGGGGCGGTTCGCCCGAGTCTTGGGTTTTGAGTTTCAGTCGCTGATGCAGTGTGCAATGGCTCCACTCCCGAGCTACTCCCCACCTGGGCTCCCTAGACTTCGCCTTTGGTGATTTAAAGCTATTACCTGAGTCACAATCAAAGTTAATGAAGGTGAGTAAGGGATACCCTCCCACAATTCATATGGAACCTGACGTTCAGGACCAGTCCCTTGAAAAGAAACATGTTCCAAACCAGGACCGATTCCCCGAACATCAGGTTCCTGTGTTCATTGAGGGTAATCCCAATCATAAATGACGGTGCCTGGGCCCTCAAAAGTCCTTCAAACATGGGTTGTAGCCCTAAATTCATGGGGTGAAATCCCTTTTTATGGGTCACTCACCTCTCGCTCCACCCCACCCCCACCCCCTTCCACCCCCTTCACCCCCTCCCCCCAAACACCTCCACTCACCCCCACCCCACCCCACCCCCACCCCACCCCCACCCCACCCCCACCCCACCCCCACCCCACCCCCACCCCACCCCCACCCCCTTCACCCCCCCCGAAACACCTCCACTCACCCCCACCCCACCCCCACCCCCTTCACCCCCTCCCCCGAAACACCTCCACTCACCCCCACCCCACCCCCACCCCACCTCAGGTTCGAGAGCCGTTCCAAGCCCTCCAGCGACCCCCTGGTGCTTTGGCTCACCGGCGGCCCGGGCTGCTCCTCCCAGCTTGCCCTCCTCGCGGAGAACGGGCCCTGCAACATGGCCAAGCGCCTCGGCTTCCGCCTGTCCACCCAAAAGGGAGGAAGCTCCAAACCGAGGCAGGAGAGGAACCCCCCCCCAAAGAAAGCACGTGGGGGCCCCTGCCCCCCCAAAAACGCCGCGGCCTTGTTTTCTTTTTTGTTTTGGTTGGTCTGATTTGTTTGGTTTTTTGACTCGTCGACCCACTAAGAAAGGAGGAATCTTCTCATGGAAGCCTCTGGGGACTCGCAGGCGTATGGAGTTCGCCGCGCGTTTTCAGTCCACTGAAGTGGGCTCGTACAAGTCTACTTCTGAACCGCCGAGAAAAAATCCGGCCGAATCTGGACAAAAGCAAACCCAGTTTAAAAAGAAACAACTAAAACAATCTGGCAAAAACAGTGTTTGTTTATGTTTTTTTTCCTTCTGGAACGGCCCCAACAGCAAGGCAGCTTTTGCAGGCACCAGGTAGGCAACCCAGGAAGGCAACGACTTCCTTGGCCGAAGGGACCCGAAAGTAAGGAGGTCCAGGAGACTCCTTGAAGGAACCCTACGGGGTCACCGGAAGGGGAATTCTGGGGAACCCTTGTCAGCTCTCAGCTACCAAGTTGAACAGGATTTTGTATGATCAATATTCCCTAGAGGGCCCCGAAATGACCATTTCGCGGTGAAAGTCCGAATTGTGTTTCTTTGAGTGGGTGCTCCACTGGTCATCAAAGGTGGCTCGCCTTTGGATCAACTTGACATTTTATGTCTCCAGTCAGGCACGTGGCTAAGGGCTTGCTGAGGGGAAACTGTCCATGGGAAAACCTCGAGGAAATCCTACAGTAGTGGTAACTGGACACCGTTTGGGAAGGCACTGCAGCCATTCAATCGCCAGGAGTTGCCGTTTGTCCGAAGCTTGCAGTTGCCACTCACATGCTGCAAGTTACCAGGGAATCCCTGCGACCTCCTCGCCCCCCCCAAAAAAAAATAGAAAGAAAGAAAGAAAGAAAGAAAAAAAAGGAAAGAAAGAAAGAAAGAAATAAATAAAGAAAGAAAGAGGAAGCAACGAATCAACGTTTCAGTTTGATTTGAGTTCTTTTCGCGGCTTAGGCGTCCGTTAAAGTGAATAATGTGCTGGTTCTCAGTAAGGAATTTACATACAAGTTGATTCGTTTGATTCTTTGCAGGAGTTGGCTTGGCCGTTCCTTGGTGGTTTTCAGCAGGGAGTTTGGAAACAAAGCAGACCAGCCAGGATAGTCAAGCCAAGCAGACCGACACACCAAAGACCACCAAGGACTAGTTGCTGGGTCTCAGGAATAAATCTCAAGGGTCTTGAGAATGAATGTGGGGATTCCCGTAGAGGAAAATACCAGGGATGGTTTATAGGGGTCATTCCTTCATTCCCCACTTAGAACCAGCTCGGAGCAAATACCGATACCCAGATGTTTGTGTCTGTTGTGTTCCGTTTTTTTTTTTTTTTTTTTCCTCCCCGGTGGGGGGACACTTTCTTCTTTTCTTTTTCCGGATTGTTTCACACATGAGCTCAGCCACCCCCGCGACCGAAAACCGATTCGGCGGTGGTACTCGTCGCGCCGAATCGGTGGGGACCCGTGCGAGCCGTGGCGCCGAAAAAACCTCCAGGCCCCGGGCTCCAGTCCAACCCTCCAGGCCCCGGGCGCCTGAAGAGATGTGGCCATTTCGCATTTCCAGTTATGAAGCCACCATTGACCATTTGCCATTTACCCCCCCATTTTCCACCATTTTCCGCCTTGTAAATGGAGAATGGCTTTTTCTTTCCGCCAAAATGCAGAAATGGACACCACCATCTACAAGGCAGGCAATGTTCAGGTGTTTCTCATGCATCCGGATCCCTGCTAAACCCAAAACCAATCGCAAACCCAAGCAGACCCAACAGTCAAACAACTAACTCTGACAGCCCACCTAAGGGACACTTGACATGATATAAGGGGCCAGATAAAATTGGTAGATGGGTGTGTGTTTGTTTGGGGCGCTCTTCTCTTCAGCACAGTTTAGATCAGGGTTGTGGGAAGAAGGGGTTGCAGTGCTTCCAGTTCCCTTTTTCTTTGTAGCCAAGTATGTTTACCTCTAGGTTTTACCATGGATGTTTCCCAAAGTGGTAACATGCAGCACTGGGTTTGGGAAGTCGGCATGACAGAAGTTGGAATTGGCAGACCATCAGACTCTCGATCCCTTTTGCCCCTCACCACTTGGGCGACTCGAAGGGCAACCTAAACCCACGGCTCGGGGAAGTGCAGCCTGCACTCGGGGAGTTGCAGCGACTTAACCCCTCGGTCCCTGACCCTTGCTCCGTGTCCATTCTACCTACCCCCTACTCCAAATACCAACTTTTTTCTTCTTTTTTTTTGAAAACCTGGTTTTCCATGGTAAATACCTCCTTTTGTAGTAGAGGGTTTACATGATACCAACTAAAAAAGGCCGATATACTTTCAAACTGGTTCGGCGGTTCCAGGGTCCCCATACCTCTTCGCCAGAGCCCCGCGATTTTTGTCTTTGGTTCTCTCGTTTTTTTTTTTTTTCTCTAGGAACCTGGGATGTTTTTCGGGATTTAGGACAACCCCTCGCGGATCTCAGCTACCCCTATAGCTAACCAGCCATGTTCCTCTTGGTTTTTAAGGCTGGTTCCCTTGGCCTACTTTTACAGGTAAACGGATTCGCTGGATGATGTTTGGTCAATTTGTCATGGCCCCAAAAGCTGAACCTTCTATGTCTGGGTCCTTTGGGCAGCTGATTGCGGTTCCCATATTGATCTGCAGGGAAGCAGACCTTTGCACGCGGAGAAGTCTGGCCAAGGCATCCGGCATCCGGTGTGTCTTTTGGGTAGGGTTCCCCGAGCCAAAATTGCCTCCCTCCGAACCAACACGGCACCTCACATGGGGAGATCAGCCAGCTGGCCTATATGAGATACCCTCCCATCATGTTTTTCCGGGAGGAGGGATACATTTCTGGTTCTGGTCTTTGTTTTTGCGATCAGCTGAGCCAGCTTGGCCTCAATCCAAAGAAAGTCCCGAGGAACGGCACGGGCACGCAGAAGAACGTCCACAGCTGGACTTCCAACGCCAACGTGATCTGGGTGGATCAGCCCGCTGCCACCGGCTTCTCCACCGGTCTGCCCTTGGTCCACAGCGAGGACGGCGTGGCAGGCGCGAAAAAAGGAAAGCGAGCCGAAATTCGCGGGGGAGATTCTCGGGGGGGGGGGGGGGGCGAAGTCCTGAATCAGAATGAGAATCCACTTGAGCGGCGATCAAAACCCATTGCCTTTTTTGGTCCTAGCAACGCAGCTATAAGGATATATATATATATAGCTGTGTATATATATAGGCCGTACTACTAACTACTGGTATAATCAACCATGCAGTAGAACCATCTGCCAAGGTGGCCAGTAGGGGTTTTGGGCGCGGCTCACTTGGATCGTGTTTAGTGAATTGGTTACAGCCAGTTACAGCTGTTAAGTGGGACGACAGGGGTTGGTAAACATATGATGACAACTAGGTCCCCCAGTAACTCAGTAGCGCCCTTTCTCTCCCCTTTTTTTTGGGGAGGGTTCCCCTACTACAATAGACTACAGAAAAAGGGTACCCTTATTCTAACTCTGTACTGGAGGACCTAGATAAGCTTCTCACTAGCAGGTTGAACATTTGAGGCTTGAACTGGATTTGGCCGAAATCGCCCCTGAGGGTGTGACCCAACACTCACAAGCAATGATTCTTAGGGCCTTAGTCTGCCACTTTGAAGACCCAGGTGTGTTGTTTCGACCTCAGTACCCTTGGAGTGCTAAAGGGCAACCACATGTTGTTGTTGTATTTGTTGTTCTTCTTTTTTGTGTGTTTCGTTCTTGTGTTTTCCTCTTTTTTGCTTATTGTGGTTTAGTGGGAAATTCTCACACAACTGCTAACATGTTAATTTTTGCTCCCCTTCCAACGTCAACCAAGACCAAAGCGAAGAAGAGAAAACCACCAAAGCGTGTAGGTCCTTCTGAGACCAGCCATCGGATGTTTATTGGATTGGAACAAACCCCTGGGGCCCAACTGGTGTTTGAATGGGGCATTGCAGTAGCCGCGGACCCTGGCAAACCGGAACAGGGAAGGAAAACCAGGGAAGATCTTGTTGCAACCAGTTGCCTTGACACCCCTTTTCTCTTGTGTTTTGCCAACAGGAGCTTGGATTTGTTCAAGTGAGCCACAATCAAAACCTGGGTAGATGAAGGTTAGTAAGGGACAATCCCAACCATAAATAGCTGCGGCCGCCTTCTCAATTCTTTACATGGTTCTGGGTGGACCATTTTAGTACCAGGTTTTGATTATGACTAAAGTGGTTCATTCACTTGCAACCAAGGCAAATCGACCTGAGCTGACCTTTGATATGCATTTTTATTTCCACAGGGCTCCTTAAAAGATACATTTTGCCCATTTGAAACATGTTGCTTTTTCCAGCAACATAAGGGGGAAACCACAATTGACAAGTTGCAATGTTCAGGTGTATTGTCAGGATCGCTCCAGCTCCCATCCGGGGCTTGCGAGTTTGTTGATGCCGAGTCGAGTTCGGCAGGAAACATGTACAACTTCATGCAGGCGTGGGAAGGGACCGCCCCGAAAACGGCGTGGGAAGGGCGCGCCAGGCCCAAAACTTGGCCGGAGTTCGGAGAACCAGCGAGTCGTTGGGTTCGACTTAGGTTTTAGTGTTTTTTTTTGATGGTTGGTTCAGTGAATGGGTGACCGACCATATTTAGAACCAAGTTATTCATTTTTAGCGGGGGATCAGAAAACGGGCAGCCCAGAAAAGTCGGGGTGTCCGACGTCCGAGCCATTTTCCCTTGAAAGCTGGAACATCCAGATTTGTGGCGGTCTCAATGGAAACCAGCAGTGAAACCTGAAAGAGGCGATCGTTTCAGCAACCAGTCACCAGTGCCAGACTGAACGCAGCTTGCCCTCGAGTTTCTGGTGCGATAGGTAGGTGCACCTGTTCTTGAAATTGGGCAGTTAGA
The DNA here is from genome assembly GCA_963377175.1 of Effrenium voratum. Classification (NCBI taxonomy): domain Eukaryota; class Dinophyceae; order Suessiales; family Symbiodiniaceae; genus Effrenium; species Effrenium voratum. Next base: position 279,169 of record CAUJNA010000003.1, read on the forward strand.
AGCCCGCCGCAAAACTTGCTGGTGCGAGAGGTGAGGAATGACACCACCAGTTGGATGGTCTACTTCTGGGGCCGCCTTGTGTTCCCTTTAAGCACGCACAAATCATCACAACCAGCCGCCGTCACTTGCAGAGGCGTGGATGGAATTGAGTTGATACAACATGTTTTTGCGGGGCAGCCAATGACCAAGCCGGACTCGCTCCCAAAGAGCCTCCCGCCGTGTTGCGGAAAAAGCTGAATCCATGTCAAACTAAGATTGCTATATGCCCTTACTGCAAGAAGAACCACACAAAACTATTAGAGCAACCCGAAAGCATGTACCTCATGCGAGTCTCTTTTGTTCAAATTAAGGTGGAATCTGCAAACCCTCATTGGAAGAGGAACCCCATAGTTGCAAACCCTTCTTAGGGTTCTATGTGCAGGTAGAATCAACGGCGTGCGAAAGGGCGTTTGCTAGTTTCCACAACTGTCTGCCGTTAGGGTTTCAGAGGATGTTTACTCATTTTCACCTGATCTTAAACGGAATCTATCACTGTGACTACTGCCTGGAGTCTCCATGACCCTTTACAAATGGGTCCATGACCCCATGATTTTGGGTAATGACCAACCATTTTTTAAGGGTCAGAAGGAGACTCCACGGTGAGTCAATAGTTAGAACCGCACTGCAAAACCATTCGGAGCCAGTGGAACCAAACAGCAGATCGTGTGGATGATCGTGACGTGACTTTAGACCAGCTGACTCCTGGAGATCCACCCGGGTTTCGCCCTAGCCGCCAAAAGGTGTTCCTTTTGCAGGGCTCCTTAAGAGATGTGACCATGTTGCATTTCCATTTGAAGCATGGCTGGCTTTTTCAACACCAAAATAAAGGGGGACACCCCCATTGACAAGTTGCAATGTTCAGGTGTAAAATGTAAGGATCCCTGTTTTGCTTTCCCTAGCCTTTCGCTTCCAAGAAACACCTTTTTGCCGAGAAGGTGTTCCTTTTGGTTCCCAAAGCGGAACCAGGCCACACCGGAGTCTTCGTTGCAGAAAATTACCCCCGATTTATCAACTTGATTTACCCCTTTGTTTTTCGTGGGGTTTGGGCTGCCTGGCACCCCGTATGGCTGTTTTTTTTGGTCAAACTCCCGTATTTGGCCGTATTTGCCCGTATGGCCATGATTTTTCGGTCATTTGCGTAAATCACCCGTATGAAACCCATATTTTTTCGACATGTTGTTGAACAAAAAGCCGTAAACATATGTATGGCCATTTTTTTCGGTCAAAGGCAAATGACCAAAACAAACGGCCATATAGGGTCCCAGGTGGGTATAAAGAAGTCTGGTGGTGAAACCTTTGAATTGAGGAAGCCATACCTTCGGATTTTTAGAACCCCCATCCCTTTTCGGGTGACGCGGATCACTTTTGAGTGATCCGGATTGATTCCTACCAAAAGTGCTCCGAAGATGTTCCTATTCTCGCTCCCTGAATTTCTTGGCTTTGATCACTTTACTTCCCCAGAATTAGCTCCCCTTTCTGCTTTTTTGCTTTTTTCGGGTTTCCTTTGTTTTCCACTAACCAGGCAAAAAAGATATTTGTTTTGCTGGGGTCCTGATTCCAGCCTAGTTTAGGGGTCAGTACCCTTTGGTAAGTAAACAAAGCTTTAGGCTTGTGCTGGCCAATCCACTCGCTCGGAAGTGAGTATCAATCAACTAGGTTGGTTTTCATTCAGGACTCAACATCAGCACCGAGAAACTGACCTTTTGGTTTCCCACAAAAGGGGTCCGGTTTTAGTGGCAACTCAAAAGGGGATCACCGCTTATTTCCACCGCTTCTCAGGAAAACATGTTGTGTTTTGACCAAGAGGGGCAGATATATCACATGGAACCTCCGAGAAGGTTTGGGTTTTGGTTCCCATACCAGGTTGTTTCCGAGTTGAGAAGCCAAGCTTTTCTCTAGGGCTTGACTCCTTATTCTTTGCAACCATTGTTCTTGCCAAAGCCGGCCGTTTTCGTTGGGTTTTCCGGAGGTTTTCTAGAAAGATTCGGATCCCTGGTTGAGGGGGATCAGAAAACGGACAGCCCAGAGGTTTTGGAGTCGGTTCCCATGAGTTGAGAAGCCACGCTTTTTAGATCTTCAGGAGTTCTACAAGGCTTTGCCGCAGTACAAGGGCTTGGAGTTCTTCATCTTCGGCGAGTCCTACGCGGGGCACTACGTGCCGGCGGTGAGTCACTACATCTGGCAGCAGCGGCTTGGACGGGAGGCAGGCCACCATCAAAGCGATGGTGGGGTTAATATTTCACCCTCAAAGTACCCATTTAAAAAAAGAAGAAACGTGTGGGATTTCACCAACCATAATTTTGCGTTGCTATAACCCATCTTTGAGTTGGAAGTTTGAGAGTCCAGGCACCAGTATTTATTTACTCGTCAAGATTTTCATCATCCAAATTGGATCAACAATTCTTTTAATGGGGTTTGAAGCGCAGGGGGAAGGGTCAGGTGCCTTGTTCGCGGGAAAACGGTAGCAACCACTTGTGCGACAAAACGGGAGTCGATTTGCAAAGGCAACATGCACAACCATTCACTCGAAGGGGGGGGGTCATGGCATCACAGGGATTGGACTCTCCAACGCCATTCCTATGCTAGGCATCAGAGGTACCTGGAGTCTCCATTGACCCTTAGAAATTGGGCTTCCCCCCAAATGGTCCTCAAGGGCAAGTGAGAGGTTGACCAGCACCCCGGGTCACAAGGTCCCAAGCGTTGCTTTTTGGACACCTGGGATCTCGGATGGGTGGGTGGGGGCGTGTCCCTGGATTTAGTGGGGATTCAGACCACTTTTGAAGGGGAACACCCCCATATTAATAAACCGGGGTTTATTAATCCAGGGTCAACATTAGGCAGCCAAGGGGTTGAACAACCCTTCAAAAGCCAAAAGGTAAATAGATCGAAGGGTTACCGGCTATACGGGCAAAACAGATTCCTGGGATCCACCCAAAAACGGCTATATTAAAAAACACACACCCTTATTGCAGGAAGCTAGCAGGAATCTACCGGAATTCTCGGTTTGTTGGTGTTTGTCGATTTGTAGAGATTCCTGTTTCTATGACATGTGCACACGGCCAGGAATTTTAAACAGTGGCTGGCGGGCTTACATACCCATCAACAATGATGTCCACCAAACGGTCTTTTTAGAATTCACACCCATATGGTTTTGTCTCAAAATAGGATGTGGAACCCCTAAAATCGTTATATTGTCCTTTCGGCTTCCTGTTAGAAACAAAAGCACAGCAAAAAAGGTACTTTGGTACTGGGTTTCCTTTTAAAACCACGGAAAGCAACAATTAAAACCAAATTAATCACAATAACTTGCTGTTTTTCCTTTAAAACAAATCGTACCCTCAGAAGAAACATCAAGGAAAAAATGGGTACCCAGGTCCCGAGCCCTAGCCCCCATTTTCGGCTTTCTTTTTACTTTGACGCGCCCAGCCACGTCACGCCACGCGAGGAATCAGAAGGCCAGCGGCTTCAAGATCCCTTTGAAGGGCGTGGGCATCGGCAACGGGCTCACAGACCCCCAGGCCTTGGATTCGTTGCGTTTGTTGAGGAAAAAGCCAACGGAGAACCGAAGACTTCCATAAAAACTTTTGGGATGATGGTGTGTTTATGGGAGCTTCCCCAGAATTAGCGCCTTTTTTTGTTTGCTTTGTGGGGGTTCAATTGTTGCTTTCCATATTCCACTCACCAGGCAAACCTATTTTTTGCTGGGGTCCGAATTCCAGCCTAGAGGAAACCAATGGAGGAAACCTTGGTCCAGGAGAGTGGTGAAAAAAATATTCCATTCCAAAGAGAGAGCCGGAAGACGTCCATTTGCTTTTGGGGTGATGGTAATTTCGTTTTTTCTTGGGGGGGGAGTTGGTTGATAACCTGAAGAGGACCGGAATGCATTTTGGGGGAGACCCAATGGAGGAAACCCATGGAGGAAACCTTGGTCCAGGAGAGTGGTGAAAAATGTCCGTCCATGTGCTGAAATGTATATGTTTGAGATGCTCCCCGTTGGTTTTAAAGGGAGCCGATTTCACTACTGGACATAATTTTATGTTGCAGTGGGCTTAAGCAAATGGAAGAGAGCCGGAATGCATTTTGGAGTTTTGACAACACAAACCCTGGGTTCCATGATCAGGACAACCAGGAGAAAAGCAAGAACTTTATGGTTTCATATTTTTCAGGTTTTCAGGATAACCACTGACTTCCATTTGCTGAAATGAATATTTGTTCTTTTCTCTTGGTTTTCTCTTGGGGACTTTATTTCGTTGGACACATTCTCTCTGATGTTTTTTCCGGCCGGGGGGAAAAACAAAAACAAGCGATTGGAAGACGAGAAGCGGAGTCATTGCCCTTGCGCTAGGAGCCCACCCTAAATATGAGGGCCTTTAACCTCCAAAGGCCTCAAATAATGAGGTCTTGGGCTTCTAGGGTGGGGTTTTTGAGTCATTTGCCCTTCGGGACCGTTTTTTTTTGGTTTCGGGACCCGTCCGGCTGGGACATCCAGCCACTTGCCTGGACTTGAGTGGATAATGTTGACCCTGGATTAGTAAACCCCGGTTTATTAATCCGGCATCAACATTAAGCCTTCGATCCAGTCTCCTTTGCTAGGTGCCCCAGGATGGTGCCCAGGATCGTACCGTTTCTTTTTTTGGGGAGGGTATCCCAGTGCTCCCAGTGCTCCCAGGCAAGTATCCAGTGGATCCCAGGCAAACCCATTTGGTGGGTCTCCAGCTATGTTCCTTCTGGACTTTAAAGGGTTGGCTTGCCCTCGGTTACCTACCTAGGTCCCCCAGGATCGTGCCCTTTTACCCCCTTTTTTGGTTGGGAGGGTCCCACTACTAAAATCGACTATATAACATCTCTTCTGGAGGACCTAGTCGAGGTAAGAACTCTGGTTACCTAATATAGTGGCTTGCCTGGAAGCACTGTGGCAGGTGGCTTTTGGATGTATCCAGAACCCGGAACCCTGTTGCCAGGGACATACGGAAGTGCTTTGGTTCACAATCCCCGAAGGACGATGTTGACACTTGGCTTCCTAGTTGTCCTTTTTGTTCACTGGTTGCCCTTGGCTAGATATATGTCTTTGTCGTTTTTCTATTGCCTCTCTCCTGGTTTGCTACTGGTTGCTTTACTACCATTTGCCCTTCAAACGCCAGCTTCCTAGTGGTTTTCCGCTGCTTTCCTATGGCTTCCCATTGATAAACGGTTGATGTCCTGTTGGCTTCCAAATTGAACCTATTGGCTTTCCGCTGGTTTCCTATTAGCTTTCCTCACCGAGAACTTTCGTTGCAACGTCAGCCCTTGCCCTTTTGGGGGAGAACACGATGTGAGTCAATAGTTAGAACCGAACTGAAACACCTTTCAGAGCCAGTGGAACCACCAAATCACAGTGGCACCGGACAAATGTATCCCCGAACTTCGATGTGTAGCATTTCGGATCCCGAATTGAGAAAAAAAAAAAAGATCACACCCACTCTCCTGCTGACACATAAGATATGAACTGTGTCATGTTCTGAGAAAATCAGGGGTGATCCTTCTTCGTTTGGGTCCTTAGGGAGACTCACAGGAGACTCCAGCCATGTTTTGAGCCAAGCTCACCCCGCAACCAACGGTTGACCCACCGACTGCTCAGACCGCCGGACGCTCGATCGCTCAATTGCTCGACGCAAAGGTGCAGTACACCCCCGTAACCTCCAAATACCAACTTTTATCAGGGTATTTTTTGGACAACCTGGGTTTCCATGGTAAATACCGATCCATTTTTGAGTAGAGGGTCGACACATCATACCAACTGAAAAAGGGCATCGGGTATTTGGAGTAGGGAGCACTGACAAAAAGGAGAGGAGGGTAGGGGAGCCCTAAGAATGAAGGTATTGGGTGGTTACGGGGTTTGGTTCTGGTCAGGGGAACCCTGAAAAAAGGCATTTGGAGTCTCCATAACCCTTAAAAAATGGTTGGTCATGACCCAAAATCATGGTTGGGGTATTTGGAGGTGCAGTACAGCTGGTACCCGGACATGGCCTACGACGGCGGGAAGTCCGAGGGCGGCACCCTCGAGAAAGGCGAGAAAAGCCGCCGCGGTTTGCGCCGCGCGCCGCGCGCCCGCGCGGTTTTGGTCCCTCAGTTGTTCAGTGGCTCGATACACTTCTAGGTCCCCCAGGATCGTGCCCTTTTACCGTTTCTGTTTTGGTTGGGAGGGCTCCCCTACTAAAATAGACTACAGAAGAAAGGGTACCCCTTATAACCTCTATACTGGAGGACCTAGACTTAAACGCAAGGGTTCCCTTTTTAGGGTAGACTCACCGGGTTTAAGTCATTGTGGGAGGCAAAACATGGAGCCATGTTCAAACTCAGTTGTTCAGTGGCACCGATTCTCCTCTTTTTTTGGTGGCCACTAAAAATGGTCCAAGCCCCAAAAAGGTTGCCCTTCTTCCCAGGGTCACTGAACAACTGAGGTCCTGGACTCTCCATGAGCCTTAGAATATTTTTGGCCATGTACTGAAAATAAGGGGGACATGACCCTTTGTTTCCAAGGGTCATGGGTAGACCAGGTGGTTGTTGTTTTACCCGCGGAAAGTTCGTCTTGTTCGAAAGATGTGGCTCCTTTTGGTTTAAGTGGTTGGTGCTCAAAAGGAAGTATAGTTGAAATACCCTGCAACAAGTCCGTGTTTTTCTTCTTTGAGGCTCCGTACCGTTTTTGGTACCCGTTTTGAAATTGGTTTCAATTGGAAAACCCAAAGGATCACCGACATCCAGTGAAAGGATCCAACCTGCAAAACAGGCAAGTCACCTTGCTTTGGGTAAATGACCCCTTGACTGGGAAATGAGAAATGGAATGAACCGTGTTTGGGGATTCCCGAACACAGGAAACCATCAGTGTTGGATGGTGTTTTGGGGGTCATTCCATTTCTCATTGCCTGCTGAGCACCAGCAACAGGTAAGCTCCTAAGGGTGCAGAACTTGCGCTATGACTTCCCAGCCATCCCCTTAGGTTTTAGGTGTTTATGGTTTAGTGGTTGGGTTTCCGGGTTGAACCCACAAGTTAGAGTTAAACATTATGAGCAGGGTTCAGAAAACGGACAGCCCAGGGTTCAAAATCAATCCGCACGATTCTTATGGATATGGATTCGTCAGGGCCAGATGAGTTTCCGGGGTCACAACTCGATTCAGGTAGCGCCATGTGTTCCTTCTTTGTTTGTTGGGTTCCGGGAAATCAAGCAACATAAGCAACAAATCATGAGCCAGGCCCCTCCACACTCCTCCAAGCAAATATTTTGTATGACATGTTCCTTGTATTTTCAGGCTCTCGCAACAAGCAACAAGCGATACCCAGTGCTAGTAGTCAAGCCACTAGTCACCAGGCTTTCTTACCTCCAGATTTTACCATGGATTTCCCCGATCTAGGGCTATGCAGGTAACTGGAAGCGCTGGGACAGTGTCTACCCCCAGTAGTGCCCTTTCTCTCCCCTTTTTTTGGTTGGCAGGGTTGCCCGTGTCTAAAATAGACTACAGCAAAAGTGGTTTCCCCTAAACCCTGACCTCCAAAACTGGAGGACCTAGGAAAGGTCCTTTGAACATGAACTCCAAGCAAGGTTCCCGGCGCTTCCTCCCGGGCTTCCCTAGCCCCATTATTTCACCATAATCAAAGTCACCCCCTAAGTGGTGGGGGAAAGGGAAACAACCGATTCCATTTGCTGACTTTGATAACCCCCAGAAACAGTCAAAATCATGACCCCAGTGTGTGTGTGTGTGTTATTCCAGAAACTTTGGTGTTCCAACTTGGTTGCCCTTTCAACCAACCCGAAGAAACAACTCATGACCGCTTCCCTTTTTCCGGCTCCGCTCGTTTCTGTTTTCCCCGGACTTCGGACTTCGGACTTCGCTTCGGGCTGACTTCGGTGAGGCGTCATCGGGCGGGTGGGCACTTTGGCGATGAAGGCAGCCTCGGTGCCCTGCGTGAAGCAGATCGCGTCCTGCAGCTGGGCACGCGGAGAGAGAGCTCTGACTCGAGCCACGTGCTCAAAACCGAAACCCGGGTAGATGACAGTTAGTACGGAACAATCCCCTTGCCATAAATGGCTGCGGAGATCCGCCTTCCTGGTCGACCATTGTAGTACCAGGTTTTGATTGCGACTCACTTGACCTTCCATTTGCTGAAATGAGTATTTGTTACTTTTCCCTGTTGGTTTTAAAGGGAACGTATGACTACTGGACATATTTTGTGTTTTTTTCCAGGGAGCGCAAAAGCAAATGGAAGTGACGCGAGCTCACCGAGAATTGTCAAATCCCAAGGTTTTGGACATATTGTAAACTTTGCAGGGGGGTGAGTTTGGGCAAAGACATTGATGGCATGATTGTGTCCAAAGTGGTGCGAGATGTTGATGTTGTCAATCCACAGGTGTCCTTTTGATTCGTTCGTTTGGTTCGACATGGATGGGTTCTGGTTTAGATAGGTTTGTTCCATTTCTCTTATCGCCATCTAAAGGACACGGTCTATGGCTGGCAAGTTGGATGCGCCTGGAGTCTCTGAGTCTGGTCCCATGGGGTCATTTTAAAGAGGGTCAGACTCGGAGACGCTAGGAACCCACCAATTTGGGCGTGTCTTTCTGAAGCTTGGACCAACAAAACGTAACCCACAAAAAAGTCAGAAGATGACTCTGGGAACCCGCAAAAAGAGTTGATTTGGTTCAAGGTACCCCCACAAAGCATTTGGCTTCTCCTTTTGGTTGTCCTTCAACAGATGGGGCATTTGCCGGAGAAAAGACTTAGGTCTTGACCCCAGTTTGGATATGATTTGAGGGTCAGAAGGCAGCTCGAGGTGTGTGTTCTGATTTGAGAAGGTAAACCAACAGGTGTAAGTTGTGTGGGGCTGTGTGTGTGTGTGTGCGTGTGTGTGTGTGTGTTTTGTGGAGTTGCTACCATTTTTAGACTTGTTCAAAGGGACACCAAAAGGACATCTGCCATTTTAGGGCTTCATATCCTATTTTGAGATCCATTGTATTCGAGGGAAAGAGGGGGCCCGGGCTTTGCCGCGATTTCATGATATTGATGGACAAAGTCCACTCGGGTGCCGAGGCAAACCACAAGTACAGTCGAAGCCAATTTTTGGGGTCTGAATTTAACAAAAAGAGAGGCACAACTTGGATGTGTTTGTTGAGTGGCGAGCCTAAAGAGGTACTTGGTGCTTAGGGAAGCGAAACGGTTAAATGGTTGGTGCGGGTTGGTAAGAGGTGGAAAGTTATAGTTAGATCATTTGGAGCTTACGTAAGTCGTTACATGATCTTAAAGGGGCCTAACCACCAACTCAACATGGACACCCTTAAACATGGGCTATTGCCCAAAATGATGGTGAAATCCAACTTTTTTAGGTGTAGTTCAAAGGTTTGATTCCCCATTCTCTTCACCCATCGTTCTGTTTGGAAACCACCCTTTTTCCAGGGTTTTGGCCCGTTCTTCGAAGATAATGATGCCTAAAGAGAATGGGGAGGGTACAGCTAGAGTAGTTTGAGGGTCCAGGAACTCCAAACGCCCGGCCAGTCGAGGCAATGCCGGGGACGACAACGCCTGCACCACCGCCTACGCGCTGTGCAACTACGGGGAGCTGATCCCGTACCAGCTGACAGGCCGGGGGGTTTTGGGGAGGGGGGGAGGGGTTGGGGGGGGTCACCAATCATAGCTAGGTCCCCCAGCTAAATGCCCAACCTCTCGCCCCTTTTTTTGGTTGGGAGGGTTCCCTACTAAAATGGACTACAGAAAAAAGGGGTACCCTTATTCTAACCTCTCCACTGGAGGACCTAGTTTTGGGTTGCTTTCGCCCCTTCTTGAGTTGGACTTTTGAGGGTTTTGGGTCCAATTTTGGGCACCTGCGGTTGAGTAGCTGAATTGAAGAAACCCTTCCGAGGGCTCGGAAAGAAAGCCGCCTTCAGGGGAAGTTGCTTTAAATGAATTCTACCGGTGTGTGTGTGTGTGTTCCCTGAAGACGACTGAGTTAAGGCAACACTGCCGGGGCGTTTTGAAGTTGTGTATCCTTTGCTCTGGGAAGTTCTCGGCATCAAACGCAGGCTGACGTCAGGCAAACCGCCCGTCTTTCTTTCTGTCGATCTTTCATTCGTGTTGTTTTGTGTTTTATTTTGTTTTGTACTTATGTTTGTCTTTATGTATTGTGTTATTTATTTCTTTATTTCTTTCTTTCTTTCTTTCTTTTTTTCTTTCTTGCTTTCTTTCTTTCTGTACTTATGTTTGTCTTTCTGATTTGTTTTGTTTCTCCTGTCGGTTTGTCTGTCTTTCTTGCTTGCTTGCTTTCTTTATTTATTTCGTTATTTATTTCTTTTGTTTCTTTCTTTGCTGGCGCAGCACTTTTGAGATGTGGCTGAGTGAAACACGTAGCCTCAAAACATGGCATGCTAGCAATGTTCGGCCAGCAACATGCAAGATGACCGACTTCCAAGCGTGCTTCACGATGGACAGCCGCAATTTACAAACTAGGCTGACTCAGATTGCTGCTGTTTTGCGCGCGTGACTTCCGCCGTCCATGGCTTTGTTGAGTTAGGCATGTGGGGTTCCCCGGCCCTTTTCTTTCTTTCTTTATTTCTTTCTTCATTCCTTCCTTTCTTGCTCTCTTTCTTTCTTTCTTTCTTTGAGTCTTTCTTTCTTTCTTTCTTTCTTTCTTTCTTTGTTTCCGTTTTTGTGTGCGTCTTGGGGGGGCTTGCTTGCTCGCTCGCGCCCTTGCTTGCTTTGCTTTGCTTTGCTTTGCTTTGCTGGCTAGAATTGGCATGGCTTGGCTTGGCTGGGCTTGGCTTGCCTGCCTGTTTTGGTTTCAATGGTCGTTGTGGCTGGAGGGGGATGGCCCTTTGTTCACATGTGAAAACGGTAGTTGTCTGATGTTGCTCTGAGGCTTTAGAGGATGATCCAGAGCAGTTGACGACATGCGTTTGGTGTTGACATGGTGGGCCTCGCAAGTAGAAGTGCACCATCTGCATTTGGGATCTGTCAACTTGAGCCCTCGCATTCATCACGTCACCTCTGTCACTCATGAAAAAGACACGGAAATAGGGGGGCAGGGGAATGCCTGAATTTCCTCCCAAAGTGGGGCAGGGTTGCGGGGTTAAGGGGTTTATCCCCATTGCTGTGATACGAGGGCATCTCCCGCCTTATATGGGGGTTAGTGTTTGGGAAGCTCTTTTTGTAACTTATCACAGTGGATTCCATTTCAACCACAGCCCTGCGCAAAACCGGTCGGACAGGGCACAACCCCTACGACATGCGCATCAAGTGCGAGAAACCGCCTTTGTGCTACGACTTCGGCTCGGTGGAGACGTGCCCTGGCAGTATGCCAAAGCTCCAACGACTAGGCAGCGGGCCTTCCCTGGAAGGTATATTGGAAATCCTTCTTGGTTGGTTTTAAGAGCACAATTATATAACAGGAAAGCCACCATTTTGGGGCCATATTCGGATGTGTCCTTTTTAGTCCCCGAGCTGGTGGGTCTCCTTTTGGTACCAACTCAGAAGACGAGCCATCCATTTGCGGGGCCAGGGCCTCGCCCCCCCCCAGAAATAGAACCACGGGTCGGCGGTGATGATGTCACTGCCCCCACCAGGCCATATGTTTCGCCGATTTGTTCGTTCGCAAAGAAGGTTGGGTTTGGATGTATCATATGCATCATTTATGGAACTCATGTTGTTTGCCATAATTATGCCATTCTTGCAAACCTTCGTGCTCAGCCGTTCATCCTGCTCATTATGATTCAATATCAAAGGCACATTTGATTAAAATGAAAAAGGCAATCGATCACACAAAGAACGCGGGTGGAGTGTCATTATTTGATGAAGCGGAAGACGACTGAAACTGAATTTGATTTTGGTCGCCGTTTCGCTCAGGTACCTGAACGACCCCAACACGCAGAAGCAGCTGGGGGTGAACAAGAAGTGGGGCAGCTGCAACCGCATTGCGACTCCGCTTCGATTATTCCTGCACGGGTTGTAATAAACGGGTTCCAGCTTGCGCAACATGATTTTCATGTGTGTGTACAGCATTCTGGAAAGCATTTGTTGGGCACCATTTGGGTCACCCAAGTGTTGATTTCGTTATGGTTTTATCAAGGGACTTTTCCCGGTAAAACCCTTTTGGTCCACCCAATCCATTCTGGGGACCCACAGCCAAAAGAGTAGAATGGAGCTCAATAATTGTTCGGGTTCTGTCCTGTTGCTCCTTTTTTTGCCCAGAGATGACCAAACAAAGCGAGTAGAAATTGGCTCTGTGTCCTGTTGTTTCCTTTGAAGAAGCTTCCGGTACACCCATGTCCTATACCTTTTTAAAACACACAGTTGCTAACCGCGGTCTCAACACGGTTGCCCAAGGCGCTTGTTTCTATGAGTAACACAGGTATATACGTCAACCCCTCGTCAGGAGAGCTCTAATTTTCAACAACCATGAGACCTCAGGGGAAACAGCCACCACAAATCTCCATAACCCTCCAAAAAGGGGTAATCTGCCCAACAATCAGGGTTGACCCCCTGTTTTAAGGGTCGCGACCCTCAACATCCAGGGTCAACGCCGAAATTTCGGTCTCATGACTTAGCCCTTTTGGGTTGTGCAAACACCAGCCCATGGGTTTCAATTCAGGTTCTCTTCTGCACGGAATGGCCAGCGAATTCGGCGCGTGCGGTGCTGTTTTTTGGTACACCCTTAAACCAAACATGGGTTGCCTTTTTTCGGGGACCCCGCTCAACAGGAAAAAACACGTGGTAGTGGTTTCGAAAACACGGGGTATCTGGACCCTCCAACTGCCCATAAAGAAGGGATTTCACCCCATATGTTTTTCGGGCCATAACCCATTTGTTAAGGGAATTTTCAGGGTCCAGGTACTCTCAAAAAGAAAGCACACCCAGGTGGAACATGAAAGAGGCTCCCTAGAAGACGCTGTGGGGGCCCCTTTTATGTATATATATATATATAATATTTTTTGCTACAACACCAAGGGTTGTGAAGGTACCCCTTGTATAGGCCCGTTGTAGAGCCCCAATGCGTGGTCCCCAGCTGCTTATTTCCCTTCAATGTTGCAAGCATTTGGCCAAGCCTTGAATATGATTCCTTAGTGGCTTTCCACTCTCCCCAAACTGCTACTTCCCAGGGAATGAGGTTTGCTCACAATGAGCAAGCCATGGATCGAACATTGGCATTGTGCCTTTTCGTGAATCCCTTTGAGACCAAGTCTTTAGGATTGGATGTACCAGGCAGACTTGAAAAAGATCAGGGAGTTCACTGCTATCTATTTCCGTGTCTTTTTTTCTGCGGACCCCAAAATGGTGTCCTTTTCGTTTCCCTTTCAATCCACCAAAGGGAAGCCTCAAAAAAAGACGCCGGAAAATCACAACTATGATTTTGGGTATACTCAAGCCTTAGAGGAATAGTCAGGCTTTGTTTCCCTTGCGAAGAAGGGCCTGGTCTTGACAGGGAATATGATACGATGACGCCGGGATGACCCTGGGGTCGCTATGTTTTCCCCAAATGCATGTACTCCTACGTAAGGCCCATACAGGGGCTAGCATACCCCCACCGCTACACGCCTGGGGAGTGATAGGCTGTAAGCCTGCAGGACTGGTCGGTTTTAAAAAGGGGGTTGCGTGCAAACCGACACTGATCGAGCTAGTAGAATCGAACGTCAATGCTTTGGTGCATTTTGCTTGGATGTTAGGACTTTAACTTTTTGCCAACTAATGGGTTTTCCATTGGACCACTACAAGTTAAGCTTTTACCAGGGGAGCAGAAAGCAACCGAGTTTTCTTAGAGCGTCACCTTCGTGGACGGGTAACGGCGGCCATTCAATTATACGAGCCCAAATGGGTCTGTCTCTTTTGGAGCTGGTGCACCTTTTTTGATGGAGAAGGGAAACCGAAAGGAAGACACTCAGGTCCATGTTCCGAAGAAAAAAACAAGCAAAACAAAAAAGGAAAGGAACAAAGAAGCCGCGACGAGAGGTGAATTTGGCCTTGAATTAAGCAGCGACGAGAGGTGAATTTGGCCTTCCAGCACGACTGGATGAAGAACTACCAGAACAAGATCCCGGACTTGCTGTCCGCTGGCCTCCGGGTGCTCATCTACGCCGGTGATGTGGACCCGTGGCGGAATATCGACGACTTTTGTTTTTTCTTTTCTCGGAAGGGTGCGAGAAGAAGCCCTGCCAACGTGTCTGGTTGGTTTTCCTCATTTGTTTGCATTTTGTTTTATGTTTTTTCGTTGGAACGACCTGCATTTTCTTGAACATTTGTTGACCGGTTTGTTGTTTTGGAACCCGGTCCATACATTTGTTTGAAAGAACATTTTTTAGGTTCCCCCGGCTTTTAAGGGGAATGTTTTTGTCCAGGGGACTTATGCAACTAGAGGGTTTTTGGGATACCCTTAAAGGAAGCCACAAGGAATGGGTCATAGGGGGTCATTTGCTCATTAGGGAGAATCAGCCAGTTCAAACATCTTCAGACCACTATTCTTACGATTCAACTGCTTGTTCAAACATGTATGGGAGTGCTGCTTGTTGAGTTGGTATCCTTTTCCAGGAACCATATTGGATAGACTGTCGGTGTTTTGCTGGTCTCTATCACGTGATTGGGCTCTTTTTCCTTTAAACATCCCAAAGGAAACTCAAACAAGTCTTCAACCTGGGCCAAGATGTGATGTTCAAAAGCAGCTTTAACTGGGACCTTTGAAGTTATGTCACGTTCAGGGGTTCATCCATTTCCCATTAAAGGCAATCTCCAAAAGTGACAAGTGTCGTCACGACTTCTTTGGCATTGCCTCGACAAGACTCTTTTCCTATGCGGGGTCTCGACAAGTGGCAGTTTCAAGAGACACCAATAGAAACCACCAGTCAATTGCAACGTTTAAAGGGGAACTCCAGTCACCCCTGACACTGTTGTATTTTGGAGTCAGGGAGTCAGGGCTCCAATATCCCTTTTTCTGAAACCCAGTCAATTGCAACCTTAAGTGGAAAGTCAAGGGCACCTGTCAGGACGCCCAAAAAATCCAGGGGCTGAACAAT
Organism: Effrenium voratum; assembly: GCA_963377175.1. Classification (NCBI taxonomy): domain Eukaryota; class Dinophyceae; order Suessiales; family Symbiodiniaceae; genus Effrenium; species Effrenium voratum. Next base: position 294,228 of record CAUJNA010000003.1, read on the forward strand.
TATGTTTGCCTCAGCAGCTGAAAGATATGAGGTCTTTGCGGTTTGGACAGCTTGGGGAAGGTTCCGGAATTTCAGGGGGGCATATCACCTGGGCCTATTTTGCCTCCATGGTCATGACTCCATTGGGCGTTGTGGTCCTCAACTCCCCATGCTAACTATTCAGTCCCCTTGTTTATCCCCACTTCTGTGATACTTTTGGGAATCTCCCCCTTCAAATGGCAGGTTTGGTTTTGGGAAGCCCTTCTTGCAACGCTTACCTCTTAAAAACACAACTTTTCAACTTTTTGGGTAACATGGGCTATATGTCTGTAAAAGATTAACTTCCCCAGGGCTTGGAGTTTTAAGGGGTAAGAACGTATCACAGATTCGTGGACTCCATTTCAACACACAGCCCTCACGATTCGTAAAGGTCAGCAAATCGAAGAGCCAAGTCCCCTACCCCCTACTCCAAATACCCGGCCTTTTTCTAGGGTATGATTCGTCGACCCCCTACTAAAAAAGGGAAGGAGGTATTTACCATGTAAACCCGTTTTTTTTTTCTCGCTCAAAAAAACAAATGCCAACCTGGCACCCCGTATGGCTGTTTTTTTTTCGGTCAGACTCCCGTATTTGGCCGTATTTGCCCGTATGGCCATGATTTTTCGGTCATTTGCGTAAATCACCCGTATGAAACCCATATTTTTTCGACATGTTGTTGAAAAAAATCCGTATGGCCATTTTTTTCGGTCAAAAGCGTATGACCTAAAAAAAACAGCCATATGGGGTCCCAGGAACTACTTAAAGCCTGGGGTAAATAAGGAGGTTCCCGGGGGGGTATTTGGAGACTCAGGACTACATCTGCAACTGGCTGGGCAACAAGAAGTGGGCCTTGGCCATGGATTGGCCCCACAAGGAGCGATTCCGAGCCATCGGAGTGCTGGGGTCACCCATTTCTCGGATATCTCGACATTCGGATTTCGGATTTTGTTTTTCAGATTTTCAGGGGGGTCATGTATGTTGACCCGATGTTTGTTGGAGTTTCAGGGGGGTCAACATGACCCGCACTTGGACCCCATTTTTCAGTTGTTGTCTTTTGCTCCGAGAGAAACACTGGGTGATAGGATGGTTTAGGTCGGTGCACGAACATGTCAAACACGACGAGATTTTCCGAAGCTCCGGCCGCCGGCTCCGCCGCTTTCAGCTGAAAACGTCTGGCCCAGGTCTGGGCCGTCTAAGTGGTTCGGGGCAGCTTGCAGGGATAGACAGATTGCTTACGTGATTTCCCGGGGTACCATCCCTGAAAAAAAGACCTCGAGGAAAAACTACCCCCTACTCCAAATACCCACTTTTTCTAGGGTTTGTTGGGAAAAACCTGGGTTTCCAGGGTAAATACCTCCTTTTTTAGTAGAGGGTCGACATGATACCCTAAAATGCCCAGGGCGAACAGCGATAGTTTTTTTGTTTCTTGGAAAAGCAGGATGGTTGAAAACCGTGTTGCCCAGAGACACGCTGCTTTCTCATTTTGTTTTTGGAAGGGTTCCCGTTTAAACTCAACCCATGGAAATCCACTGGGAGTTTCAGAGAAAAGAATGGCCAAGGAATCAACCCCTACCCCTGTACCGATCCTAGGTCCCCCACTAGTGCCATTTTCCCGTTTCTTTTTTGGGGGGAGGCTTCCCCTACTAAAATAGACAAAAAAGACAAACATCGGGTACCAAAATTATTCTAAGCTCCAAAACTGGAGGACCTAGCTATAAACTCCCCTCTATGGTTTCTTCAAGGGAATCCCTGGCTTATTTCCAACACCCTGGATCATTCCCTATTGATCCGTTCTTCGCATAATTTTACCTCACAGAAGGCCTTTGGCATTTGTAGGTTACGGTTCCCAACTGGGCGGCGTCCTTGGATGCCTTTTTCCAAAGAATATGACCTGGAGTCTCCATGACTTCCCGACCACTTCGGTCTTGTTCGCTTTCGATCCATCGCTGGGTTTGGGGGATCAACACTAGGTCCCCCAGCGATCGGTGCCCTTTCTCACCCCTTTTTTGCTTGGGAGATTCGGTTCCCCAACTAAAATAGACTACTTGGAGTCTCCCCAAGGACCCGAAATAAAAAACGCTTGGTCATGACCCCTAGTTTTGGGTCGAGTCATGACCAACCATTTTAATTTCGGGTCCTTAGGGAGACTCCAGGCTGAAAGAAGGCCTTTGGCACTTGGAAATCACGAAACCCATCGGTTTTTCCACAGACTATCACCTAAAAGAAGGCCGGGTATTTAGACCTGGAGTCTCCTTCTGACCCTTAAAAATGCTTGGTGACCCAAAATAACCTGGACCCCCAAAAGACCCCTTTTTATTGCCTTTGACCCAGAAAAAAGCGGTACAAAGCCAGAAAAGGCCTTTTGGGGGTCCAGGAATGGTTGGTCATGGACCCATTCTAAATTTCGGGTCCTTAGGGCGACTCTAGGGAGGTTACGGTCCAAAGCAACGGGCGGTTGCCGCCACCGCCACTTGCGTTCGTCGGCTGCGGTCAGGACGCCTTCAATGCGGCAGAGGACAAGGCACAATCGATCCCCGAAGTCTCGGTCTGGTTGGCAACATATGATATAAACAAATACCGACTTTGTTTGTTTAAAGGGGCTTTGTTGTTTGAGTTTTTGCAAAGCCTGTTTTTTTGGGCATGTGTTGGAAAACCTGTTTTTTTTAGGGCACGGGCAACATGTGTGCTATGAGAGCTGTCTGCGCCATCTTTGAGATTTCTACATAGGAGCTTTCTGTGCTACCAAAATACCAACTCTGTTTTTTTAGTGGGCATGTTTTGGAAAACCAATCGGTGTTTCATACCAACTTTCTTTTGCCGGCATGTTTTGGAAAGCCGGTTTCGGTTTTTCAGGGTAAATACCGATCCCTTTTTTAGTAGAGGGTCGACATCATACCCTAGAAAAAAGCGGGTATTGGGTGTAAGGGGTAGGAGAACGCGGCTGGAACCCCAAATCTTCCATTTGCTGAAATGAATAAATTTGCATTTTTCCCCTTGTTGGTTTGGAAGGCAATCGATTTCACTACTGGAATGCTGTTCTCATATTTCCCAGGGTGCGAAAAAGCAACTGGAGGAAGTTTTGTTTTTTTAGGTTCCTCGTTTTCAAGGGTACCCTCCAAGACACACATACACACAAGCCATGTGGCGGAATGGAATTTTGAGAGTTAGAACCTTCTGAAAAGTGCCCGGACCCCCAAAGGACCCCTTTTTTCTGCCTTTGTACCCTTTTTTTTGGGTCAAAGGCAGAACAAAGGGGTCCTTTGGGGGTCCAGGTGGTTGTGCGACATGTCCAAAGGGCTGATTAAACATCATGCTCAGTATGACTCAGTTGAGCCCAGTTGGGGTTAGTCAAACAAGAGTGAGCAAAGCATGTTTATGCAGGGAAGCCGGACCCCCCAAAAAACAAATAACAAAGGAGAACTAAAAAAAACACCCCCCCCCCCCGAGAAAAAAAGGAGAACTAAAACAACGACCCCCCCCAAAAAAAAATGAAAGAAAGAAAGAAGACGATAACTAAAAAAAACGACCCCCCCCCAACCAAAAAAACAAAACTGAATCGGTTTCCTCCCTTGTGCAAAAGAGAAGCGAAAGGCCTCTCCGTCAGTTAACAGGCAGCTCTTCAGGTTAATTGGGGAGTGTGCGCCGAATCGAATTACGGCTTCGGGTTGTGGTTGTAAGTTGTAAGGAAAACAACGAAGCCGAGCTTGGTTGGTCAGTTGACTGTAAGCCTGAACATCTCGCAGAGTCCAATTCCTGGTGTCACTATACAGTTTCTGGGACACATCCATTTGAATCAAGCTCCATGCTTTGTTAGACGCTCAGGCAAACCCTTTGTTTGAAGAGGGTCCGGCCCTGGTTTGAGATGTCTGATGTGTTTTCGGATGGACACCCCAAAAGGGTTGCAATTTGTTTTGGTACACAGTTTTCTGTTTTTGGTCACTCGGCGACTTAGCTATGAATCTCAAGCGGGAGTCTCCTACAAAATGGTTGGACATATTTCCCCTCCGAAATGATGTCCACCTAAGGGCCACTGGTCTACTCCCTTTTCCTTTTTGGAACCTCATGATGGATTCCAGCAAATTGCTCAAAACCCCTGCAACATTCAGGATACAAGGGGCAATCTCATGACTTGTTTACCTACAACCATGACATGCGCCTTGTGTCCGAGAACCCCATAATGATTTTGGACCTCGGCACTCGGGTTTGGCGCGTCGTTTCCGGCCGCCTGCTTGGATGTTCAATGCGCCAAGTGAAGTGGTGATCGCCACCTGGGTTGTAACCCGTTACTGACAGGGTTAAGTCCACTCCTACCCCCTACTCCAAATACCCACTTCTTTTGGGGTATTTTTGGGAAAACCTGGTTTTCCATGGAGAATACCTCCTTTTTTTTAGTAGAGGTTGACATCATACCCTAAAGCAAGATGGTATTTGGAGTATAGGGGGTACAAGTGGGTTGTTTCACCCAGGTTGCCGCTTACAACTGAAGTCAGCGAGTCGAACACCCAAGGATTGAATCCGGAGACCCACTTTTTTTAGGGTATCATATACCCTTTTCTTAGAAAGGGATCGGTATTTACCCGTTACCCAGGCTTTTGCCGAAAAAATACCAACTAAAAAACGTGGGTATTTGGAGGTTACGGGGGTAGTTCATGTTTAGGGATTCCTCCGGGCGCTTGCCCGAACCCCCAGAAAACGATAGTCTCTTGCATTTGCTGTTTCACCCTCGGCAAAAGCTGTAACATAATTCCAGTAGTGACATCGATTCCCTTCAAAACCACCTGGAACCCCCCCCAAAAAAATATATCTTTTCTGGCTTTGTACCACTTTTTTTCTGGGTCAAAGGCAACAAAAAGGGACCGGTCGTTTGGGGGTCTTTTGGGAACAAGCGGCAGCAACAAACAGCACTCAGCGGTGGGAATATTTCTCAGTGCCAAGGGCAACACGTTGCTCCCATTTGCTTAAGAACATGCTTCTAGGTCCCCCAGTAGGTGCCCTTCTACCCCTTTTTTTTGGGGAGGGCTCCCCTGCTAAAAAAAGACTACCGACAAAAGGGTACCCTGATTATAACCTCTCTACTGGAGGACCTAGACATGCTTAGTTTTCCCTCTTGGCTTTAAAGGGAATCGAGTTTGCTGCTGGACATGTTTTTCATTCTCCTGGAGTCTCCATGACCCTTCAAACATGGGTCCATGACCCCATTATTTTGGGTAACGACCAACCATTTTTTAAGGGTCAGGGAGACTCCAGTCTCTTTTTTTTCAAGCGACGAGAAAGCGACTGGAATGATTTTTGCTGGTGCTCAGCAGGGAATGACCGTTCCGGCTGTCCGGAATGATCCTGGGGATTACAGGAAGCCACCAGTTGGATGGTTTATGGGAGTCATTGCTTCGTTACCTACAGGTTGAAAAAGCAAATGGAGGAAGTTAGTAGAGGGTCGACATCATACCCCCAAAAACAGAGGGTATTTGGAGGTTACGGGGGTAGTTTATCTTTTAAAGTTCCTCGGTTTCAGTTCCTCAGTTGAACCATCTGCTTTCATAGGGGCCATCCCCTATTGACACGGTTTTAAGCAAATGGAAGTATATAAACCGTCCCCTTTAAGGGAATCCCCAACACCGGCTCATTCCCAAACCCCGAACAATCAGGTTTTTCATGAAATGGAAGTGAGGGGTCCACCTTTTTGACAACCAGGTACCTGGAGTCTCCTTCTGACCCTTCAAAAATGGTTGGTCCTTACCCAAAATCATGGAAAGGGTCATGGGATCCCCATTTTTCTTTCGGGTCCTTAGGGAGACTCCAGGTAGACTTCAACTCCAGGTGGCGCTCCGAGCGTTTCACTCTCGCCCGAGTCGCCCGCGCCTCGCTCGCTCGCTCGGCGGGTTCGGCCCGGCGGCTTCGAGGCCTACACGGTGGAGGGCAAGGCCGCGGGGCGGCTGCGCTCGGCGGAGGGCTTTCACTTCATGCAGGCGGTCTGGCTGGGCGGTTGGGGCTGGTCGTGGCTGGTCATGGCTGGGTCTTTTCAAAACCAGGGGTGTCTGACTTCGAAAAGGCGGTGTCTGGGTGTCTGTCGTTTTTGTTCTTTGTTTTTTCTTTTTTTAAATACTCCCCTAACAGCTGAAAGGTCGCGTTTTTTTTTCTTCTTCTTTTTTTTTCTAGGTTCCCCAGCGATCGGTGCCCTTTCTCACTCCTTTTTTGGTTGGGAGGGTTCCCCTACAATAGACTACGGCAAAAAGGCTACCCTTATTCTCACCTCTTCACTGGAGGATCTAGTTTTTATTCCCCAACAGCTGAAAGCTTTGGGGTCTCAGCCCGGCCCTGAGGTAAGGTTCCACCGGGGTTTTAGCAAGGTTCCACGGCTGCGGGGTGGTGCGAGCACAAAAAAGAGCACCGCATGCTGTTGGGGATATCACCTGAGCTTATATATACATATATATATATATGATATATATATATATATTCTAGGTCCCTCAGCTCGGTGCCCTTTTGAACCCCTTTTTTGGTTGGGAGAGTTGGTTCCCTTCATAAAATAGACCAAAACGAGAAAAACCGGTGGGTACCCTTCCAGCCTCTCTGGACCTATTTCGGCTTCCCGAAAGCGGTCAGCTGGAAATGGACAGCTAGAGGACTGAAGGCGACGATGCCAACCCCCGATTCACCTCCAAATACGGTCCAAATACCCACATTTTTTAGTTGGCATTTTGGAAAAGCCAAACCAAAAACGAAAAACGAAAGTACCCCCTACTCCAATTCACCATGTTTTAAAGGGTATTTTAGGAAAAACCTGGGTTTCCATGGTATATACCGATCCCTTTTTTAGTAGAGGGGCGACATCATACCCTAAAAAAAGGCCGGGTATTTGGAGTAGGGGCAATCCGTTGAAGCCGTTTCAATCTGATGAGAAACGCAAGAACTTTTGGGACGAAAGGGAACTCAATGCAATGCTGAGATAAATGGATCTTCCAGGCCCATGCCTCTAGCTTTTTGTCAACTTCCATTTGCTGAAATAAATGTTATATATACCCCCTACTCCAAATATCCACTTTTTCTAGCTGGATGTCCATGGTAAATACCTCCTTTTTTAGTAGAGGGTCGACATCATACCCTAAAAAAGTGGGTATTTGGAGTCGGGTGTGTATATATATACATATTATTGAATCTTTGTTGGTTTTAACGGGAATCTATTTCACCACTAGAATGATGTTGCGATTTCTTTCCATAGGGCGAAAAACAAATGGAAGTTGGCTGGGCTTTTTCACGGTTGGACCGGTTTGGTTTCCCTGCAAACCCAGCAAAAAGGGGTATAACTGAAAACAGCTCAAAAGTCGGCAACAGTTGGAGCCCGGAGCCTCCATTTATCTTGGCGGCATTCGGAACCAGCGAATCGTGCGGTTCGGCTTTGGTTTAAACGAGAGGTGTTGAGTCGGTTTGGCGGGAGTTCCGAAATAAACCCACTAGATGTTTTTGTTTTTTTGAGCAGTTATTTTTTTTGTGTGTGTAGCAGGGGGTCTGAGGACAGCCCCGATGATCCGAATGAAACAAGAGGTCCATGACCCCTTTCTGTATTCGACCTATGACCTTGGGATTCGGACCCCCAAAATGGTAGCCGTCAGTATCCGCCAATGTGGATGGGTTCCTTGTGGTGTTCCTCTCTCAAACCACTCTCGAAGGGGGTACTTTGAAGCAAAGACACCCAGTGGCGCTTCGGAATATGTTTCATTTCTCCCTGTTCATCTTAAACATTGTTGTATAAGAGGTTTCTATGACTACTGGAAATATCCTCAAGTCCAGAAAACTTAAGCATGGGGCAGTTTTTTGCTTGCCTGCCAACTGATTCTTGTTACTCATTACATGCCCTTTAGCCATGCAGTCCTTAGCTTCATCTCTTCTGGGGGCACAAAGTTTTTGGCCGCCTGAGGAGGTAGTATCGGCAACCAAACGTGCTCAAGACTGGTTGGAAGAAAGATATGCTCTTGTACTCCTTACACGCAATACCCGATGTTTAAGAGCATGATGTCGAACTTCTGCTTTAACAAAAATAGTATTTGCCCTGAACAACCAGGTTTTCCAACAAATGCCTCAAACAGAAAGAGGGGGTATTTGGAGACGGGGGTAAATAAAAATTAGGATCTTGTGGCTCCTTGGATGTTTAACCGTTCAAGTATTTCATACAACTAGCAGGCGGGGGTAATTTTGGAGGCGCATCCGCTCTGTTCCTTGGTTCCCTGGATTCGCATCACTGAAAGCTACCCACTGGGTCCCATTAGGTAACCGTCCGATCTATGTTCCTTTTGGTGTCTATATCGGGTGGTTCCAGCCCCGAACAGTTACCTACAAAATCACCCCCTACACACAATACAAGCAGGGTATCATGTCAACCCATTACCAAACAAGGGATCCATATTTATTATAAAACCGATGGGTTTTTCGATTCAACAGCTACCAACTCAAAAAGAAGCGGCCGGGTATTTGGAGATTGCGAGGGACAGCTTTGCGTGGATCCGTGACACAACTCGAGCTCAAGGCTTTGGCCCTTGGCCTTGACTTGGGGTCTTTTTTTTGACCGTTTCTAGGGCTTATCAAAGTCAGAAACTGGCGTTGTTTCCCTTTAACCTAGTGGGGGTGACTGGTAAAATCATGAGGCCAGTTGGCTCCTTCCCCCCCCCTCTCCTTTAGCCCCCGCCCTGAAGCTTAAACGACTTCTCTTGCAGGGGCGAAGCTTCGCCTGCCCTTCACTCCGATCGAATCGGACGCTTGGCCAGGTGTACCAGGCCGGACACATGGTGCCAATGGACCAGCCCGCCGTGGCGCAGCAGATGCTCAACGACTTCCTGCAGGGCAAGTTCGACCAGAAGGCGCGGCGAGCCGCGCCGCTCGCCGCGCGCAACGCGAAGCGCGAAACGCGAAGCGCGTCGAGCCGCGCCGCTTGGCGCGGCTGGTGGCTTGGCGCTTGAGGGAACCAGCGAGTCGTGTGTGGGTTTTGGGTACCACCCAAGCCCAAAAGGAACCACACACAGGTTTCGATCTCCAGCTCTTTGCCGACGGGGAATCATTTGGCCCAGCTGTCGACTTCGGAAGAACAATCTGAAGGGCGACACCTTCCGACATTAGGTCCAACAATTGCGGGGAACATAAATCCGGCCGGTTAGTTACTTTGCTCTTTGACCCATGGTAACCTTTCACCTTTTTTTCGCGAAAATGTCCAACAGGATTGAATTCACCCGGAAAAAAATGCACCTTCTTCGAACTTTGTGGACAAAATGTCACTGTTAGTCTTTGCAAGCAGGCCAACCCTGATTTCAGCTGACGATGTTTACATTCTTCATAGGTTTGTTTTGCAGATGATTACACTTGGCGGTTCCCAGCCGTCCGGTTGGGTGTTTAGGTTTTTAGTTGGTTCAGGTCCCCATTTTCCCTTCCTCAGCACTTGTGGCTTACCCTGTTGGGACCGGGTCCCGGTTCCATGTTGGGGAGGGAGGGTAGTCCGCTAAAAGCTATTCAGGGGATCGCGGTTAGTAGAACGGGCCTCGTCGTTTTCACCAAAAAGAAACGCGGAGTTTTTGAAGGTCGGACCGAGCGCTTTCCGGATTTAACCAAAGCTGTCTTGGGCAGAGTGATGAAACAAACAACTGCGCCCGCCGAGGAAGTTGGCTTTCCGTTTGGTTTCTATGGGAGACAACTGTCTGGAGTCTCTCTTACCTCTTAAAAACACAACTGTTCAACTTGTTGGGGGTCACATGGGCTATATGTCTGTAAAAGATGAGAACTTCCCCAATCCTTGGAGTTTTAAGGGGTAAGCTCTATGACCCTTAAAACATGGTGTCATGACCCAGTTCTTATGTTAGGCAAACGCACCTCTCTTTTCTTGTCTGGGCTTGGAGACTCCAAGTACCCCCCACTCCAAGTACCAAATACTCGGCCTTTTTCTAGTTGGTATGTCTTTGAAAAACCCGGTTTTCGAGGGCAAATGCCTCCTTTTTGTGTAGAGGGTCGACATCATACCCTTGAGAAAGTTACCCCCTGCTCCAAATACCCTCTTTTTCTTGGGTAGACATGTCGACCCTGCACTAAAAAAGGAGGTATTTACCATGAAAAACCAGGTTTCCAAAAAATAGTTCTAGGGCAAGTTGGTATTTGGAGTAGGGGGTAGTATTGGGTGTGGGGGGGGGAGCATGGGAAAAGTTGAGATCAAGAAAGTGCTTGCTCTCGGACGGCCGTCCGCTTCCGCTTTCGTGTAAAAGCGTCCAGAGCTCGCTCCAAAGGTTTGCGCGTTCAAGCGGTAAGGACATGAGGATTTCAAGCCCCCAGCCCGAGGGAAAGCCAACAAGTGGGCGTGGCTCAAAACTAAACAGGAGGGGTTACGCAGGTTTTGGTCTCCATTTGAGGGAAAGCCAACCATTCAGTACTCAGTAAAGGCGATTGAGTTCTTGCCGAGTAAGGCGATTGAGTTCTTTCGATTTCAACCACCCTTTGACTCCAAGAGTGAGGATCACTTCAAATTACAAGGCCTTATGCCTGATTTTAAGGCCTTATGCCTGATTTTGTCCGACTTAGGCCGACGTTGAACCGCGTTATGCCGCTTTGGGGCAGCCGAGTTCTCCAAATGCATTTGTTTTGCTCCTCCTTTTTTTTGTGGCGCACAGACGGGTGAGTGTGATGTGTGCCTGGACCCTCAAAATTCCCTCAAAAATGGGTTATGGCCCCACAATTATGGGGGTGAAATCCGTTTTTTAAGTTGGTAGTTGAGGGTCCAGGTGTATGTGTGTTTGTGTGGTGTGATGTGTGGTGCGTGATTCGTGATGTGTGATGTGTGTGTGTGTGTGTGTGTGAGTGTGTGTGGGATGTGTCTCTGTGTCTCTCTGTGTCTCTCTGTGTCTCTCTGTGTCTTTCTGTGTCTCTCTGTGTTGTCGCTCTATGTCTCTCGGTGTGTCTCTGTGTCTCTCTGTGTCTCTCTGTGTCTTTCTGTGTCTCTCTGTGTTTTTCTGTGTCTCTCGGTGTGTCTCTGTGCCTCTCTGTGTCTCTGTGTGTCTCTCTATGTCTCTCTGTGTCTGTCTGTGTCTCTCTGTGTCTCTCTGTGTCTCTCTGTGTTTTTCTGTGTCTCTGGGTGTGTCTCGGTGCCTCTCTGTGTCTCTGTGTGTCTCTCTATGTCTCTCTGTGTCTGTCTGTGTCTCTCTGTGTCTCTCTGTGTCTCTCTGTGTCTTTCTGTGTCACTCTGTGTTTTTCTGTGTCTCTCGGTGTGTCTCTCTGTGTCTCTCTGTGTCTCTATGTGTCTCTCTGTGTCTCTCTGTGTCAGTCTGTGTCTCTCTGTGTCTCTCTGGTGTCTCTGTGTCTCTGTGTGTCTCTCTGTGTCTCTCTGCGTCTCTCTGTGTCTCTCTGTGTCTTTCTGTGTCTCTTTGTGTCTCTCTGTGTCTTTCTGTGTCTGTGTGTTTGTGTTTCCCTTCACGACTCAAGAACCCATCAAAACGAAGCCCATTCTTTCTCCGAGTCCTGTCGCAAGGAGGCCATTGTCGTCTGAGACGGGCCCAGGGATGACCACGGCTGAGCAGCCGCCGGGTGGCTGCAGTGCGTTTACGAGATTTCAACATGGGTGTGTGTGGCTGTGTTTATTTGTTTTGCGGGTAGATGGTTTACCTTGGTTGAAATGGAAACCCACAGGAACAGCATTTCAACCTACTTTGACACATGCCCAGATCAGTCGGAGGTCTTTTGGTGTCACACTGGTGGACGGTGGCATCAAGCTGCCAGTCTTCCAGTCGTGAGGGTGTGATTGGCGTGGCAGATCGTCAATCCGAGAAGAGACCTTGCCGGTTGGGTTCGGTCAAAAAGATGCCGCGCGCACACTCAGGATTCCTGCAAATTCGCGGAGAGACAGCTACCTCCGAGCAAAGGATCACTTACTCCCATGTGGCTGTGGCTCAAACAAGCGGTACCAAACTGGCACCTTGGCACAAACCAAAGACTAAAACCCGCGCAGGGCCCCACCCTCTCTATTTCCCGGGTTAACCGGCGAGAGAGGGTTAGGTGAGGGAGAGAGGGTTGGGAATGGAGTGTGAGATGGTGCATGAGTGAGTGAACGGATGGAGAGTGAATGAGATCCTATTTCCTCCATCCCATCACTTCTACATGCTATATCTCTCACACACATTCACTCTATTCCTTCCTCGCCTTTTTTCTAGGGGTTAATGATGGGCGAGGAATAGTAAGGAATAGATGGAGGGTTGGGTCTTTCTATGTGTGACCCAACATGAAGAACATGATCCAAGAGCCGAGAATTGGAGGTGAAGGGATCCCACATCCATCTACAAATTTCTTTAGGATGTGGAACAAGAATGAGAGAGATGAAAGGGAGGGATTTCCTGTAGACCAACCTTCATCTCCCATTATTATTTTTCCTTTTGGCCATCTTTTCCTATCACCCAACCTTTCCTCTTCCCTACAGCCTAACCTAGAGATTCCTAAAGTGGCTGTGTGTAGGTTGGGTAAGTGATAGGAAAGGAATGAATCCTTAACCGCTATCACCGCCTCCAGGCTGTTACATTCCTATCTTCATCTTGGGATTTCTACATCTCTTTTCTGTTTCTAATTAAATACTATTTTTATATGAGTTCATCTTTATTAGAATTACATTATGTTGCAAATGAATGAGTCTTCAGGAACAGCTAATATTGGCGAAGCAATGGAAAGAGACAGATATTTTGTAGGTTAAAAGACTTCTCCATTATATCTCTGTCTCTTTTATCATTCTTTACAAATATTTCCATTCCTTACAATTCTTTGCTTTTATTGAAGTTATTATCTGTCTTTTCTTTTACATCTTTATCTTATTATATTTCTATATTGTTTGTCTTTCTTCTCGGCAATTCTTCACTTTGGGAATTACAATAAAGACAAACAGCGAGAGAAGGGAGCGGTTGGGATCAGAGATTACATGTAGATAAAGATGCCATTAGATTGCTTCCCTGGCGGTCATTGACTCTTTAACTTTGAGCCACACCCATGTGCGAGACAGCATTTTCCCCTGTTGATCCCTTTTGCGAGACACCTTTCTAGAAGCCCTTCCTGAGGGGGTCTTTTAGGTGGCCTTCACCCCTCCACAAATCTCTCGGTAGACAGCTGAGAACTGGGCAAAGAAATTGAGCTGCAGAAGAGGGCAAATATATTCTGTCCATCTGCGTTCGCAAGTAGAAAGAACTAGCAGCTTAAAAAAGGGGTATTGCAACCCAAAGTCCTGGGTGGTGATTCCCATGTTTGTTTTCCCTTTGATGGTCTTAGAGGGGATCGATTGCACTACTGGATGTTTTTTCCTAGAATCAGAATTCACCCATACACCTTCTGGGGCGTGTGTCAAAATGGGCGGGTAAACCGCCATGGGTTGGTTCCTTTTGGTTCCCTTCAACAGGCTCTAAAACGGGGTACCCAAACAACACACACACACACACCCTACTCCAAATACCAACTTTTGTTTCGGGCATTTTTTGGAAAACCCGGTTTTTCAAGGTAAATACAAATCCCTTTTTAGAAGAGGATCGAGATGATACCAAAAAAGAAGGCCGGGTATTTGGAGTCGGGGGTATACTGAACCGAAGTCGTGGGCATCCTATGTACCTTGACCCTCAAAAAATTCCGACTAGCCCCAAAATGTAATTATGGGGTGGGTGAATTCCTCTTTTTTAAGGGTTGTTCCTTTTTTTTTCCAAACAGTGTGTCCACTGAGGGGTTCTTACGGTAAGAGTAAAGGCCCGGTGCTAAATCGAGGTGCCCGGCCTGGCCGCGCCCATTTTGCGTTGTATTTACCGCAAAATCGTGAGGTTGTAGGATGTCGAAGTGCGTTTCGGCTGCGCAGGCTCGCACAAAATGAGGCCCCCGAGTTTGTCCGGGAGCATTTTGCGTGGTATTTACCGTCCATCGAGATTTTCATGATGTCGAAGTGCGTTTCGACTGCGCAGGCTCGCACAAAATGAGGCCTGCGAGTTTGTCCGGGAGCATGTTGCGTGTTATTTACAGCAAATCGTGATGTTGTAGGATGTCGAAGTGCGTTTCGACTGCGCAGGCTCGCGCAAAATCAGTCCCGCGAGCGCGGCCGGGAGCATGTTGCGTGGTATTTACTGCAACATTGTGCTGTTGTATGAAGGCGAAGTGCGTTTCGACTGCGCAGGTTCGCAGAAAATGAGGCCCGCGAGTCTGGCCAAATCATGATGTTGTATGATGCCGAAGTGCGTTTCGGCAACACCGCGCAGTTCGTGTAAACTTAGTGCTGGGCAAATATGCTCTTTGCTGGTGGGTGGGAGAGTTTGCTGCGGGACATAGGTACAGAAACTAACCGTGACGCTAAAAAATTCCCAAGTCGCCTGCGTTGCGACTTGTTGTTGCGACTGGCTCTCGTGACTCTAGGGCCGTTGGCAGTGCGTCGCGTGCCTCAGTCGGCTGATTCCGCGGCATGGAAACCTCCAAGTCCATGTTTCACGCATAAAGATGCCGGAAACCACCCACTCCATGCCGTTGTCCGTACACAAGCGCCCGCAGGATGCCCATGTCTTTCGCGCCGGGTCAGCTTGATTGTTTACGCCCGTCACTGTTTGGGGTCTCTTGCCGGGATATTTTTCGTTTTTTTTGGAGTTGGTAGTTTGAGGGAGGTATGTTTTTACCTCATCCTGTGTTTTTCATGGTAAGTACCGGTCCCTTTTTTACTAAAGGGTCGACAAATCATACCCTAGAAAAAGGGCCGGGTAGTTGGTGTAGGGGGCTGCCCGGTGAAGCCGAATGTGTTGGGCGAATTCCAATATTTTGGGAGTCGAGCAAGAGCTGTCGCCCCTACGAGCATACCGCCTGCTCCAAATACCAACTCTTGTTTTAGTGATCAGTTTTCCAGGGTAAGCACCTGCCTCCTTTCTTGGTAGAGGATCGACGTCCAGGAATCGACATCATACTCTAAAGAAAGAGAATTTTGGGTGTAAGGAGTATACGAATTGTAATCCCGTGGCTGATTTCGTAAGTTGGTCACCAAAAAGGCCCACCCCGTTACACCCAAAAGAAACGTCATATGAGCGGCGTCCAAAACCTCCGTGTACATGTTTAGTAAGAGTCATGTCACATCGACCAGCGCGTAAGGAAAAAAAACGCGCGCGTAAGGTGGCTTAAGCTGGTGGCGTACACAAATTCTCCAAGTGTGTCGCGTAAGCACAAGTCCACACGCGTAAGGTGGCGTAAGCGTGCGGAGTAAGCAGAATGGTACGACATAGCAAATCATGACATGTTTAGGACATGGCTCATATGGGTTTCCTGGCTCAACAAAAACAGACACTGTCCAAACCACCTCGCAATTGGTTCTGCTTTGTTTCCTTTGTTTTTGTTTGGGGTGACACCTTGTCAGGGCCTAGCGATGCCATGTTCTTCGGGCTACAGACTCTCTGGTTCTGTTTGGTTTCTACCCGGAGTCTGCATGACCTTTTTAAAATGCATACATGACCTCATTATTTTGGGGAAGGACCTTCCATTTTTTGAGGGTCCTTACAAAAACTCCAGGTACAGGACGCTCCAGTGGGGGCCCCTTCTCAGGGCGTCGGGTGGGTCACCGATGCATCGCTGCCCGGCCGAGCTTCGAAGCGACGCGACAGGAGGAGTCCAACTCGGAGCCCAGCGGCGACCCTCAGTTGCTCAGCCACCAGGCCGAGCCGAGCGAATTCAGCGAGCGGTCGAGTCGGGCGTCGAGTCGAGTGTCGAGTCGACTCAGAGTCTTTGTCAGAAAAAGCACACATGTACCAAAAAAAGAAACGCGGAGAAACGGCTTCCCCCGAGTCTTCGTGCGCAAAAAGCAAAAGAACAACAGGAGAAATCGCACTGGATGGTTGCGACATCCGCGTTCCTCGCAGCACCGTTCAGGAACCCCGGCATGATGATTCCCCGGTAAATACCAACTAACAATGGTTTCCTATGGTGTCAAAGTGGTGCAGGATGTAGCCCATCCACAGTAGGTGTCCTTTTGATCGGTTTGTTTGGTTAAAAATGGATTCGGGTTCCACTGGTTTAGAAATTGGTTCCCCCTACTCCAAAGACCCACGTTTTTTTAAGATATGTTTTTTGTAAAACCTGGGTTTCCATGTTAAATACCTCCTTTTCTAGTAGAGGGTCGACATCATACCCTAGAAAAAGAGGGTATTCGGAGTGGAGGTTTTGATGCCATGTCCATTTACCAGGGACACCCATCCATTTTTCCCCAAAGTTCAGCTATGCGGACAGCCGGAACTGGAAAGGGTCGATGAAAACCAATGTTGATTCACTCGTTTTGCAGTGTTGTGCCCCTTACACCAATTACTTTTCTTCTTCCTTTAGTTGTCATGTTTTGTCGACCCACTAAGAAAGGGAAGGAGGTCTTTTCTCTGGAAAACAGATGTCTCGGTTTTCCGAACAAAGTACCCAAAGAGTTGGTATTTGGAGGTGAATCGGGGGGTAGCTTCTATCCCACCTCCAAATACCCACTTTTTCTAGGGTATCTTGTGAAAAACCTGGGTTTCCATAATACCTCGGGTCGACATGATACCACCTAAAGGCCGGGTATTTGGAGTGGGGGGTATTTTCCCTCGCAGATTCTGTGGTTCACCTCGACCTTGGAAGGTTTGATTCACCCGTTCCATTTTTGGTCGGCTTACTCCCGATAGAGTTCCATCGGACTCGGACTGTCACTGGAGCAAGAAAATCCATTTGAGCTGTGAATGAATAGTTCCCCTACCCCCTACTCCAAACAATCACTTCTTTTTTACAAGAAATCCACTGGGGATCGGGATCTGAGGAAGGAATCCCCCAACCATGGTGGTTGTTGGGAAACATTTTACATTGTTGCTGATTGTGGTTTAGTGGGAAATCCCCACTTAACTGCTAAAAAATAAATTGTTGCTCCCCTTCCAACGTCAAGCAAGCAACCCAAAGGGGCTCTAATTCTTTTGAGAGCGTTTGGCTGCAGGCAACTCGTTGTCTCCTTTGCACCGTTTTGGATATGGCTCACCAAAGCTGGGATCCACCTTTCTTCAGGTCAGGTTGCAGTTGGCAGAGCTGTTAAATATGTCACATGAAGTCGACGCTCTAAGGGGGAAAACAAGTGACAAAAGGTGAGGGGTTCCCAAAAAAGCGGTTGCTGACGTCAAGGTTGCGTGAACTCATTGCGGAAGCCGGCTCAAAACTTGGCACGGATCAAGGCGCCAACCGCAACCCACAAGCAGGCAGGCTAGTTGTGCCTGCGCGGAGCATCATACACGTCATACTAGGACCTAAAAGGTCCCATGGTGGTTTTTTGACCCATACCCATTTGTCGTAGTTTTGTCTTCAAGTAAGCGCCATGGAAAACAACAAAGCGCACGCGCCAGGTAAGCGTCCGAGTCACCAAGCGCAAGGGACACAAGAAGGGATACAAGTGAGGACAACTGGGGAGACAGCCGCGACAAGGTTTCAGTCAGGAAGCAAGCAAGCAAGCAAGCAAGCAAGCAAGCAAGCAAGCACTGAGACAACAGAGTTGGATGGTTAGTGACCCTCAGCCATGCTCAAAATGACGAAGGTTTGGGATTCAGATAGTTACCAGGGCAAGCTTTCCATCAAGAAGATTTTAGTGACCCCTTACACCGCTCATGACCCCTTTTGTACCTCCAGCAGATAGAGGGCCAATGATGACCTCTTGCTCTTTCGGTTGGCTAGGACATCGGAAACTAGGGTTTGCCGGTTTGCCCCGCTGCCGTGCCTAATTGGCTCACTGTTTGCCGCTTGCGCTTGCTGATTCACTTGACTTGGGCCTTGTTCTTGGCTCGCTTGTCTCCCCCTTTGTCTCCCTGCCTGGTGACTCGGATTTCACGGCCTGTCCCCCCTATTATCGGAAAGCGCCCCCTAGAGTTCAACCCCCATGAAAAGAATGGCTGACCCAATTTAGATGATGACACCTTAGGCAAACAATATATTAACTGAACCATTGAGTTAGTGGTGGCAACTGAGCCCCGAACAATCGTAATTTTCAGCATAGCTGAAGTGAGTTAACTGAGTCCATGGGAAAGGGCTGTGGACCAGACTCCCAACTTTGAATCAGAAGACCTCAACTTCTTTGAGGGAACCACTGCTTTGCTTTGAAAGGAACGCGAAAGGAACCGTTTGGCTTGGCCCCTTTTGAGAAGTGTACTTAAACCAGGGAGCCAACACGCACTCAAAGCATTCGACCTCCCTTTGTTTGGTGGTTTCCTGATTGTAGATGCCCAGTTGCCCAGCGGTGCTCTTTTTTTTGGGGGGGGGAAGGGTTCCCCTTGAAAGTCAAGCAACCCAAAAGCGGATGCCGCTCCTTTTTTCTCATGGAAATCCGCTAGAATCCCTCAAATTAAAGGGGCTCTAGTTCTTTGGAGAGCGTTTGGCTGGGCGTGGCAAATCGTTCTCCAAGCGCTGACTATGTGAAGCCCCTTCCCTCAGAGCTTTTCTCACCCCACCAGATCTAAGCTACTCCCAAATTGCTATTCCCCTTGGTAGTACCCCCAATTCAGGTCTCCTTTGCACCGTGGCTATGGCTCACCAAAGCTGAGATTCAAGACATACTGTGGTTGCAAAATCCAATTCGCACCACCGTTCAGAAACCCTAGAATGATGATTCCCCTGCAAATACTAACAAGCAATGGTTTCTCATGGTTTCTTAGATGGTGCAGGATTTCGTCCATCCACAGTATGAACGCTCCTTCTTTGCACACATGGTTTGCGGAGTCATTCAAACAGACCCCCAAACGAATCACATCGACATGTTTCTGTGTCTCAGATTCCTGTTTGGGCAGCGTGCATACATCAAGAATCTTCCTGCGCCATGAAGCTGGATGTTCACTTGCCCAATGGAGATGGCTGCTCCATTGAAGTCTCACCGACGTGGTCAACCAGCGAGCTGAAGGCTGCGGCGCAGCAGCATTTCAAGCGCCGCTTGAAGCTCATTGCGACAGGCCGGCAGCTCGATTCGACAGCCACGCTGTCAGAGGCCGGATTGCGAGATGGGGACGTAGTGACCGCGGTTGTGCAGCTTGGCAAACTGGCTGCCACAGGCAGCGCGTTCGCTTGGCATGGCTTCCAGGTCGAGGTTGTGACCTGGGGTGATGCAAAATATGGTGGAGACAGCAGCCAGGTGCAAGATCGTTTGAGGAATGTCCAGAGCATCCAAGCAACTCGCAGTGCTTTTGCTGCCATTCTTGACTCTGGCACTGTTGTGACCTGGGGTGATCCAAGATATGCTGGAGACAGCAGCCACGTGCAAGAGCAGCTCAGGAACGTCCAGAGCATCCAAGCAACTGAACGTGCTTTTGCAGCCATTCTTGAATCTGGGGCTGTTGTGACCTGGGGTGATATAAGATATGGCGGAGACAGCAGCCAGGTGCAAGAGCATCTCAGGAACGTCCAGAGCATCCAAGCAACTCTCTCTGCTTTTGCAGCCATTCTTGAATCTGGGGCTGTAGTGACCTGGGGCAGTCCAGCATACGGCGGAGACAGCAGCCAAGTGCAAGAGCGGCTGTGGAAAGTCCAGACCATCGAAGCAGCGCGCAGGGGTGCCTTTGCTGCCATTGTTGAATCTGGGGCTGTTGTGACCTGGGGTGATCCAAGATATGGTGGAGACAGCAGCCAGGTGCAAGAGCAGCTCAAGAACGTCCAGAGCATCCAAGCAACTGACGCTGCTTTTGCTGCCATTCTTGAATCTCGGGCTGTTGTGACCTGGGGTGATGCAAGATTTGGTGGAGACAGCAGCCAGGTGCAAGAGCAGCTGAAGAATGTCCAGAGCATCCAAGCAACTGAACGTGCTTTTGCTGCCATTCTTGAAAATGGGGCTGTTGTGACCTGGGGCGATCCAAACTGGGGCGGAGACAGGAGCCAGGTGCAAGAGCAGCTGAGAGATGTCCGCCACATCCACGCGACTCAGGGTGCTTTTGCTGCCGTTCTTGAATCTGGGGCTGTTGTGACTTGGGGTGATCCAAGATATGCTGGAGACAGCAGCCACGTGCAAGAGCATCTGAGGAACGTCCAGAGCATCCAAGCAACTGAACGTGCTTTTGCAGCCATTCTTGAATCTGGGGCTGTTGTGACCTGGGGTGATATAAGATATGGCGGAGACAGCAGCCAGGTGCAAGATCAGCTGCGGAACGTCCAGACCATCCAAGCAGCGCGCAATGGTGCCTTTGCTGCCATTCTTGAATCTGGGGCTGTTGTTACTTGGGGTAATCCAGCAAATGGCGGCGACAGCAGCCAGGTGCAAGATCAGCTGAGCTTGAGCCTGCGTGCAGAGTGAGTGCCTGAAAAAGAGCGTAGGGTTGGATCAACAAGCGGGCATCGGTTAAAGATAGGTGCCCACAAATGGCTGGCTTGCCCTGGCGAACGGAAACAAGGACCAAAACCTGCAAGCCCGCTTGGTGGCTTAATTTTGACCCATGCCCAAGTAAAGCCAGTTTTATTCGTACGTGTTCCGTAGGGGCAAAACCACACCAGTGCGAAGCGCTGACAGGAAGAGACAAGAGCACGCGAGCAGCGCACCAATTCGTCAGCTATAGCTTCCCATCAGGTTTGTCGCAAAATGTGCCGGACAAAGTTGAATTCACACAAGCAAATCGGTCCGCAAATGGAGTCCTATTCCCAAAAAGACACGGTAAATCGGGGATCATTATTTTCCCATGCGGGAGTCGTTCTAAAGGTCCTTGTAAGGAGTTTAGTATTCGGTGACCATCGGTGTTGGTTGAGGTAGCTCTGCGAAAGATTTGCGATGGAGTTGCGAAAAAAACTTTTGGGTTCGCGAAAGTTTTGCGTAGCTGCATCTTATAAATCAGCAATATGTGAAAGCACTCATCTTTTCTACTGAATCTTCCGCTGCCTGGAAAGCCGTATGGCCGTTTTTTTTTGGACGGAACCCGTATTTGGATCATTTTTCCCGTATGGTCATTTTTTGCTGGCCGGTGGCCGTATTTGGCCATATGCAACCCGTATGTTTTCAACAAATTGTTGACAAAAAGCCGTAAATAATCGTATGGTCATTTTTTTTGTGGCCCAAGCCGTATGGACCGAAAAAAAAACGTCACATATGGGTTTCCAGGTGATTAAAACATTGTTGTTTGCCCCCTGGTAAAGCCTGGTGACGCTACAGTTTGATACCCTGCTTCGCTGGTTAGTGCTCCAGGTGCGCGGGTGTTAGTCGGTGGCTTTAGAAACGTGGGTGATGTTTCGCGAAAGTTCCGTGAAAGATCCGCGAAAGCCCGCGCGAGAGCGCAGGCTTCGATTGCAAGGGAAGGTACTTTCTGAGCGCCCCTCTAGTCAGAGTACCCAAAATGGCTTGCCCTGGCAAATGGAAACATGAACTAGGACGAGACGTTGAATCTGACCCCCCGCCTTTTTGCATTTGGCACCGTAGTTTTCGCTTGGTAAATACTGCGTCTCCCACACCAGCCACGCCTGCCGACCTGGCCTCTTTTTTGCCCAAGCTGTTTTCGCCAACAGCGGAAAGCTTTGGGGTCTCAGCCCAGATAGGCTCCGGGGTGGTCTGCTGAGGTAAGGTTATATGAGGGTTCCACCAGGGTTCCACGACGGTTCCACGAGGTTCTGCGAGGGCTGCGGGGTGGTGCGAGCACTAAAAAGAGCACCGCATGCTGTTGGGGATGTCACCTGAGCTTATCCTGTTCAAGGTGTCACTTGAAGTCGACGCTCTAAGGGGGAAAACAAGTGACAAAAGGTGAGGGGTTCCCAAAAAAGCGGTTGCTGAGGTCAAGGTTGCGTGAACTCATTGCGGAAGCCGGCTCAAAAACTTGGCACGGATCAAGGCGCGTCTCATTGCTTGCTTGCTTGCTTGCTTGCTTGCTTGCTTGCTTGCTTGCTTGCTTGCTTGCTTGCTTGCTTGCTTGCTTGCTTGCTTGCTTGCTTGCTTGCTTGTTTGCTTCCTGACTGGGACCTTGTCGCGGCTTGTCTCCCCAGTTGTCCTCACTTGTATCCCTTCTTGTGTCCCTTGCGCTTGGTGACTCGGACTCTTACCTGGCGCGTGCGCTTTGTTGCTTTCCATGACGCTTACTTGCGTTTTGGAATTACATGACATGGAAGACAAAACTACGACAAATTGGGTATGGGCCAGGGGACCTTTTAAGTCCCAGTATGACGTGTATGATGCTCCGCACAGGCACAACTAGCCTGCCTGCTTGTGGGTTGCGGTTGAACAGGGTTGGATGGTTAGTGACCCTCAGCCATGCTCAAAATGACGAAGGTTTGGGATTCAGTTAGTTACCAGGGCAAGCTTTCCATCAATAATATTTTTTTTGACCCCTTACACCGCTCATGACCCCTTTTGTACCTCCAGTAGATAGAGGGCCAATGTTGACCTCTTGCTCTTTCGGTTGGCTAGGACATCGGAAACTAGGGTTTGCCGGTTTGCCCCGCTGCCGTGCCCAATTGGCTCACTGTGTTTGCCGCTTGCGCTTGCTGATTCACTTGACTTGGGCCTTGTTCTTGGCTCGCTTGTCTCCCCCTTTGTCTCCCTGCCTGGTGACTCGGATTTCACGGCTTGTCCCCCCTATTATCGGAAAGAGCCCCCTAGAGCTCAACCCCCATGAAAAGAATGGCTGACCCAATTTAGATGATGACACCTTAGGCAAACAACATATGAACCCAACCATTGATGTGGTGGCAACTGAGCCCCGAACAATCGTAATTTTCAGCATAGCTGAAGTGAGTTAACTGAGTCCATGGGAAAGGGCTGTGGACCAGACTCCCGACTTTGAATCCAGAAGACCTCAACTTCTTTGAGGGAACCGGTGTTTTGCTTTGAAAGGAACGCGAAAGGAACCGTTTGGCTTGGCCCCTTTTGAGAAGTGTACTTAAACCAGGGAGCCAACACGCGCTCCAAGCGCTCGACCTCCCTTTGTTTGGTGGTTTCCCCACTTTAGATGCCCAGTTGCCCAGTGGTGCTCTTTTTTTTGGGGGGGGGAAGGGTTCCCCTTGAAAGTCAAGCAACCCAAAAGCGGATGCCGCTCCTTTTTTCTCAGGGAAATCCGCTAGAATCCCCCAAATTAAAGGGGCTCTAGTTCTTTGGAGAGCGTTTGGCTGGGCGTGGCAAATCGTTCTCCAAGCGCTGACTATGTGAAGCCCCTTCCCTCAGAGCTTTTCTCACCCCACCAGATCTAAGCTACTCCCAAATTGCTATTCCCCTTGGTAGTACCCCCAATTCAGGTCTCCTTTGCACCGTGGCTATGGCTCACCAAAGCTGAGATCCACCTTCTTCAGGTAAGGTAGGATGTTCTCACACAAGTCAGATTGAAGTGGTTCAAGACATACTGTGGTTGCAAAATCCAATTCGCACCACCGTTCAGAAACCCTAGAATGTTGATTCCCCTGCAAATACCAACAAGCAATGGTTTCTCATGGTTTCTTAGATGGTGCAGGATTTCGTCCATCCACAGTATGAACGCTCCTTCTTTGCATACATGGTTTGCGGAGTCATTCAAACAGACCCCCAAACGAATCACATCGACATGTTTCTGTGTCTCAGATTCCTGTTTGGCAGCGTGCATACATCAAGAATCTTCCTGCGCCATGAAGCTGGATGTTCACTTGCCCAACGGAGATGGCTGCTCCATTGAAGTCTCACCGACGTGGTCAATCAGCGAGCTGAAGGCTGCGGCGCAGCAGCATTTCAAGCGCCGCTTGAAGCTCATTGCTACAGGCCGGCAGCTCGATTCGACAGCCACGCTGTCAGAGGCCGGGTTGCGAGATGGGGACTTAGTGACCGCGGTTGTGCAGCTCGGCAAACTGGCTGCCACAGGCAGCGCGTTCGCTTGGCATGGCTTCCAGGTCGAGGTTGTGACCTGGGGTGATCCAAAATATGGTGGAGACAGCAGCCAGGTGCAAGACCGTTTGAGGGACGTCCAGAGCATCCAAACAACTCGCAGTGCTTTTGCTGCCATTCTTGACTCTGGCACTGTTGTGACCTGGGGTGATCCAAGATATGCTGGAGACAGCAGCCAGGTGCAAGAGCAGCTCAGGAACGTCCAGAGCATCCAAGCAACTGAACGTGCTTTTGCAGCCATTCTTGAATCTGGGGCTGTTGTGACCTGGGGTGATCCAAGATATGCTGGAGACAGCAGCCAGGTACAAGAGCATCTCAGGAACGTCCAGAGCATCCAAGCAACTTTGTCTGCTTTTGCAGCCATTCTTGAATCTCGGGCTGTAGTGACCTGGGGCAGTCCAGAATACGGCGGAGACAGCAGCCAAGTGCAAGAGCGGCTGTGGAAAGTCCAGACCATCGAAGCAGCGCGCAGGGGTGCCTTTGCTGCCATTGTTGAATCTGGGGCTGTTGTGACCTGGGGTGATCCAAGATATGGTGGAGACAGCAGCCAGGTGCAAGAGCAGCTCAAGAATGTCCAGAGCATCCAAGCAACTGACGCTGCTTTTGCTGCCATTCTTGAATCCGGGGCTGTAGTGACCTGGGGTGATCCAAGATATGCTGGAAACAGCAGCCAGGTGCAAGAGCAGCTCAGGAATGTCCGGAGCATCCAAGCAACTGAACGTGATTTTGCAGCCATTCTTGAATCTGGGGCTGTAGTGACCTGGGGCATTCCAGAATTCGGCGGAGACAGCAGCCAGGTGCAAGAGCAGCTGAGAGATGTCCGCCACATCCACGCGACTCAGGGTGCTTTTGCTGCCGTTCTTGAATCTGGGGCTGTTGTGACCTGGGGTGATCCAAGATATGGTGGAGACAGCAGCCAGGTGCAAGAGCATCTGAGGAACGTCCAGAGCATCCAAGCAACTGAACGTGCTTTTGCAGCCATTCTTGAATCTGGGGCTGTTGTGACCTGGGGTAATCCAAGATTTGGCGGGGACAGCAGCCAGGTGCAAGATCAGCTGAAGAACGTCCAGACCATCCAAGCAGCGCGCAATGGTGCCTTTGCTGCCATTCTTGAATCTGGGGCTGTTGTTACTTGGGGTAATCCAGCAAATGGCGGCGACAGCAGCCAGGTGCAAGATCAGCTGAGCTTGAACCTGCGTGCAGAGTAAGTGCCTGAAAAAGAGGGCAGGGTTGGATCAACAAGCGGGCATCGGTTAAAAATAGGTGCCCACAAATGGCTTGGCCTGGCAAACGGAAACAAGGCCTAAAACCTGCAAGCCCGCTTGGTGGCTTAATTTTGCCCCATGCCCAAGTAAAGCCAGTTTTATTCGTTCGTGTTCCGTAGAGTTAGGGGCAAAACCACACCAGTGCGAAGCGCTGACAGGAAGAGACAAGAGCACGCGAGCAGCGCACCAATTCGTCAGCTATAGCTTCCCATCAGGTTTGTCGCAAAATGTGCCGGACAAAGTTGAATTCACACAAGCAAATCGGTCCGCAAATGGAGTCCTATTCCCAAAAAGACACGGTCAATCGGGGATCATTATTTTCCCAAAGTATGATAGTGAAACCAGTTGTTGAATGTGCTACGCTAAGACTAGATGCGCCAAACATTAAAACAGCGACCCCAAACAGCAACTTTGCACACCAGCTCGCTTCAAGTGGATCACAAATTGCCAACAACCCTTGCCAAGGACAGAGAGCATTGCATCGAACGGGGTGCAAAGAACTTGGGGAACCACCAATTTGGGTAACCAATGTTGTCGTGCAGATTTGGTTGTGGGTCAAAAATAGGTACCCAAAATGGCTTGCCCTGGCAAATTAGGACGAGACGTTGAATCTGACCCCACGCCTTTGTGCATCAGACAGGGTAATTTTCGCCTGGTTAGTACTGCGTCTCTCATATTATCCGCGTGCTGACCGCTGCTGACCTGGCCTCTTTTTGCCCAAGCCGTTTTTCTATAAGAGCCGTTAAATATGTCACATGAAGTCGACTCTAAGGGGAAAACAAGTGACAAAAGGTGAGGGGTTCCCAAAAAAGCGGTTGCTGAGGTCAAGATTGCGTGAACTCGTTGCGGAAGCCGGCTGAAAACTCGGCACGGATCAAGGCACCAACCCAGCCAGCAAGCATGCAGGCTAGTTGCGCCTGTGCTGAGCATCATACACGTCATCCCGTGCGGGAATCACGTGGTCACTGCCCCACCCCACACCACCCCACCCGCCCCCCAAACAGAAGCAAACGAAGTGGATCCCTGCTGACTGGCGATTGATCTTGGAGTGTGTGGCTTGGTCACGGAGCATCAAACAAACCTACAATTCTGCGGGGTCGCTTTCAACGACTCCAGCATGAACTAGGACCTAAAAGGTCCCCTGGTGGTTTTTTGACCCATACCCATTTAACGTAGTTTTGTCTTCCATGTCATGGAGTGCCAAAACGCAGGTAAGCGTCATGGAAAGCAACAAAGCGCACGCGCCAGGGAAGCGTCCGAGTCACAAAGCGCAAGCAGGGACACAAGAAGGGATACAAGTGAGGACAGCTGGGGAGAGAAGCCGCGACTAGGTCCCAGTCAGGAAGCAAGCAAGCAAGCAAGTCAGCAATGAGACAACAGGATTGGATGGTTAGCGACCCTCAGCCATGCTCCAAATTATGCAGGTTTGGGATTCAGTTAGTTACCAGGGCAAGCTTTCCATCAAGAGGATTTTGGTTCCTTGTACCACCCAAGACCGATTATATTTAAGAAGCCATATCTAAATCATTGGGTTGAGCTTTCAACCACTCCAATGCCAAAGGCTGCTTTTTAGTCGATCGGTTTTCCATGCTCAATACTTGCGTTTTTAGTTGAGGATCGACGTCATACCTTAAAAGACTGACCAAGAAGTTGCTCGTATTGTTTTTCATTGGGGCCCACAAGAGTCGTTGCACGCCCAAAACCTGAGTGGAGTGGGGAACAATCCCATCCTGTAAATCCTCATCCTGAGTTTTGGGCATGCGGCAGGCTCCTTTGCACAGGGGTCCCTATATTTCCCTTTGTGGTGCATTTGAACATCAGGCGTTGTGGCTCAGGCCGACCCGTGGCGCGCCCGTTTGGGGACACCATGGTGTCCCCGCCGATTGGGTCGTGGAATTCCCTTTTGGGGGTGGACCACATGGTCGATGGCTGGGATTGGTTCCCCCATTTGATAGATGGTCGGCGGGGTACCCTCGCTATGGAATGCGGGGACGACACCGGATGGGGGCTGCATCTCATTGAGATGCAGCTCACTGAGAGCAAGATCTTCCTCGAGGACATTGCATTGGCTCGCAGCCACCTGGTGAACTCTGCCTGGCAGGGCGGTGCTTGGTTGTTGGTGCAAGGGGCTACACTCAGGAAACAACATGAAGGTCACTGGCATGCTGTTTGTGATGACAGAACAGGTATCAGACTGTGGGACATTCGCAGGGCTGGATGTGCTAGGATCACTGAATTGTTTTGTGGAGGTATGGGTGGATGGTCCATGGCAGTGGAATGGTGCAAGCAACAGGGCTTCCCTTGCCATACGGTTGCTGCGCTCGACTGGGACAATCTGGCCACTAGATTTTTCCAGCTCAACCATGGTGGTATAGTGCACACCCACGTGCCCGCTTGTGTGAGGGAGAACGATATGCCACTCATCTTGCATGATGAAATGAGCGTTGTGAATGTGGTGCATCTCATGGCAGTTACAAAAAGCAATGCATTGACTTCATCACCACCGTGTCCTGACTGGTCCACTGCTAGCTCGCAAGCAGGTCTTTTGGGGGAAGGAGGAAGGGAAATCATTCGTACCATGTGTGCTGCAAGGGTCGCGGCTCCTCTTTGGGTCCTCCTGGAGAATGTTGCAGCGATGAGAGACCACGCTCACTGGAGCATGATCCACGAAACCATTCGTTGGGCAGGGTTCATGATTGCCGAGTACAAGATTATGGACTTGGCCGACATGAGAGCAATCAGGCGGCCCAGATTGGTGATCCTGCTGATCAACAAGTCCATATCATGCGCCAGTGTACCCAGCATGCCCTGGTACAAAGTACCAAACCAAAGCCTGGGTTCAAGTGAACTAGAAGAATTGCGCCACCCGGATGAGATCATGCATCAGGTTAGACTGAATTCCGATCTTGTCAAGTTTTACAGTAGGCAAGAATACATGCCCGCAAGGTGGACCACTTCCGACGGCATATCAGAACCTGTGACAGCACGTGTCGTGAAGCATAGTGACAAAGTCAATACCATCATGCGCATGTACTCCCAGCAACATCGCATATCGCATGAAAAGCTCCTGAAGAAAAAACTGCTGGCACAGTTGCATAAGGATGAAACTGGATTTAGATTTTTCACGCCCGTGGAGATTCTTGCGTTGCATGGCATTGCATCCCCAATTCACGTGCCCATCAGCGTCAGACATGCTTTTGAGTTGGTTGGAAACATGATTGTGCCACTGTGTGCGCTGCCAGGGGTCCTGGCGATCATGTGCTCTAGCATCCATGATGCCGAAAAAGCCCCCATGGATTACCTCAGAAGATATCAACAGCAAATTTGGGAGGCCAGGCAAATTAATGTTGGGTGCCAAGAAGATGTTGCTGTGATTAAGGGCAATTTCCTTGCACAAAGTAATGACATTGCACCGACCGCACCATGGCCATCCCAAGTGTTGGAGCAAATCGTGTGCCACGTTGAACCGCATGGAACTGCAGAATCCGGTGGAGCAGCAGTGCAAGGTGGCCCGAAATGGCCTGCTACCTTTGAATGTGAAAACGCTGCCGACCAAGTTGATGTGTCTGTGCACGTCATCACGTGCTATCTTGAAGGTGCAAAGCATGAAATCCAGTGTGAGGCTGCCGAACGCCTGGACAAGGTCATCAGACACCTTGTTGATAAAGTATGCAATGTGATTGTCATCAGTGACCATGACCGCAAGAAAGTCGTGCAACCCTCGACTAGAGGAACACAGATCCCCAGTCCGATTCGAGTGTTTCACACAGTTCGGATCGTGAACCCTGCCTGCATCACCAATGAGAGCGTAGCCAAGCACTTCCGTGAAGTGATCAGCCTCATGTGGACCCACTCACACCCGGATGTTCCAATCCACTGCCTAGAGGTGAGTGTGCAAGGCACTAAGTGGGCGGAATGTGCTGTGCCTATCAACATGACATGGCGCAACGTGATCGTTGGAATGATGTATGCATTTAGCATCAAGCCCAAAGTGTACCATGAGATCCATGGCCACGCAGATGACAAGTGGGGATACTCCTTGCAAGCTCTGATCAGCAAACCAGGGAGGGAGACACCGGTGAAGACATGCATCAACCTCGTGTGGCCCCAGCAAGCTGCAGGTGAGGATGCTCCGCACGACAGTGATCCGCCTGAGCCTGCAGTTGGGGAGGAATGTGTGAAGCATGATATCCCCCGCAAAAAGCTGTGGCATGAATGTGTGCAGGTGCAATTGCCATACGTGCCCGCTAGCACAGTGACGATCCTACCCGATGGCACGGCAAGCACTGGCATTAGCCTAAGCAGAGATCAGAGGGGTCAAATCCAACTGCTGGAGTGGGCTAGACGTGCACTAGACAGCTGGGAAACTCATGGTGGCGTTCGGGCACCAAGTAGCGAACACCACAGCAAAGCCGTGTCACGAAGCTTGCACAAAAGGTGCCTACGCGAAAAACGTTGGGTTGATACTGTCCGGGAATTTGCCTACAACGCATGTAGCCACATTCAGGTGCTTGCTAGCCTGTGTATGCAGAAGAGCCGGGGCTTTGGGAAGCCACCGACGCTTGCAACCACCCACGTGCAGCCGTGTCAAAGCAAAACGTGCTCAGCAACTCTGCAGAACGTGTGGATTCGTGACCTAGGAGGCAGGTTGCACATCATGAGTGCGCACAAGCAAAGCAGATTGTGGCAGATCGTGAGAGACAAGTGGCCTCACCTAGAGGGCAGCGTGCAGCTCTACTCTGGCAAGCAGAGACTGCAAACTGACATGTGCGTGAGCTGCCTTGTAGGTAAAGAAGTGCTGTCCCTCCGTGCCTTCCCAATCAGAGGAGGTGGGAAAATGGACAACAAACAACATGCAGAGGCAGTGGTTGCCACCGTGCTTCTGGAAAAGGGATATCCGCCCGCTAGCATATCCCAAAAAGCGGAACAAGTTGTTGAAAAACTTGGTGCCCCGCGAATCAACAAGGCCATGCTCACAGGGGGTAACGCATACAAGCAACTGCTCCTCATCGCTGAGGAGGTTGAAGTGCAGATCATCAGCGAGCCTGAGGAACGCCAGATGAGTGCCAGTAGGATACAAAAGGCACTGCGGGAAAAAAGAAAGAGACAACCCACAACCATCGCTGCAGATGACTACCAACCAGCACCCGGCATGTTCCTAAATGAGGACAACACGGAAACTGCCATCCTTCGCTCCTACGACGGGCAAGGGACAGGGGTAATTCTCATGAACGAAGCCAAAGCCAGCCAGTGGATTTGTGATAAAAATCCCATTTGTAGTGATGAACTCGCCATCATCATTCCGGGGCACAGGAGCAACAATTTAGGCCAGGGATGGGAGATTTCCTTCATTGCAGTGAATCGGGAGGGCCAGAAATGTGTTCTTGCCGGTACCCTCATACAAAAGGGACAGAAAAAGGTCAAGCTCACATCGAACATGGCAACCAAAACGGACACAGATGGTCAGACCACAATCACACTAGCCACATGGGCTGATGACTTCAATGAAGAAGACTGGGGAAAAATGCAAAGGGCCCCTGTGAGAACCATTAAAATGTTGCTGCAGAGCACAAAGGAAGAGAATGTGCTCATGGATGTGTGGGGGAGATCCTACCGAAACAAGGGATCCAAAGTAGAACCTGAACATGCCACCTCCATCATGGTTTGGGCCCTGGTAAAAAATTCCCATGCACCAGCATTGCTGAAAAAATCAGGCTTCAGCAAAGTGTTCATCTCTGCAAGACAGGAGGGAACCAAACATGACAGCAAGCATGCCCTGATATGGATAGGAAGCAGTAAGGCAGAAACAATCAAAGCAGCGAACGCCTACCCAGGGCATTGCGGATATGTTCGGGGCAAAAACGGCTTTGCTTTGAGAGTCGACGTCGCCAATCATGAAGCCGCACACAAGGCAATCATGCCTGAGGTCCAATACAAACCTCAGATGCCTATCAATCACTTGTACAAAGTCATGCCAGTTGAGTTTGGCATAACGCACGAGACTTGGATTGACATCGCCAAGAAGATCAAATGGGATATGAGGCCTGTCAAGAAGCTTGGTGCAAGTGTGTGGCTTCTAGGAGCCAAAGAAAAGCCACAAGTTGACCACATTGTGATCAATGATACCATGTGCATGCTCAAGGAGGTTGGCATACGCAGCAATGCATCACATGATGTCATCCGTGCAGGTCCCAAGCCCAAGCAGGCAGATAGCAGGGACGAATCCCGAAAATCCCTTGCCAGTGGAAAAGGTGTGCAAAGTGACCCGTGGCTTGTGAATGACCCTTGGAAAACTAGCACTGCTAGTGGAAGTGAAAAGAAAACACCGCCAAGAGTCGTTGAGGGGCCAACCGAGTCCAGGCTGAACCAGCAGGATCAGCAAATACGAGAACTGAGAGAGGCCGTGCAGAAGATTGACGCCCAACACACCAAAGCGGTGACGGATAATGAGGTTAAGATGAAGCAGCTCGAAAGTGCATTCCGGAGTGACATGTCACAGTTGATGTCAACTGTGAAAGGGTCGCAGGAAACTTTTGAGAAAAATCTCAGTGCAAGCATAAGCCAAGCAATGGCACAGCAATTGGAAGATTTGCGTGACCTTGTCAAGGGAGCAAGCCCTGAGAAGAAGAAGATGAAACAGCAGCAGTGACATTGTGCTCATCCGAGTACAAAGCAAAATTCAAAGGGGGCAAATGAACTTGATGCGCCAGTGTTAGGTGATATGCACCCCAATTGCATGCAAAGATATGTGGGGATAACCACATACGCAATGTGTGGCCGTGTGGGCCAAGCTCATGATTGCAAGGGGACTCCAGGTCACCGAACTGGTATTTGCGTGGAGTGTGGTGCCAATCTTGTAGCTTGTCTTGTGCGGTTGCATTGTGGCACAGATATGACAAAGAAAACTGCAAGTGATACCCTCCATGTGGTCCATCCACACGCCGGGGTGCAACAGGTCGAGTGTGGGGTGCCATGCCAATTGCGCAAGCACCGTAACTGCAGCAAAGTGGCTCCTAGATCCGTAGGTTGGTCAGCTGAGGTAGTGCTGGGAGATAAGAATGGTGAACAGTGGGTTACCCTACATTCACATTTTGAGTACCATGGAACATGCGTGCACGTGTTCTCCCACACGCTTCAGCTGCTCTCCGATGTGCAGGAAAGGTATTTGGGGAAAAAAGAAGGAAATCACGATCAATTGAAGGGGAAGAGAGTTGGTGAAGCCTCTAACCCTGGACCCGAAAATGTTTTTAAACTCATGGTTACCAACCCTACGGCTGTTAGGGGGAGAAGCCTTATATTCTCTAAACTTGATGCACACGTGATCGTGCTCAGCGAAACAGGAGCAGTGGAGCAGACACAGCGTCTTGAAAGTGAAAAGCTAAAGAAATTCAAAATCAACAGTGTTTGGGGACATCCAGTTGAACCAAGGTTGACGAAGATTTCAGGGCAGCCCAGTGTAAGGGGTGCTTCGCTAGGGGTCGCGGTATTCTCCACGTGTCCACTCAGGTCCCCTTATGACCCTGTTCCGCATGAAATGTTGAAAACTGGGAGATACATGGAGACTTGGACAAAGGTTGGTGCCATGGACCTCCTGGTGGTTGCCATCTATGGAGTGCCCGATACTACACCTAACCATATGGAAATGAATAATATCTTGGTTAGTTGGGCTATCGAAAGAACTGCACGGGTAAATGCATCGGTTGCCATCGTGGGCGACTTCAACCACGAACCCATCCAGGGCCCTTGTGGAAGCAAACTCATTGATTTAGGATTCGTTGACCTTCTCATGGTTGCGAGGGATTGCAATGCTGACCTTTGTCAACCCACTTGTAAGAACAAGACCTATAACGACACATGTTTGCTCAGGGGACCACTCCTACAACACTATGATCATGGATACGTCAAGCAGGAGTTCCACTTTGACGCACATGTCCCATTTACAGCGGTCTTTCATGTTCCTCCTGTGAACACCTTGACCAGCCAGTGGTGCATCCCCAAAACTTGGAAGGCATTCCCGATTGACAAAGAAGATATTAAAAGACACTATAGAGGAAAAAACACTAGGGCAAGCCCGCAAAATAGACTGAAAGCATGGGCTGAGTGCGTTGAAAACGCAGTGTCGCTGGCATACCTGGATGCTAAGCAAAAGCACCCCGAGGAATGCAAACATGCCTCGCTGCCACTGGCTTTTAGGGGAAGATGCCAGAGACATGTTGTCAAATCGGTGCACAAGCCGAACATCATCCCACCCGAAAATGGCCAAGGATACAACCCCCCTTGTGATGTCCTTAATCATGTTGCAACGCTCAAGGTTCGACAAGTCAGAAGGATTTTCTATCTGCGACACCTTGTTGACATCATTGCTTCAGGTTCTTCTCATAATAGGCATGTGCATCAAGCCCAGCAGGAATGGAATGCAATTTTCAGAGCTAAGGGATACCAGCCGGACTTCCCCTCATGGTGCGCGGGTAATGGCACGCTGGGGCTTTGCCCAATCGAGGTGCCTGATGCTCCCTACCTTGCACTCTTGTATGCCGAAGTGAAAGCTGACTGCGATGCATTTCATGCAAAAGCCATGCGTGCCAAGGGTGCCGAATTTCAAGCTAAGTTGCATAGCGACCTTATGCATAAAGGCGGTAAAATTGCATATGCAATGATTCGGGATCCTGGCAGGCCGCCAGTCGATCAGCTTGAGTGTGAACAACATAGCACTGCAAAAGTCACCCGCCAATGGGGAAAAAATGGCACCTTTCGGATACGTGTAGATGAAGGTCATAAGTGCTATAGCGGCCAGAAAATTACATGTGACGATAATACCGGCATTGTCGATCGAGTCGACGGGAGGTATGTCACAGTTAAAGGCAAAATTCCTGAGGGAAAAACATGTGTAGTCCGCACAAAGCAGTGGATCACAGACGCCAAACGCGCAGGGGAAGAGATCTCTGCCTATTGGAACAAATTTTGGCAAAGAGATAGTCACGAAGAAGGCGAATCAATGCATAAGTGGCCTGAATGTGCAAACATGATTGAGAAATTTGCACCAGCCATGGAGCGTATTGAACAGCCCCCGGACATGCTGCAAGCGTGGAGACAAGCAATTGAATCCACAAAAACTTCTACCGCTGTTGGGGGTTGTGGATTCACGCAGCCCGAACTTTCCGATTTGCCCGATGAGGCTTTGCTTGACCTAATCAAAATTGTGGAAGACATCGAGCCGGGCGAGTGGCCTGAGCCTCTCGTCACTGCTAAGGTTGTACTCTTGAACAAAATTGACATTGTGGGTGGGCCCGAGTCCACCCGACCTATCACAATTTTCAGCTTGATTTATAGAACTTGGGCTAAGGCTCACTCCTGCCTCATTTATAAAGCATGGGCAGATACCCTGCCAGGAGGAATCGTGGGAGGGCTCCCAAGAAGAAAAACAGACGATGTTTGGTTTGCTATTCAAACCCAGGTTGAAGATAGCATACTCTTTGATAAACCCCTTGGCGGTTTTGTCTTAGACTTGGCTAAGGCATTTAATGGAATACCACGGCAGCCAACCGCACTTCTTATGGAAAAAATGGGGGTAGACCGTAGGCTTACCCAAAAGTGGATTTCGGCCTTACAAGCATGCCAGCGTGTGCTGATCGTAAATGGCACGGCTACTTACGCTGGACAAAGCACAACTGGGGCGCCAGAAGGGTGTCCTATCAGTGTCCTTGCCATGCTCTCCATTTCTTTCCTGTGGACCAAATTCATTTGGGAACCCGAAGCAAACACGTATGTGTATGCGGATAACTGGGAGTGGACATCTCCATCACCTGAAGTCAACAGGAATTCCTATGTGAAAACAAAAGAATTTTGTCGCATCTGGAGGCAAAAAATGTCACTACCAAAGTGTTGGGCTTGGGCAAAGGACAAAAACAATAAAGACGGTTGGAAAACCCTACAAAAAGAAGAAAACCTTGTAGGGGACACTTTCCTCCTAAAGAAAAGTGAAACTGACCTGGGAGCCACAATGAGATACAATAAGAATCAGGGACTTGGCAAAACTGCAGATCGGTTAAATGCATCATACAAAAAATTGAAGAAAATCCAAGGTTTGCCACTGAATAGTGATGACAAAGCAAAAATTGTTGCATCGGCAATCCTGCCTGCAGCGCTGCATGCCTCCGAAAATAATTCCATAGGTGAGAGGCACTTCAAAAAACTACGAACACGCATTGCCGAAGCAATTTATCCATGCAGAGGGCGGCCCAACCCATTCTTGGTGTGTGCTATGCAATCTCAATTTAATGTTGACCCCGCCTTCTATGCACTAGAAAGGTCCATGAGGACCTTCCTTGGGATTTGGCATAAGGACCGGGAACAAGGGCAGCATATGTGGAAATGCATGCTTGCGGCAAACGGATCCCACCGATCTTATGGACCTTGTGCCACAATTCGAAGGAGGCTGGAAAAAATTGGTTGGCATCTAGGCCAGGAAGGAACCCTCCACACTAACCTTGGCATTTCAATTGACGTGGAGCACTGCAGTTTCATCGACGTGAGACCGCATTTACGCAAAGCATGGAACATTGTGCTGCACGAGGAGGTCCGTGGGAAAAAACAATACTGGGACTGCCCATGTCCTGATGTTGTTGCACAGCAAAAACTCTGGAAAAAAACTCCGCATCCGGTCAGGAAGTCTATTTCGCCTGTAGTTGCCACAGGTGTGCAAACTGAAATTGTTAAGGCCAAGTACCTTGAACAAAATGACAAGTGTAAGAGGTGTGGTTTGGTTGACACACTTGAGCACCACTTGTGGACCTGTAGAAACTACAATCTTGACGAAGCTAGGCTGAAAACTGTCATGCAGGGGTTTGAAATCTGTGGTATCCACCGTTGCCACCCTGTTATGCCCTTTAATGAGATTGAAATTCAGCTTGATCAAATCAACCGAAGTAAGCCCTTGCCTGCTTTCACTAGAATTGAAAATGGTGAAGACGAGTTTAGGGTATACACCGACGGCAGCTGCACTGTGAGGGCGACACATGCCGAAAACTTTGCAGGATATGCAGTCATTGCTGACTGCATCCAGACCGATGTCGCGCGTGATATCATCATCAAGCAGTATTTGCTTGACTTGCAAACCCCTGCTGTCTTCAGGTGCCTTGTCACTTCAAATGTTGCAGGAGATCAAACTATAAATAGAGC
Source organism: Effrenium voratum (assembly GCA_963377175.1). Lineage (NCBI taxonomy): Eukaryota > Dinophyceae > Suessiales > Symbiodiniaceae > Effrenium > Effrenium voratum. The sequence goes on from CAUJNA010000003.1 coordinate 330,492, forward strand.
AGAGCTGTGTGCTTTAATACATGCATTCATTGCCGTCAAAAACAAAACCATCTATTCTGATAGTGCATACGCACTAACTATTTTTGGTGCTGTACTTGAGTGCCCAGAACCAGCCCGGTTCTGGAAAGCAAAAAACTTTGACCTAATAGTACACGCCTGCAAAGCTGTCAAGCATTTGACAGAAGGAAGATGCAGTTTGCATAAAGTAAAGTCTCACCAAAATGTCCGGGAGTGCCAAACGCTCAACGAAAAATGGATTGCTCTAGGCAATGATGCTGCCGACAAGGCAGCTCAGCAGGCACGAATTCACCTGAATACAGATATCCAAGGACTTGCGAACAGGCTGCATTGCCACCTTACTCGATGCACTGACGTGCTTTCCGGGGCCTACGAGGTGATGAGCACTATCGCATCTCAATGTGCAACTGAGCAAGATGAAATAAATACCCCACCACTTGGTGAACAAAATGTTCATGAACTTGCTAACTTTCCAAAAGAAAATTGGCATAACTTTGAGATACCACCTCAAAGAATGTGAGGAAGAAGCCTTTTGGGGGGTAACATTCATGAAGCGACTTCATGCCTGGGTTTCTCTACTCAGATGGGATGCGCAAGACCAGTCTAATGACGACCCAGGAGTATCTTGGATTGAACTTTTCATCAGCTTCCAGCTTTGTACCAATTCGGACATGCCTGCAAATGTAGGCACTAATAACAACCCTAGATTTGCATTGCCCGAGCAGAGTCCTGCTGCAATGCTTATTCAGCTGAATACACACCGTAGGATGCAATATTTCGATAGTAGCCTCAAAGCGCTTAGCAAAATCTTGAGAAGAGATATCTTTCCTTGTAAACCTTGCAAAAAGCCTGCCAGCTTGCGCCAGTTGGGGTACTTTCAAAGCCGACCAGGGCTGCCACGTAGACCGTGGTTCCCCTACCACGAAGAGATAGTTCACTTGCTTAGGCAAAGGGCAGATAGCCCTGCAACCGTAGGGTCCATCCCTGAAATTGTTTCACGTCCTCATGTTGTTGAGATACCATGGCATGAGGATGATCTTCTCGAGTCACAGGCTACTCGGAGGAGGGTTCACAAAGACCGCATTAAGTGCGGCGCGCACGGGTGACAAGGACTGAGGCTGCCTTCACACGCGGGAGGTAGTCTCGAAAGGAACGCGGTGCATTTGAACATCACCTTTTTTTTGCCCATTTAAGGTGAGCTTCGCTTAAAGCTGATGTTTTGAGGGGAAAAATAGGGAGCCCTGTGCACCGTGGGTATGGCTCATCAGGAAAGCCGGGATCCGCCATCCGCCTTTCTTCAGGTGGCAGGATGTTTTTTTCACACGAGAGACGGTTCACGAGCCATGACCCACCTTTCAATGCATAAATGGTTTACAAAGCCGTTCAAAGTGACCCCCCCAATTCATACTGACATGTTTCTGTGACCTTAGATTCGTCAATAGCAGCTTGCATACGGCAAGAAGAGTCTTCCATGCGCCATGAAGCTGGATGTTCGCTTGCCCAGTGGAGATGGCTGCTGCATAGAAGTGTCACCGTCGCGGTCCATCAGCGAGCTGAAGGCTGCGGCGCAGCAGCATTTCAAGCGCCGCTTGAAGCTCATTGCGATAGGCCGGCAGCTCGATTCGACAGCCACGCTGTCAGAGGCCGGGTTTCGAGATGGGGATGTGGTGGCTGCTGTTGTGCAGCTTGGACAACTGGCTGCCACGTTTTGGGCATTTGCGTTGCATAGACATGAGAATGAGGTTGTGACCTGGGGTGAACCAGACCATGGTGGAGACAGCAGCCAGGTGAAGAAGCAGCTGAGAAACGTTCAGCGCATCCAAGCAACCAACCGCGCTTTTGCTGCGATGCTTGAATCTGGGGCTGTTGTGTCCTGCGGTCATCCAAGATTTGGCGGAGACAGCAGCCAGGTGCAAGAGCAGCTGAGGAACGTCCAGCACATCCAAGCAACTAACAGAGCTTTTGCTGCCATTCTTGAATCTGGGGCTGTCGTGACCTGGGGTGATCCACGCTGTGGCGGAGACAGCAGCGAGGTGCAAGATCAGCTGAGGAACGTCCAGCACATCCACGCACTGACGCTGCTTTTGCTGCCATTCTTGAATCTGGGGATGTTGTGACTTGGGGCAATCCAGAATATGGCGGTGACAGCAGCCAGGTGCAAGGTCAGCTGAGGAACGTCCAGAGCATCCAAGCAACTGAACGTGCTTTTGCGGCGATTCTTGAATCTGGGACGGGGGTCATCCAGAGGCTGGCGGAGACAGTAGCCAGGTGCAAGAGCAGCTGAGGAATGTCCAGCAAATCAAAGCAGCTGGCGGTGGCGCGTTTGCAGCCATTCTTGAATCTGGGGCTGTTGTGACTTGGGGTCATCCAGAATTCGGCGGAGACAGCAGCGAGGTGCAAGAGCAGCTGAGGAACGTCCAGCACATCCAAGCAACTGACGCTGCTTTTGCTGCCATTCTTGAATCTGGGTTTGTTGTGACCTGGGGTGATCCAGAATTTGGCGGAGACAGAAGGCAGGTGGCTAGAGCGGCTGAGGAATGTCCAGCACATCCAAGCAATTCCAAGCAACTGCACGTGCCATTCTTGAATCTGGGGCTGTTGTGACCTGGGGAAATCCAGGATTTGGCGGAGACAGCAGCCAGGTGCAAGACCAGCTGAGGAATGTCCATTGCGTCCAAGCAACTGTGTGTGGTGCTTTTGCGGCTATTCTTGAATCTGGGGCTGTTGTGACTTGGGGTCATCCAGAATTCGGCGGAGACAGCAGCGAGGTGCAAGAGCAGCTGAGGAACGTCCAGCACATCCAAGCAACTGACGCTGCTTTTGCTGCCATTCTTGAATCTGGGGCTGTCGTGACCTGGGGTCATCCAGACTTCGGCGGAGGCAGCAGCCAGGTGCAAGAGCGGCTGAACTTGAACCTGGTGCTGTTGTAACGTTGGCGCAAGTTCGGAGCTGAAAAGTGTGCCAAAAGTGCCCCAGAGTGTTTTGTCCAAACTGTTTCGTAGCACCAAGCAAAAAAGGTAAAACCAAGCAACACCAAGCAAAAAGGAGCCAATCAAAAAGGGGTTGCGGTATGTGTAGGGTTTGAGGTAACACCAAGCAGAAAAAAATGGCATGTGAGAAGCACACCCCTTTTTCGTGCGTTTGCGGAATCCCTCCCCATTAGTTGCGTTGCTTGGAACGGCAGAAGGCGGAACGTGTGAACCAAAGAAACGACCAAACAAAGAAACGCTCAATTAGGCTTAATTTGGTACAACTACTTTTGCCAGCCCCAACATGATCTTAACTTCTTGGGGGGGGAGTGTTGGGGGGAGTGTTGCACTTGGTGAAACAAACAAACAAACAAAGAAACAAACAAACAAACAAACAACAAACAGACAGACAAATCGTCAGTCCGGGAACGCTTCGACTAGATGTGCCATTCTCAACCATTAAAGGTCGACTCCAAACAGCAATTTGCGCACACCAGCTCGCTTTAATTGGGCCACAAATTGCCAGCAACCGGAGACAATGTGAAGGACAGAGCATTGCCCCGCATAAACGGGGTGCAAAGAACGAGAAACCAAATGGGTAAACAATTGTCACGAAAGCTAGCGTCAGCAAGATTTTGAACTCCTACTTGCTGTGCGAGAGTTCCGGATAGATGCACCGCTGTGTAATTACATCAGCTTTGTGATTGCAATCAGAAGGCCCTTCCTTTTGAAAGCGCAGTCCCTTTGCCCGGGCTGGCGTGCATGCGTTGACCCGCAACACTCCCCACCTTTTGTTTTACCCACGCGCACATGCTTTTCATAGGTTAGGTGGTTGCACGATGCTTCTTTGCGCAGCCCTCAAACTGCCGTCCTGGCACCGCTCGCTTCTTTGCGCCCGCTTGCTTCTTCGCGGCCCGGCGGCCTCTGCTGGCCCCGGGCACCGCTGGTTTCATGCACGCGCACTTGCATAGGCATTTGCCCGCGCGTGCTTCTTTGCGCGGCCCCCTTGAGCTGGCATGGATGCGGGGGGCGAAAGCTGTCATGGAGTACCATGGCCGCACGTAGGTTTCATGGAAAACAACCAAGCGCGCGCCAGCGCCAGGTATGCGTCCAAGTCACCAAGCGCAAGTGTGGACAAGCAGGGAGAGCGAGGAGACACAAGCCGCAAGAAGGCTCAAGTCAGCAAGCGCAAGCAAGGACTCTCACTACCTACAAATATATAGCCCTCACAGGGTAATAACGGGTCTTTAGCGCCATTTCAAGGGCTCAAGCAAAATTCTTAGGCACTAACTATCCAGCTGAGTCCGTGGAAAGAGCTTGGGAACCCGTCCGGACCTGCAAGCCAAACCTGAACCCTGCTTGGAAACTTATTTTAGGGAACCGTTGTTCTGGTTGGCTTGAAAGGAAAGCGAAAGGGTATCAATGATATCCCTCATTTTGAGAAGTTTATGTAAGGGCGACTACCGTGCACCCCAACACACGAAGCAACTTTTAGCAGCGGGTGAGGAAACGGACAGCCCAGCAAACCATGGAGATCCCGTTTTGGAGACCGGGTGTTGGGTGGTAGGGATGTGATTGTAGCATGAGAAACACTGTGTTTTACGCAGGGCTCCTTAAAAGATACATTTTGCAACCATTCGAAACATGTTGCTTTTTCAACACCAAAATCAAGTTGGGGGTTTCCACCATTTACACGTCGCAATGGTGTGTTTCATGTCAGGATCCCTGTTATGTGGTTTTAACATGAATGCCACAGAAAACACCCGTGGTTTTACCCACCTCCCAGGGAGCACTCCTTCAGTTCTTTTCTTTCTTTCTTTTTTTTTCGCTGGGAGGCCGCCACGCCCTCCCGCCAGCCTCCGGTGCTGCCTCGAGAGGCGACTTTTTTTTCGATCCCGAGAGTCCGATGAGGGGCCATCGCCGTGGGGCTTCTGGCGTTTTCTTCTTTCTGCAACTTTGCCAGGCTGTGGCTCACAAATCAAGACCTGGAGTCTCCATGACCCTTTAAAAATGGGTCCATGACCCCATTATTTTGGGTAATGACCCCATTTTTAAAGGGTCACGGAGACTCCAGGGAGCTAGGGTTACGCGGTTTTAGTCTTTGGTTCCATAAACCCAAGGTGCCTTGGTACATTTATTTGAGCCACAGGCAGCCAGGTAGGCCAGGGCAAGCTGGTAAAACCAAACCGTGGCACAAAAAAAACATGAGAAGCAAGAAGTTTGCTCAGGTCCGCAGTTTTGCTAAAATAGGTTGAAGACCCTTTTTTGGTTGGGAAGGATCCCCTACTAAAATAGACTACATAAAAAAGGGTACTCTTATTCCAACCTCTCTACTGGAGTTTTTGGGGTAAATACCTCCTTCCCTTTTTTTAAGTAGAGGATCGACATCATACCAACTAAGGAAAACCGTATTTGGAGTAGGATGTACTTGCTGGTGCGATGGGGAACGGCCTTCCGAGTCTCCGGGCGTTGGGAAAATGAACGCTGGGGATTCCCCGCTAAGTGCACCATAGGAAACGGACGGTCATTCCCTGAACCTGGATAAATCAACCCCTGTTTACTAGGGGGTGTCCCTGCATTTGGTGGGGAATCATCGCCGCTCCATGTCATCTGCCCCAACGCCGCTCGGGACGGGTTGGCCGCAAAAGCATATTGCTGCGCAGGGCAAGTGTGTTGACTTTGGAGGGCTAAACTCCGACTGGGGTGCTACGGAGACCCTAAACCCCCAAAACCGTGAAACTCTAAACATAAATCCTAATTCAGTGTTTTAGGGTGTTTTGGGGCCACACCCAGGCCCTAAGAACCCTCAAACCACCTGGAAAGCCGTATGGCCGTCTTTTTTTGGACGGAACCCGTATTTGGATCATTTTTCCCGTATGGTCAGTTTTTGCTGGCCGGTGGCCGTATTTGGCCGTATGCAACCCGTATTTTTTCAACAAATTGTTGACAAAAAGCCGTAAATCACCGTATGGTCATTTTTTTGTGGCCCAAGCCGTATGGACAGAAAAAAACGTCACATATGGGTTTCCAGGCAGCTCTTAAACTCAAACCCTGAACCACACCCCAAAGCGAAACCCTGAGCCCGACAGGTTCTGTAAGCCTGAGCGCATGTATTGGGGTAATTTATAGGATAGGTTTATTAAATTCCGGTGTCACCCCCGTTTGGGTTCTTTGAGGGAATGTTTGTTTCGCGGGCTGGAAATAAGGCGGTTGCCTTTTTTTGTATATTCTCCTATAAACATGAGGGAACTCGGTTTAGCACCCCACAACGACATTCTATTTGGGCTCTTAGAGCGCCTCGCGCGAGCCATCAAAGTACCTCATTGCCCACAAGGCAGGACTCTCTACGTTCCCCTTCCCTTGACTCCAAATACCCAGCTTTTTTTGGCGGGTATCATGTCGACCTTCTACTAAACCAGGAGGTATTCACCTTGAAAAACCGGCTTCTTCCCACACTAAAAAACGTGGGTATTTGGAGCAGGGGGTTGTTCAAGCCAGCTCAACACTGTTCATTGTTTGGGAAGGCCTCCACCCAGCTAAAGCACCTTTCACTTTAGATGATTTGCATGTGTTTTTTTTCTGAACGGGGGTTCTCTTGGTGGGGTGGTATATTCAGGGGGAAAAAACGGCAGATGGAGAAACCCGATATGGTTTTTTTTCTTGCGTCGGTCCGGTTACCAGTATAAAGTAGGCAACCAATGAAAACCATCATGTCAAACTTAGAGGAAAGAAACCCTGGTTGCCTACTACTATAGTGGTAGTTGGAAGCACTGGGAAAGATTCCCTGTGAAACAGGGGGAAACAAGACACATCCAGTTCAACCGATAGGATCCCAAGAGTAGAAATTAGAGGTCCACAGGCGTCCCTTTTAGGTTAGTAAAAAAAAACACCAGCATAGACCCCAGATAGCACACCACGGCTACGAACCATGATGCAGCCTCATATAATGGTTCCCGCAGCATCATGATGATGTTGACAGCATCATGATGATGTTGAGAGCATGATGATGTGCGCTAAATAGCCGCGCAGACAGCGTCCATTAATGAGTTCAGCATAATGATGATGTTGACAGCATCATGCTGATGCACCAGCAACGAACAATTCCGCGCCACATGTCTAGCAGAAAAAAGGCAGAGACGACGTCCTGATTCGACAGCATCCTGATGATGCGAGCGTAATGGAATTCAGCATCATCCTGATGTTGACAGCAATCGTGGCGCCACCACACCCACGAACCATAACGCAGCATCGCAGTATCGCAGTGACAGCAGCATCATGACGCGGGTGACAACATCATGATGACACACCAGCCACGAACCACGCACCATCACAAACAACAGTTAGAGCAGCAGCAACGTCCGAACCGGTTCAACCGCATCATGAAACAGCACCCGCCCTGGCACCCTGCCGTCCATATGCGCCCGCACCGTCACCAACACCTCAAGACAGCAGCCCCAAAAGCACCCCAACGCAGCACCCGCGCCAGCACTGGACATGTCCCCGAGCACCTTGCCGTCACGTACTGTCACCAGCCCGAACAGCACCTCAAAACTGCACCTGCGCCAGTACCCCAAAGTGCATGCCCCCTAGCTCCCAACCGTCGATCTTGCAAAACAATTCCCCTTCTTCATTAGAAGTTAGAACCCCTATGGTTTTCAGATATCTTGGAAATAAGCGCCCGCGCGGTCAGCAGCACCTCAAACAGCAACCCAAAACAGCAGTTGCACGACCACCCCAAACTGCATGCCCCCTAGCACCCGCCGGCAATCTCGGAAAATTGCGCCCACAACAGCAAGCAGCACCCCAAACAGTACCCCGAAACAGCACCTGCATCAGCACATGCGCTGCACCAGCACCACAAACTGCCCAATAGCACCCGCTGTCCATCAGCGCTTTAAACAGCACAGGCACCAAACAGCACCTCAACCAGGAACCAGACATGCATGCCCCTCGAGCACTCGGCCGTCAATCTCGCAAAGCGGAGCACCCCAAACTCAAACTGCACTCGCCTAGCACCCGGCCGTCAATCTCGCACTCCACCAGTGCCCCAAACTACACCTGGAACCCGGCCGTCAATCTCGCAAAACAGCACCTCCACCAACACCCAAAACTGCATGCCCCCTAGCACCCGGCCATCACTCTCGCAAAACAGCACCTCCACCAGCACCCCAAACTGCATGCCCCCTAGCACCTGGCCATCACTCTCGCAAAACAGCACCTCCACCAACACCCCAAACTGCATGCCCCCTAGCACCCGGCCATCACTCTCGCAAAACAGCACCTCCACCAACACCCCAAACTGCATGCCCCCTAGCACCCGGCCAGCACTCTCGCAAAACAGCACCTCCACCAACACCCTAAACTGCATGCCCCCTAGCACCCGGCCATCACTCTCGCAAAACAGCACCCCCACCAACACCCCAAACTGCATGCCCCCTAGCACCCGGCCATCACTCTCGCAAAACAGCACCTCCACCAGCACCCCAAACTGCATGCCCCCTAGCACCCGGCCATCACTCTCGCAAACAGCACCTCCACCAGCACCCCAAACTGCATGCCCCCTAGCACCCGGCCCTCAATCTCGCAAATCACTTTTCCTTCTTCATTAGAAGTTAGAACCCCTATAGCTTTCAGCTATCTGGGGAAAAAACCATGGCTGGTTCCTTCCATTTACCAGGGCCATCTATTTTTCCAAATGGCCACCTATGTAGAGGTCCCTTCTCAAACCCCATTTCTGGAACTTGGGGTTCAAGGGAAGAAAGCAAACGCTTTCCGTTCAGAAGGACCGGAGTCGGACAACGGGGCGGGGGATGCAGAAAAACCGAGGTCTCAATGTTCCTAGAGCCCTAAGGACCCTTATCTTGGTGGTTCCCAGCCATCCCCTTATGTAGGTTTTTAGGTTTTACACTAAAAGTTGAACATTTAGCAGGGATTTGAGGACAGACCAGTTAAAAGATGAGTAGTGATTTACCCAACGCAAGAGGTGACCCCATTTTGCATCATGGAACCTCACTTGGTTCCAACTTGACTTTATTTATTTGGCAACGGATCTTTGGACTTTAACTTTTGGCCCCCCGCTTCTTTTGTCCCTTCGGCTTGCCACAAAAACCTGCCCCAGACCTACCCTGTGCCAGGGTTAGGCGAATGCCAGGCAACCAAAAAAACATCTCAGCCTTGTTCTGGCTTGCCGACGAAGCCTCAGGGCTTTCGGGGTGGTACCTTCGCGTGGCGGATCCAGGAGGCCGGAGAACGCCGGGAAAACACCCACTGGCGCCACGCGGGTGTCTGTGTTTTTGTAGCTGAGAGTGGTCCATAGCGGGAGTCCATGTTTTAAGGGAAGCCTACAGTGGTAATTCCCGGAAGCCGGGGGAAGAGCTACTATCATCTAGAAATCGGCGAATGGTTAGTTTCATGCAACGGCGTTTCCCGGGGGTGGGGAGGGGGGGCTCCTGCGGATTTGGCTAGAACATGGAATCGCTGACCTCCTTGGCTGGCTAATCGTTTTTGCTTACAGGTGCCCGGGATCCCATACCCTTGACCGAAAAAATGGCCATACGGGCAAATACAGCCAAATACGGGAGTTTGACCGGAAAAAATACAAATACAAAGGTGTCTTCATTTGAACCCATTAGCACATCTCAAAGTGTTGGACCCCCCAAATTGTGGTGTTCTTTTGGTTTCCCTTTAAAGCTGCGAAACGTGCCAACTCCAAAAAAGGTGCCGCAGACAGCCCGATCCATATGTGCCAAGATCAAAAGACCCCTTTGCTTGGGGCTCAACAAGACGTACGTTGCTGAGGTGTTTGGTGTTTTTATTCTTGTTTTTTTTGCTTTATCTATGTTTTTTTTGTTGCTTTGGTTTTGCTTTGGTTTTGTTGTTTTGTGTGTTGCTTTTGCTGATGTTTTGGTTTTGTCATTTGTTTTTTTGTGTTTGAACACGGAAGTGAACTTGGCTCAAACTACAGTGTCTTTTTGTATGGAAAACCAGAGAGGTCAACTTTGGCAAATTCCTGTTGGGTTCCCATGTTCTTCCATTAGCAGAGTATCTGAGGACCAGCCCAGTAAAGTGAGTTTAATTACCGGGGGAGGTTGCAGGGAGAACTATGGGAGCTTTTTTCGAGGGTACCCTTTTTGGGGTTGGCTTAACACCAGAGGAAAGCCCACCCTTTTGGGGGTCCAAGAAAAATGTGAGGCCTGGTCAAAAGCACCAAGTTCCTCGAGGACAGGTTTCCTGGTTAGTGTGGTTCAAATTTCGTAGCCCCCTGCTCGTCCCTGCTGGATAAACCATAGACTACTGGTAGATTGTTGACCGAACTAAACGTAAACCATGTAACCTTTCTAAGCAGGCCACGCAGAACAATTGCATTTGTGGGTCATGACAATGCTCCTTTCAAACCAGAAGAAGTACAACAACGGGTGCAAATCGAAGCCAAGTGTTCTCCAATGAACCTCAGCTGTTCAGTGGCACCGATTATTTTTCCAACTTTTCTTTTGGTGGCTGCCCCAGTAAAAATGGAAGCCCCAACATACCTCTTACACCCAATACCCACCTTTTTTAGGGTATCATGTCGACCCTCTACAAAAAAAAAGAGGTATTTACCTTGAAAAACCAGGTTTTCCCAAAAATACCATAAACAAGTGGGTATTTGGAGCAGGGGGTAGGGTCCCATTCTTTTTTTGTCCCAGGGTCACTGAAGAACTCCACTGAACAGGTCTAAGTAGGTTAGGCCACTCGCTAGCCATTTCAAGCCACGAAGGCCCCTAGCTACCAGCGGGGGTAGCTTCAGATTGATCCAGAGAACCGTGCTTCTCAGGGGTGGTTCTGCATGTGACAAGGGAATGACAACTGTTTAAGTGGGGTTCTCTGACCAGAGCCTCCTTTTGTTTTTTTTCGAAGTCAATATTGGCTGCCACCCATAAAACAGGGATTTCACCAACCATAATTGTGGGTTGCAACATTCCATGCTTAAGTTGGAATTTTGTTCGGGTCCAGGTGAATCCTTTTTTTTTTTGGAATTCACACTGGACCCTTTTGTGCACCTGTGCCCCCCCCCTCCCCCCGCCCCCGCACTTGAAATGGGCAACGGGCGTTTTTTGTTTGTTTGTTTGTTTTTTCCCCGCCCGGCGTGACGTGAGGCATCGCTGGCGGCTTTGCAGGTCGCGGCCTTTGGCAATGCAGACATTGGGGTGCGTAACCAACTTTGGTTCCCGGACATGGATGTTAATGCAAGCAAGGTTGCCGATGGTTCCTATCATGGTTCCTGAGTTCCTGAACAAGTTCTGCACGGTTCCTGAACCCTTAGAGTTTGGTTCCTGTTCACCAACTTGTATGGTTCAGTTAAGACACACCCATCGGATTTCTTGTTGGAAACCACGGCTTCCCATACAGCATATACCTGGACCCGGACAAAATTCCAACTTCATGGGTGTTTGCAACCCACGATTATGGTTGGTGGACTTCCCCCTTTTTATGGGTAGTTTGGGGGTCCAGGTTGTCAGTGTTTTTTCTTCTTTATACATAGATATATATATATAGCGGGTTAGTGGCACAATGCCCTGAAAAAGGCTGAAGGTTGTGGGGGTAGGTGTCCTTTCGACTTGGCACTCACCACGAGCCCCCGGATCAGCCAAAGAGCGAAGGGGCGAAGTAGAAAGATTCGCCTTAGCCCGAATTGGTGGTTATTGTTTGTTAAGGGGTACCTTTCCCATCTGGTTTCAGGTTGTCGAATCCCACCGGGCTCCAAACCACAAAAAAAGAAAAAAGCGAGGAACCTGAAACATGGTTATCCCGTACAAGCGGCTCCCCACTGCCTTGTCCAATTCGTAAGAAAAACGGTCCCAAGGGTTGGGTTAAGCCAATATTGTGCAATTAAACAATTTGGGGGGGGGTCCTCTTTTTGGATGGTTTTAAGGGGGAAACCAACCATAACCAAGCACTGGCAGGGGTCCACTTGTTTTTTCCTTGGGACCGAAATGGTTTTGTTCTACCACATGTCCTAAACCTTTGCCCACCCCAGTTGAGTCACAATCAACACCAGGTACGAAAGAGGTCTGCCCGAAGGCATGTAACGAAAAACTAGGTGGATTTCCGAACCTATATTTGGCTGACTCTGTCGGTTTTGTCTGGCTTTGCATACGCTCGGACACTCAGCTACACGATGGTTGCATATTGTATTGAGGGAAACTTCAATTTGTAACAAGGGTGAGGTTTGCCGTAGATGGTTGTCATCGTTGCTTACATGGCACGCCCTGATTTCACCATGACCGTCTGTGCTACGCTCAAAGAGCAACCCTTTACTTGGGGTTAATTCGGGCTGGTTTGTGCCATGCAAATGGTGTTGTCTTCGTTTTTTTCCCGACTCCCCCCCCCCATGTGGAACATTGAGATCTTCTCCTCCCCTAAAAGTTGGAAGACCCCGTACTCCAAATACCCGGCCTTTTTTCAAGGATATTTTTTGAATCACCGGTTTCGGTTTTCCACAGTAAAGGCCGATCACTTTTTTAGTAGAGGGTCCACATGATACCAACTAAAAAAGGTGGGTATTTGGAGTAGGGGGTGTATCCAAGGGCTTGCCACCCTTTCAAACACGCAAAGGGAAGTAGCGAAGGGTTAGTTACTATATCTAGGTTTTCCAGTAGTGCCCTTTCTCGTAGGTGTACCCCCGTAACCTCCAAATACCCGCTCGTTTTTTGGGTATGATTTGTCGACCCTCTACTGAAACAGGAGGTATTTACCGTGGAAAACCAGGTTTGTATAACTAGGTCCCCCAGCCAGGTGCCCTTTCTCTCCCCTTTTTTGGTTGGGAGGGTCCCCAAATAAAATAGACTACAGAAAACTGTTGGTACCCTGATTTAGAGGACCTAGATAACCCGCCCCTTCGTCAGGTACCTGATTGGTGGTTTGGATTGGTGGATTGTGGATTTGAACGGGTCCCTGGCTTTTGTAGAGGGCAATTGGGAAACCCCTTCTGAACCACCAAACCACCAATGCAAACCAAGGAGAGGGAAGCTGATTTGGGTTTGCCTGATCAAACCAGTTGTTCTCGTCACCAGGTGTACCCCCGTAACCTCCAAATACCCGCTTTTTTTTTTTTTGGGGGGGGGGGTATGATTTGTCGACCCTCTACAAAAAAAAGGGATCGGTATTTACCGTGGAAAACCGATCGGTTGTTCAAAAAATACCCCCTACTCCAAATACCCACTTTTTCTAGTTGGCATTTGTTGGGAAAACCGATCGGTTTTCCATGGTAAATACCGATCCCTTTCGAAAAATACCCCCTACTCCAACTACCCACTTTTTCTAGTTGGTATTTTTTTAGAAAACCGATCGGTTTTCCCTGGTAAATACCTCCTTCCCTTTTTTAGTAGAGGGTCGACAAATCATACCAACTAAAACTAGGCATCGGGTATATACCACTTTTTTAGTAGAGGGTCGACAAATCATACCAACTAAAACAAGGCATCGGGTATATATATATATATATATCACTTTTTTAGTAGAGGGTCGACAAATCATACCAGCTAAAACAAGGCATCGGGTATATACCACTTTTTTAGTACAGGGTCGACAAATCATACCAGCTAAAACAAGGCATCGGGTATATACCACTTTTTTAGTAGAGGGTCGACAAATCATACCAACTAAAACCAAGGCATCGGGTATATATATATATATATCACTTTTTTAGTAGAGGGTCGACAAATCATACCAGCTAAACAAGGCATCGGGTATATACCACTTTTTTAGTACAGGGTCGACAAATCATACCAGCTAAAACAAGGCATCGGGTATATATATATATCACTTTTTTGTAGAGGGTCGACAAATCATACCAACTAAAACAAGGCATCGGGTATATACCACTTTTTTAGTAGAGGGTCGACAAATCATACCAACTAAAGCAAGGCATCGGGTATATACCACTTTTTTAGTAGAGGGTCGACAAATCATACCAACTAAAACAAGGCATCGGGTATATATACTTTTTTAGTAGAGGGTCGACAAATCATACCAACTAAAACAAGGCATCGGGTATATACCACTTTTTTAGTAGAGGGTCGACAAATCATACCAACTAAAGCAAGGCATCGGGTATATACCACTTTTTTAGTAGAGGGTCGACAAATCATACCAACTAAAGCAAGGCATCGGGTATATACCACTTTTTTAGTAGAGGGTCGACAAATCATACCAACTAAAACAAGGCATCGGGTATATACCACTTTTTTAGTAGAGGGTCGACAAATCATACCAACTAAAACAAGGCATCGGGTATATATATATATATATATCACTTCTTTAGTAGAGGGTCGACAAATCATACCAACTAAAACAAGGCCTCGGGTATATACCACTTTTTTAGTAGAGGGTCGACAACTCATACCAACTAAAACAAGGCATCGGGTATATATATATATATATCACTTTTTTAGTAGAGGGTCGACAGCTCATACCAACTAAAACAAGGCATCGGGTATATATATATATATATATCACTTTTTTAGTAGAGGGTCGACAAATCATACCAACTAAAACAAGGCATCGGGTATATATATATATATCACTTCTTTAGTAGAGGGTCGACAAATCATACCAACTAAAACAAGGCATCGGGTATATACCACTTTTTTAGTAGAGGGTCGACAACTCATACCAACTAAAACAAGGCATCGGGTATATATATATATATATATGTATCACTTTTTTAGTAGAGGGTCGACATGATACCCTAATACAAGTTGGTATTGGGTGGTTACGGGGAATACCCGGAAGAAAGCGGGTGCATTTGTTAACAAGGCACTCCCAAAAAAACAAGGGGGGGGTGTGGGCCGGCCCGAGCGGGTTTTGTGCGAGACGAACGGCGGCCCATTTTTTTTCTGCGTTTTTTGGCCCTCGGGAATGGAGGGAATGGAGTCGTAAAAATACGCGTCTCCAAGCCAAACACAGACACACATATACGTTTTCGGTCTGACGAAATAACATGGCTTGTCTTTGGAGTTGGTACCCCGTTTTGGTTGGTTGGGGGCCATACGGAACAGAATCATAAGACTTGGTTTTTGCTGTCGCCTGTTTGTGGCAGTTTCCCTGGGCATCCAGAGGAGGGGTCTGGAATCGATATCGAGTCGAAGGGATCAATAGTCCGTTCAGCCCCCAAATGGCCATGGAAAAAAAAACCTTCTCCCTGTGTGGTTGAAACAAATATCACATGGTGGTGGTTGGGAAATATTTTACATTTTGTTTACTGTGGTTTGGTGGTTGAAATCCAACCACTTAACTGCTAAAATTTGATTTTTTGCCGCCTTTCCAACGTCAACCGAGATCAATCTGCATCCGTTTCGTTTTTGCCCATGGTCAGCCCAAGGGTCATCCCATGTTTATGTTTGTGCCTTTTGATCACCCAGATCCGAGGTCAAGGTGGTACCAGAAGCGGAGTGCAGCATTTGCTGCGAGCTGCTGTCCGTGAAGGAGGTGGAGCCGTCACTCGGTTCGTTCGACCAAGTCGTGTTGGATGAGACATGTGTCTAGGGGTTGATTCCTTGTCCAGTCTTTTCAACCATTGTTCTTTTCAAAAACCGATCGCTGTTTCCCTGCGTTTCTGAAGGTTCTCCAGAAAGAAGGATTCCTGCAAAAATAATGGGGAAGGTACCATTAGAATGTGGTATACCTTAGACCCAATAACCGGCCCTTTTTGCGGGTATGATTTGTCGATCCTCTACTAAAACCGGGTTTGGTACTCCTGGAAAACCGAAACCGGTTTTCCAACAACTATTTGGAGGTTACGGGGGTATATTAACCCAACCTTCGTTTCAATGGCGGTAACTGAAACCCAGAATTTGGGGTTGCTATCAACTCTATCCAAACCCAGGGGGGGATACCTTCCAAAAATCGGGCGGCTTGGGTCCCTGAAATCGGGTTTTTCGTGGTCCTTGTGGTTCTTTGGAGCCCTGAAATTTCATGGTTTTTGCGGGGTACCTCTTTTGTCCTCTACAAGAACCAGTTGCTCAAATCCCCAAGCCATCAATCCAAACCACCAACTTGGATTTCTGAAAACCCCGCCAGATGCACAAAGAAAGTACAAAACAAAGTACAAAGTACGAAGCATTTATTGGCAAAACAAAATACAAAACAAGCAACGCAAACACAAAGACCCGCCAGATGCACATAACTTGCCTAGATGCACGTCACGTCTTTCTCCAAAATACAAGAGAAGCAAATACAAGTATACATGACCAGCTGAGATGATTTCCCCTCCATTTTGGCTGGGTCCCTGAGACGGCCTGCGGCGTGTCGGCATTTCACTAGCATGTTGCCTTAAGCCTAAGTAGGCCATGGTGAATGAGTTGCCAAATATGGCTACCTGGAGTCTCCATGATCCTTAACTGGGCTGTCCTCAGATCCCTCGCTACAAGTCTCACTTTGAGCGGTTTAGCTCAAACTACCACTAAACCGACTGAAAGTTAAAAACCTAAGTTGAACCGGACGATTGGCCGGGAATCCGACCCGCCGAGAAAATGGGTTGCCATGACCCAAAGCTTCGCCATGTTTGGAGGCTCGGAAGGCGGTACAGAAGGGGTTACACCCATCCCCTGAAGGAAAATGAGGGAACACCAAATTCGAGAGGCTGACACAATAGAGTGGAATTCCATGTGATGTAAGAATCAGGAAGCTAGCACACCCAACCAATACAGTTAGCTATACCTGGAAACCCATATGTGAAGTGTTTTGTTTTTTTCCAAACAAGAAAAAAACACATCTGTCCATACGGCTCGGGCCCCCAAAAGTTTTGCCCGGCTTTCCAGTCAAAACAAATTCTGTCTTTTTCAACCACACCTTCAGCCAAATCCCCCAGTTTCCCCGCAGATTTCTCAACACCAAACCCCCAAGCTTCCTATGATGTCGACACTCTACTAAAAAAGGGATCGGTATTTACCCTGGAAAACCGAAACCGTTTTTTCCAAAAATAAGTACCAACCCAAAAAACAGCGTGGGTATTTGGAGGTTACGGGGCTTCCGATGTCGGCTCCTTTGCTCCGATGGCGGCTTCGCGCTGAAACCGAAACCGAGTGCGCGAAGCGAGCGGGTCGAAAAGCCGCCAGGTCTTGGCGCTGCCATGCCAGGCCCGCGGCTGCGGCGCCTTGGTGCAACGGAAAAAGGTTTTTCAGACGAGACGAGGGCCATACTTTGAATGGCTTTGGGAAGCCTTTGGGAAGCCCTTAGGCTCAGATACCGAGAAAAAGACCTGACTATATTGAAAGGGTCAAGGAGACTCCAGGTGATATGAGAGCCAACGAGACGAGTGGGCGGGGACCTGTTTGTTGGCCCTAAGTACTCCAGCTAGGTCTCCCAGCGAAATGCCCTTTCTGTTGCCTTTTTTTGGCTGGGAGGGTTCCCCTACTTAAAATAGACTGCAGAAAAAAAGTTGGTACCCTTATTGGAACCTCTCTACTGGATATTTTTGTTGAAGTTGAACCCAACCATTGCCATGGCGGTGATTGAACCATGATGTTTGTGACTGAACCATTGTCATGGGCGGCTCTTTTTTGTTCCCCCGTAACCTCCAAATACCCGGCCTTTTTCTAGTTGGTATTTTTGATGAAAAACCGATCGGGTTTCCATGGTAAATACCGATCCCTTTTTTTAGTAGAGGGTCGACATCATACCGAAAAAGAGGGTATTTGGAGTAGGGGGCTTTCAAATCCAAAAGGAAACTGGCGAAGGGTGACCTACCAAATGGGCGAAACGGATTCCTGGTATCCACCGGGTGGGATAAAACGCATGCACCGACCTTGTGAAGCCTCCATTTGCTTAAGAGTGTTTTTAAATCATTTTCCCTTGTTGGTCTTAAAAGGAATTCATCAGCCCATCCTGTCAGAAACTCTCTCGTCCATGGGCTTCTTAAAGGGGAGATCCCCTCCAAACGACTACGAAATGATGTGTGTTGAGGCGTCGCCAGAATGGCCTTACATTTGGGCTTGCTCCGATCCACTTTTGAGTAACTTCAGCTGGTGTTGGGGGACAAGCAAATGAGCAGGTATCTATTGCAGGGCCAAATTTCTCACTGACCGAGTCTTCGGAACACCCCTGCAATACTTGTGTCATATATAGATTTCCCGCATAGTTGCAACCGATTTTGACACACCACTTCTGGGTTTAAAGTACCTCTCTAGGGGTTCAACCGCAATCAATATTCTGTCAAGGGCCCAATGTAGATGAGCATGACAATGGTTGTAATTATATGAAGCCAGACAAACATGCGAATCGCGGTACTCGCGTTTTCGGAATAGAAACTTGTTGGTAACCTGGGTCAAACTCCACTTGTAGGTCGCCCATTCAGTGGAAATAACTCTGTTGGGTTGTTTCACCCATGTGGCTAACCGCCTTGGCAACGAACCTTTAAGTAGGAATTTTGAGGGAACTGTACAATCTTAAGCCGCTTGGCTGGATGCCCGGGAATGTTGAGAGTGCCATTGCTGGGGTGCTTGAAGATGTAATGGCATTTGCCGAATTATCGTCAAAACTGCATCTACTTGGGTGACTCCTTCTGGATTCAAACAATCGTTGCCAATGGGATGCAGGCCAGGTTAGCCGAAACACCCACAAGTCATCAGCACGTTGGAGTTGGGCCAACCCCCAAAACAACATAATCCGACCGTTTTGGGCCAAGACGGTCGGAACATCATGCCTCTGCCTCTCTTTCACCAGGCGATGCCCTCTTTCCAACAAGCATTGGGACCCAACCGGCAGGGCGAATGATTTCAATGCAGTTGTTCAGTGAAATCCAGATGTAGTTCTTGGTTAGTTGCCAACACAAGTCTCCTCAGTTCCCTCAACAGAAATTGGGCGTGGGTCAAAAATAGGTACCCCAAATGGAACTCTGATAAATGGACATGGGACTAAAACCTGCAGTCCCCTAGTGGTGTGATTTTGACCCATACCCAACCGGCCCCCTTTTCCCACTGTGTGGTATGCTCTCTCCCCTTTTGCGAGGATCCCACTTCCACATGGAGTGCATCCGTCGGCGGCCAAGACGGGAAAAACTCGTCGCCAGGGTTTGCCGAATTTGTTGAAACCACCAGCTCCCATTTGCTGAAATGAATTTTTTTGTTTTTAAAAAAATAACATTAAAAGAAAAAAAACCCTTGCCCTGTTGGTTTTGAAGGGAATCAATTTCACTACTGGACATCTTCTTTTCTTTGTTTTCCAGGGGACAAAGAAGCAGCTGGATTTCCAGGGGACGAAAATTTCACTACTGGACATTTCCAGAAAACGACACCACCACAGCCCCACGCCCACGCCCTCGAGGCTCGTGAACCCAATGGAGCTGTTCCAACGTCAAGGATTTCGTGGTGAGTTTCCCGGCGTGGACTGCCCCCGAAACCTCCAAATACCCGATGCCTTTTTTTTTGTTGGTGTGATTTGTCGACGCTCTACTAAAAAAAATGAGGTATTTACCATGCAAGCCCATGCAGGTTTTTCACAAAATACTGTAGAACAAGTGGGTATTTGGAGTAGGGGGTATGTCTTGGACGCACACCGCCCCAAAACTAATTTACTGCCCACGCCTTGAGACAGGAAACGCCAGGCCCGCCAAAAAAAGGGGGCACCCGCCTGCGAAAAAAGGGAAACACATACGCAAAAAAAAAGGCGTCTAGAACGTCTAGAACGCCAAGAATGCCTTAAGAAAGAAGAACGCCTAGCAATTCCTCGGCATTGGAATCTTCAGAATATGGTTGGTTGATTTTGATCGGACAGTGTCCCCCAGTTCATACAGGGGTAAGAGAACTTGAGGGGAACGCCCCCTGCCAATCTCAGAAAGTCGACCGCATACTAGTGGGAGCCAACAACCAACCCAACCCAAACCAGAAGACTAATCGATCCTCCTTAAATCCAACTTAAACAAATAAACTGGGACAAGATCAGCCGAACTTCGCTTCAACCCATCTGGGACCAGATGAGCCGAAATTCACCAGACCCAAATGTTTCCCCTGTTTGGGTTCCCATTATATACTTTGGTGCATGTTGCCATGTTAGGACTTCAACTTTGTTTTCCGTATTAAACCACTAAAAGTTAAGCTTGCCATGTTAGGATGGGGTTTTGCGGTTTAAATTCCACTTAAAGTTCTCAGCTTTTAGGAAGGGAGCAGATTACGCAGCCGAGAATACTTACGGCTCTGGCCAAATGTCGGGGTCCAAACGAGCTGGCAACTGAAAAAATGGTCCCTCGCGAGGTAGGCATGCAGGACGCTGACGCCCGAAGTTTGCTTTGGGGGTCACCAATTCTAGGTCCCCCAGCGAAAGGGTGCCCGACCTCTCACGTCTTTTTTTGGGAAGGGAGGGTTCCCCTACTGACATAGACTACAGAAAAAAATCGGGTACTAACTTATTCTAACCTCCAAAACTGGAGGACCTAGGCAATGTATGGAGGGCGTACAATGTATGGAGGGCGTACCCCAGCATACGTTGTGGCTGTATGTGGGTACAAGGGCAATGCATGGAAGAGGGCGCTTAACGGCTGACGTTTTTCCTCTGTAAAGATGTTTGGGGAAGCAGTTGGGCAGTTCCATGTGGTTGTTTCCCCAAATAAGAGGCCGAAATGGCTCTTGCAAGCTTTCTCCAATTTCAGGTGGAAGAAACCTGGCAGAACAGGGGTTTGACGTCTCCTTGAGTTTCCCGATCAGGGCCAACTGTCTAGGCTGGCGCTGTAGCTCTGAACCAGTACACGGGTTCGTCTTTTTGTTGGCGGACCCCGCCCCCCCAAAAAGATTTGGTTTGACCTTTTTGTTGCTGCCCTCCCAACAAAGAACATTATATCCCTTTGGTGTTGGGTGGTAATGTGAGCCGATCAATAAACCACCCCCGTAAATAGGGCCTTGGGGTGTTTCCGTCCAAGAGTGGTCTGATTCCCCCCGCTAAACCCAGGGACGTCTATATTGAACTGGGGTTGATGAACCTGGGGTTAACATCTGGAGACCACTCTTTGGAACCAAAAGGAAAGAGCGGTATACTATACATGGGTAAGTGGGATCACTGCTATACATGTTTTTTGTTTTTTATGTGTTTTTCAGGGGTCGGAAGCAAATGAAACAGTTGCGAAACGCCTGGGTTTGGTTCCCTTGAAATACCAACAGGAGACTAGATCGAAGGGTTACCTGCGAAACCGATTCCTGGGATCCGCCGGAACCGTTTAGTTTCCTAGGTCCTCCCAGCTAGGTGCCCGACCTCTCACCCCTCTTTTGGTTGGGAGATTCGGTTCCCCGTGACTGAAATAGACTGCAGGAAAAAGCAATGGGTTTCCGAAAATGATTCTAACCTCCAAAACTGGAGGACCTGTTGGGTTTCCGAATACCCACGAGAGATTCACTTTTCGCGGATCTAAAAATGGGCCACCGTTTGGTTTCCGTATCGAGAAACCCATCCGGGCTCCGATTTACCGAGGCCCCTGGCTGGAGCGGAACCCCAGCTGCCCCTTGTGCCGAGACACGCTGCCTCGGGCTCAGCAGCTGGGGACGGCCCCACTTTTCTAGGGGCTCCTCCCCCATTGCGGTTTGGCGGTTGAAATCCAACCACCTTACTGCTAAAAATCATTTTTGTTGCTCCCCTTCCAACGTCAACCAAGTAGAACCGGAAAGTAAGCAGCAGTACCTCCCCCATTCTTTCCAGGGATCCGAATCTTTCCAGAAAATCTCCAGAAACCCAGTTGGAAAACGGCGATCGGTGTTCGAAAAGAGCGATGGTTGAAAGGAATGGGGAACCAACCCCTAAAACTTTGGGGACGGCTCGGCGGTTTTTTTTGTGGGGGGGGGGGCTAACCCGCTTTTGGAGGTGTGCGTTGGAGGGAAACCAGAACTCAAGGTGGTTCCCAGCCATCCGGTTCCTCAGGTTTTGAGGTGTCTAAAAAGTTCCTGGCACCCCGTATGGCTGTTTTCTTTCGGTCAAACTCCCGTATTTGGCCGTATTTGCCCGTATGGCCATGATTTTTCGGTCATTTGCGTAAATCACCCGTATGAAACCCATTTTTTTCGACATGTTGTTGAAAAAAAGCCGTAAAAAACTGTATGGCCATTTTTTTCGGTCAAAGGCGTATGACCAAAAAAAAACGGCCATATGGGGTCCCAGGTTGCGTTTAGTGGAAGTCTCCAAAGTTCTGGCAACCAGAATTAGCTCCCCTTTTTACTTTTTTGCTCTTTTGAGGGGTCCCTTTGTTTTCCACTAACCAGGCAAAAAGGATATTTTTTTTGCTGGGGTCCTAATTCCAGCCTAGATTTCTGGCAACTGTCCTTCTCTTCCAAATACCAAGTGCCTTTTTGTTGTAGTTGGTATCATTTGTCACCCCTTTACTCAAAAACGGAAGGGGGTATTTCCAAACAACACGACTCACCCAAATAGGGGATTCCTTTCTGGATGGATTTAAAGGGAAACCAAAAGGAAACCAGCCACCGGAGGAGTCCCCGATTTTGAGAGACTCCCAACTTAGTGTTGCGCCTGGCCATCCCCATTTGGCCCGGTACTTGAATGTTCCAGCCACGGCATAAGTTACTTCACCAGGGTTGGTGTGACAACAGGCTGGTCGGGGTTTATTCAAGTTTATTAGTTCCTACGGGTTTTCGCCTTGCTATGTACCTGGACCCTCAAACTACATATAAAAAAAGGGATTTCACCCCATCATCTTGGGGCTATTAAGGAATTTTGAGGGTCCAGGTAGGTGAAAATGAGCCACGTCTTCAAAACCCAGGGATTGATGATTCGAATAGTAAGGGACAATCTTCTTGCCAGTTTTTTGGGTGCAAATATCCGGTTTGGGTGGACCTTTTTAATACCGAATGGTTTTGAATGTGACACAGATGTCGTGTAGTTTCTCGTGCTGTTGTTCGCTTCCAGTCTGGATTGTTCCAAAAGTATATGGCTGCGGCTCAAAAAGTGGTGCCAAAATGGCACCGTGGTGAATGGAACCAAAGCCTAAAACCTGCGTAACCCTAGCTCTTTAAGTTTGAGCCATACCCATATTAATCTCAGCAAATGGAAGTCCTTGTCCTTTCACTTCCTCAAAGATTTGGGCTTTCGCTCCAAAGGGTCGTTCAAGCTTCTTTGGGTACCCCCTACTCCAAATACCCACTTTTTTGGGGGGTATCATGTCGAGCCTCTACTAGAAAAAGGATCGGTATTTACCTTGAAAACCCGAAACCGGTTTTCCAAAAAAATACCAACTAGAAAAAGTGGGTATTTGTTTGTTGGAGTGGTAAAACCAGTGTTTTCCAAAAATACCAACTTAAAAAAGGCCGGATCTTTATTTGGAGGTGAATCGGGGGTAGGTAGTTCCAGTTTCCATGGCGGGTGCCAGAAACCCCTCGGCTCCACACCGACGGAAGCTTCGAAGGAAGCCAAGCCTCGAGAGCTTCCTCAAACCGAACCCCTTCGGGTAGATCCGGTTCGTAAGCTTACCCTGTAACCCAATACCCGGCCTTTTTTTAGGGTATCATGTCGACCGTCTACTAGAAAAGGAGGTATTTACCTTGAAAAACATACCCTAAAACAAGTGGGTATTTGGAGTAGGGGGTATTATTGTTCTTCCCCCTACTCCAAGCATCTGTTTTTTTTTAAATTTAAGGGCAATTTTTGGAGCACCTGGTTTTCCAGGGAAAACATGCCGATCCCTTTTTTTGTGGAGGATCGACCTCAATCCCTTTAAAAAGGGGCCGGGTATCGGGTGGTTTTCCGGGTGATTTCCCCTGTTTCGACAGAATCGTTGTCCAGCACTGGACACATGTTCTCAGCCCAGGGGACTTGAGCAAATGGAACCCCCGTAACCTCCAAATACCCGATGCCTTTGTTTAGTTAACGTATCATGTCAACCCTCTGCTAAAAAAGGGATCGGTATTTTCCATGGAAAACCGGGTTTTCCAAAAATACCCTGAAAAAAGGTGGGTATTTGGAGTAGGGGGATGGAAGTAAGGGATAATCCTAACCATCAATCGGCACGGATGTCCGCCTTTGTCTCGTTCTTTGCATGGGTAGACCATTTTAGTACCTAGATAGCCAAGTTGCGATCGCTTTTTTCAGTCACTGTTGCTGGTTTTTGGGGTAAAGTGCATGAAACAACAAACAGCAACAGGGGTTAAGAATGTGTTTTTGTTATTTCTCTGGTTTTAAAGGGAACCTATGACTACTGGAACTATTCTCCCGTTTTTTGCAGGGGACTTGAGCAAGCAAATGGTTTAGCACCGGTCGGCTTTGATGACTCATGAGCTCCTGAACTTCACACTTTTGGAGAAGACCACTTTAGTGGTACATGGGTATGGGTCAAATTAGAGAGCGGCCGGGCATGGGGCCTGGAGTTGTGAAAGCATCTTTTTTAGGACTTGCTTCTGCAAAATTAGCCACCATGGAATTCCACTGGGGTTGGCTTGAGAGCGGTTAACCCTTCGGGGGAAAAGCATCGCTCAGCCCATGGACAAATCCATTTGTTTCAGTGACACATGGGGGCTGAGCAAAAGGTCTGATCCACAGGGGATTATCATTCCAAAAAGATGATATGGCCATGGGTCAAAACCCCGGTTAGCCCCCAGTGAACATCCCAATCCCCACTAAAATAGGTTCTAAAATGGGTGATGCACCTACCCCGAAATGGAATCCCATTGGTTTTGACCCACAGCCACATAAAAGTTCAGACCGTTTTTTTGCCAACCCACTGCATCGGAAGTGAGTTCTAGAACCACCAGTGGGTAGCCTAGCTGATCAGCCGTATAAATGAGGGGCAGCAGGTTAAACGCAGAGGGCACGAGCCTTTCTTTTTGTCCCTGAGCCTTCCATTTGCTGAAATTTGAATATTTGCCATGTTCAATCAATGAATCGATTTTTCACGACTGGAAAAAAGAGGTGCTCATTTTTTTTGGCCGGTGAGCGAAAAAGCTTTCAAATTTTCGAAATGGGTGATGCACCTACCCCGAAATGGGATCCCATTGGTGGAAGGACACCCTTTCTCAAATTTCCGTCTCTCCATCCTTATCTCCGGCCTGGGCTTCGATTCGATCGACTTCGAGCGCCGGCTTTCCCCGGGCGGATTTTTTTTTTTCTTTTCGGAGGGTTTAACCTGAGATTTGGACTGGAGTCAAATGGAAATGGAAGGTATGGAAGCTTGAAATGGAGCCCAGGTAAGAATGACAGACTGGACTTCCCCAACAGAAAATCCATTTCGCACCACCTAAGAAACCATGAAAACCATGGTTTCCTGGTATTTGCAGGCGAATCATCATTTCAAAGTTTCTGAAGTGGTGCAGGACTTTGTCCATCCACAGTATTTCACCACCACGTTTTCCGTTCAGGATTCTCATCCTCCAAATTGGGTCCCTTACCCCTCACACCCAATACCTCCTTTTAGTTGGTATCATGTCGACCCTCTACTAAAACAAGTAGGTATTTACCTTGAAAAACCAGGTTTTCCCAAAATACCCTAGAAAAAGTGGGCATTTGGAGTAAGGCCGGTTTTCTAAAACATACCAACTAGAAGAAGGCCGAGTTTCGGTATTTGGAGGTTACGGGGGGGGGGGCTTTAGGAAGCCTTCGGGAAGCCCATAGGCTCGGATACAACAAAATGAAAATCGTGAGGTTGAAAAAAAAGGTCAAGCTTCTAGGGGTAACTTCCCCATTCTTTCCAGGGATCCTTCTTTCTGGAAAACCACCAAAAACCCTGGGGAAATGGCTGGTTTTTGAAAAGAACGATGGCTGCAAAGAATGGGGAATCAACTCCCGGAAAGTTGCGACTCAGAGAGCGAAGGTTCTTCTCGCTTGTTTCCAGATTTTATGTTCGAGTCCCATTTAGGTATGGGTCAAAATTAACAAGAAGGGCCAACAACCTTTCATGTTTTGTAGGTTTCTCAGTAAAACCTGGTGTGTTGGATGGTAGAACACCGAGATATTGCAATGGGGCGGATAACACGGATCCCCCCCCCCTACTTTTTTCAGCACGTTAAATACCTCCTTGTTTAGTACAGGGTCGACATGATACCCTAAACAAAGTGGGTATTTAATTATTTGGAGTAGGAGGTTAACCATATGTCCCCCGTACCCTCCAAATACCCGGCCCTTGTTCTTGGGTATGATTTGTTGACCCTCTGAAAAAGGGATCGGTATTTACCATGGAAATGCGGTGTCTTTGTTTTTGTTTAACAAAAAGTGGGTAGCCGGGTACAAAAAGGTTTGGGGGGTTTGGGTTCCCAGGGTAAAGAGACACACCTGCTTGAGGCCGCAGCTGGTGCGCCCGGTCACTCCTCGCAACACAGGCGGGGTCCGAAAAGATTGGGGCAATTTGAAATCCAACTTGGGTTCCGAGCCATTCATCTGGGTATGGGTCAAAATTAAACCACCAGAGGACCGCAGGTTTAGTCCAGGTTTCCGTTTACCAGGGTTCCATTTCGGATACCCCCGTCACCTCCAAATACCCGATGTCTTTGTTAAGGCTATGATGTCGGGCCCCTACTAAAAACTTACCTCTTAAAAACACAACTTTTCAACTTTTTGGGTAACATGGGCTTTTTCTGTCTGTAAAAGATTAACTTCCCCAGGGCTTGCAGTTTTAAGAGGTAAGAAAAAGGGATCGGTATTTACGGTATTTGCCGAAACCCCCACATTTCCCCTAGGTTGGTCTTCAGCATCACCTTCTGGGCCCTTCGGCTTTTGGTTGGATGCAATGCTTAAAGGGGAAATATACCCCCGTAACCTCCAAATACCCGGCCTTTTTCTGGGATTTTTTTTTAGAAAACCGGTTTTCGGGGTGTTTTTTTTTTTTTTTGAGAACCTGGTTTTCAAGGTAAATGCCTTCTTTTTGACTAGAGGGTCGACATGATACCAACTAAAACAGTGGGTATTGGGTGTAAGGGGTACCTGCAGTCTCTGTTTGAAACATACCCCCGTCACCTCCAAATACCCCATACCCATTTTTTAAGGGTATGTTGCCGTCCCTTGAACATGGGTTATGCCCCAAAATCATTGGTGAAATGGTGAAATCCCTTTTTTATGGGTAGTTTGAGGGAGGTATCTGGAGTTTCCCTAAGGACCCTTTTAGAATGGGTCCATGACCAACCATGATTTTGGGTAACGACCCCATCTTTTAAGGGTCATGGAGACTCCAGGTACTTGGTGACTTGAATCGTAACAGCCATCCGGTTCCACTTAGCTTTTCAGATCTTTTGAGTTGGTTCAGTGGTCCGAATTTAACCCACAAGTTGTTCACTTTTAGCTGACAGCCCAGCATATGTGTTGCCCTCTCGAAAAATCGAAGAATCATGTTGAAGTGCTTTTTGGAGGTCCCCAAAATGAAACACTAGTCTTCCCACTTTCCGCCTCCATGATTCATGATGGAGGGTGAAGGGCAGTAGTCGCCAGAAATCGCTGCGGACGCCATTGGTTTCTTTACCACACAGTTTGGGTAGAGCACTTTCGCCCTGCAACCACTGGGTGTTTTGGGTTGCACTGGGCCCAGGTTGCAACTCTTTTTTGGGTTCCGACTGTGTTTTGGGTTCCCAGTTGAAGGGTTTCTTTCAACTCTTTTGGGGGTTTTGGGTTCCGACGTTCCTCAACCGCAACCCTAAACCCTTCACCAAAAAAACCCTCCGATCCTTTTCCAGAGCTTCCGAAGGGCCGCAGCTTGGGCAACTTTGGTCGGCCGGTTTCAACACCCCGAAAAAGGAATCACGTAGAAAGGCAACGCAAAAAGGCAACGCAAAAAGCCCGTAAAAGGAACGTACACTCCCTGGGACCCCATATGGCCGTTTTTTTTTAGGTCATACGCCTTTGACCGAAAAAAATGGCCATACGGATTTTTACTGATTTTTTTCAACAACATGTCGAAAAAATATGGTTTTCATACGGGTGATTTACGCAAATGACCGAAAAATCATGGCCATACGGGCAAATACGGGCAAATACGGGAGTTTGACCGAAAAAAAACAGCCATACGGGGTGCCAGGTCCCCATAAAAAAAGGCATCCCGAAAAAAACAGGGGGAAAAAAGGTGTTTCAATTCGGCCTCCGTAACTCGAAACGGCCTTTGGACTCCCTGGGCTTTTTTCTTTCTGGAAATCCGCTGGGCATCTGAGGTATTGATTGTATTCTTACCTCTTAAACACACCACACTTTTCTCAACTTTTTGGGGGTAACATGGGCGAAACATGTCTGTAAAAGATGAGAACTTCCCCAATCCTTGGAGTTTTAAGGGGTAAGTATTGCAGCACTGTTGACTGCTGCTTATTTGTCTTTTACACGGCACCCAACGGTTTTGGGGAGAATGAGATCTAAGCTTCCTTTTTATCCGCCTCCATGGTGAAACCAGAACGAGCGCTTAAAACAGTCCGAGCAATCCGTTTCGAGTCCCAAAGCCCTCGATTTCATGTTTCGCTGTCCCGAATTCCGCAGGGCCATTGAGCATGGTGAGACTGGTTTTGGCACTGGTCTTTCATTTGCGTTTCAGAGTACGTTCTGTTTCCCGTTGGTTTAAAGGGAATCTATCACTGTTGGAAATATGTTATAGATGTTTGTTCAGGAGATTTAAGCAAATGGAGAGGGTTTGTCTAGGAAGCATTGAGCCAAAGAAAATGCAACTTTTAAAAGGAATTCAGGAATGCGTAAGAAAACGGCAACGTTCCGCAAAAAAATGCAACTCCCTCCAACAGGAGTTGTGTTTGCTTGAAGTACCCCCACTTTGGAGGGTATTTTAGAGGGAAGCAACAAAAACAACCACGCATGTGTGGTTCCCTCATTTTGGCACACACCCAAAGAGGTATGTCGCAACCGTACCGGTCTTAGGGATGCATTTTGTAGATGTTCCAGGTTTTGGTAGCCGCGGCATACTCTAGTGCCATGAGAGGTTGAGAATCCCCGAGCCGAGACAGCTGCCTTTTTCAACTGGTCTTCATCTCCCTCCCAATGGATCCATCCATTCAGACCGATCGCATAGCTGGTTACCTACTATATGTCTTTGTGGCTCCCAGCCATCACTTTAGCTTTTTAGCCTTTTAGTGTTTAGTGGTAGTTTCCATTTAGCCCACTAAAAGTTAAACTTTTAGCGGGGGATCCGAGGGCAGCCCAGATGTGAAACGCCTGGGATCCACTAGGCCTGAACACATTCTAGAAAACGGGTTTGGATGCGTTTTTTGATGAATTCACCTGCTCTTCCCCTGCAGGTTCGTTTTTAGAACCTTTTAAGTACCTGTTTAATATCCTACAGGGGTGGATCTACAGATTTGGATTCCACAGCCAAACCGTTTTCTGGAAATACCTGCCTGGATCGCCACGTTGCTGCTTTGTTCAGTCACTGTTGCTGGTGTTTGGGGTAAAATGCCACTGGGAGAAAACAAGACAAAAACAGAAACGCCGCTGGCAATCCAGGTTCTGGTTCTCTCGTCTTTTTTTTCAGCCAAACAACAGCCACTGGAGATCAAGGTGCTGGTTCTCTCGTCTTCTTTTTCAGCAAAAAAAGAAACAGCCACTAGAGATCCAGGTGCTGGTTTTATGTTTTTTTTCAGCGAAGGGTTGCCTGCAAAACAACAAAAACACCTTATGATCCAAAGGTGCTGGGCCCCAAACTTGGGGAATTGGGGCTGCAAACGCGTCGCCTTTCTCTCGCCGCTCGCTTTTTGCGGGGGTCCAACTTGGGGAAAGCCGGTGGCGTTTTTTTTGCTTCTTTTGGCCGATCGGGGCTGGGGCTGGGTCCTTGGGGAAGAAAGCCAACTTGGGGCTTTTGGCCGGTTGTGGGGATGGCTCATTTTCTTGCAGGCGCGACAAGGGAAGAGAAACGGAAGGAACCCCAAAATTCCGCAAAGGAAACCCAGAAAGTCCAAAGGCCCAGAAAGTCCAAAGGCCCGAGTTACGGAGGCCGTTTAAACACGGAGGTTGTTTACGGCCTTTTTACGGGGTGTCTAAAAGGCCGTTGAAGGCCTAAGTTACTCAGGCCGAGGAAGCTCTGGGAAACCACAAGGGACCGGTAAACGGAGGGGTCATTCCATTTCTCATTCCCTATCGCGCGAGCAAGTTTCAGTTCGGGGTCCGAAGTGGGGAAACAACTGCCCCGGGCATTGGGATGCCATGCCCCGTAACCACCCAATACCCTCTTTTTTAGTTGGTGTGATGTAAACCCTCTACAAAAAAAGGATCGGTATTTACCATGGAAAACCGACCGGTTTTCCGAAAAATACCCCAGAAAACCTGCCTGGAAACCCATATGTGACGTTTTTTTTTCTGTCCATACGGCTTGGGCCACAAAAAATGACCATACGATTATTTACGTCTTTTTGTCAACAATTTATTGAAAAACAAAAGGGTTGCATACGGCCAAATATGGCCATTGGCCAGCAAAAAATGACCATACGGGAAAAATGATCCAAATATGGGTTCCGTCCAAAAAAAATGGCCATACGGCTTTCCAGGTGGGTATTTGGAGGTTACGGGGGTGTTTTTTGTTTCTTCTTTTCGCTTGCCGTGGGAGGCTTTCGGCTAAAACGGGCTGAAAGGAAAGCATCTCGGCTTTTACCCCGAGGCTCTAACCCAGTAGTGTTTTTGGTTTTCTTCTTGCTGGTGCGAGAGATGCAGGGAATGAGAAATGGAATGACCCCCATAAACCATCCTGGTGGTTTCCTTTTTTTCTTCCGGGGAACAAAAGCCCGTTCAGTCCATTTCACATTCCCTACAGAACTCGCACCAGCAAGTCTTTTAGCCGGTTGTGGGCATGCCCGTTGTTCTTTAGACTTTAACTTTTGGGTTCCCTATGAAACCCGCAAACAGTTAGACTTTTTGCGGTGGGGTCAATAGCAACGGAGTTTTTTTTTTTATTTTTATTTTTTTTCTCGGGGTGAAAGCGGAGTCGGCTCAAACCCCGGGCGATTTTTGTTTCGAGGGCATCCGCTGCTGGATCTCTGGTTCTTGGCGATGGCCATGCAACGCCAGGAGATTGACTCGGTTTTGAGCCGTTTTGTAGTCGGCGAAAGGCGAGGTTTTTTAGCTGCAACCAGTGGGGTGCTATTGTTTCTTCTTTTTTTTTGGGGTTTTGGGGTTCCCCTTCAAAGTCAACCAACCAAACAAGTTTGCCGATTCTTTTTTGTTCCAAGGCCACTGGGCATCTGAGGTTTTGAGCTGCTTTATGTTGGAGCAAGGTGGTTGGGTGTCCCCCACAAGTCTTCAACTTGTGGCAGGAGATTTGAAAATGGACAGCCCAGATGTACCTTCAAAGGGTTTGGTTACAGGAAAATCTACAGGGAAATGGCCCCAAAACACCCTTAATAGGCCGTTTTCCTGAAGATGTTCCTGTAACCCAACCCTTTGATACCTACGTTTCGAGCCCTTTTGCCCCCCCCCACCCCCCGCCCCCTAAAAAAAAACAAGCGCGGAAGGCGCCTCAGTGTGGGTTGCAATAATGACCATGTTTAAGTGGGTAGTTCATTCGGGTCCAGGTATTAAAACACAAGAGTGCCGATCGCTTTTTGTTTTTAGTTGTCCCCATGTGCAGGTTTAGGATGGCACGACTTTCGTGGTGTTCAAGCCAAAAGGATGGGAGGGATACAACTCAAGGTGTTTCCCGCACCGAAAAGCTTGCTTTTTTCGGGCTTGGGGCCAGGTTGTGAATGTCCAAGGACATTCAAAGCTCCTGAGTGCGTGCATACAAATCTCTGAACCCCTATGAAGCCGGAATGCTGGGATGTTGGGTGAATTCTTTCTTCGTGGCGTATTTTTGTTGAGAACTTTGTTTTGCGGGGTCCAAAATAGCTGGGCCGTTGAGAAACCGAACTGAGCCAGCTTGCTCCCAGGCATTTGTGGAACCAAGTCGAAAGGGGTCTGGAACGGGAGCTTCAAATAGGGAATCTACCCCCGACTCCAAATTTCTGGCCTTTTTTAGTATCATGTCCACCCTCGACTAAAAAAGGGATCGGTATTACCTTGAAAAAACCGGCTTTTCGGAAAATGCGCTCGACAAACAAAGGCCGGGTGTGTGGAGGGGGTATGACTGCCGTGTATTTGTTTGGGCACTTCAGACGGATGGAAGGTATATTCAGCTCAACTCACCAAGCCCCCCTGAAAGATGGAACATGACCCATGGAACATGTGGAACATACCCCTACTCCAACTACCCACTTTTTTTTAAGGGTATTCTTGGGAAATCCTGGTTTTTCAAGGTAAATACCTCCTTTTTTAGTAGAGGGTCGACATGATACCCTAAAAAAAGTGGGTATTGGGTGTAAGGGGTATTTACAGAGCTAAATGTATGAATCCACAGGGGTCTTTTGCACATGCCTTTTATGGAGGAAATATGGACCAGAATCGGAGAATGCGAATTGCGTGGAGTACCCAGATTTGAGCAATTGAACCACCCACATTACAACATTTGATTGTTTTCCCTTTTAATACCTAAAACTTCCTGCGGCGGAAATTTCTGCCGCAACGCATTGCGGCGGAAATTCCCGCCGCATTCCAGAAAATCAGCCGCAAACAAAAACTAACGCCGCAACCAAAACAAAACCGCCGCAACACCGTTTGATATCCGGGAAATTTCGCCGCATTCCCTCCGATTTCCGCCGCATTCCCGCCGATTTCCGCCGCAAATCGGGGGGTAGAAAAAACTGAAAACAAGTTCTACCGCAATTCTAAAAAAACGCCGCACATCAGGAAGAAATGCCGCAAATCCAAAAAGGCGCCTTTTTTGATTTGCGGCATAAATTTCTGCCGCAACGAATCTCTAGGTATCAACCGACATGGCAACAACATCCTTTTGGTTTCCCTTTCAATATCAACGATTTGGAAAGTCCATACACTCAGCCCAGACACCCAGTGCGCGTGCCCTTTTTTCCCGTGGAATTCCACTGGAGGTCGGGGTCGGCGTTTATTTTTCTAGGAGCGCGAGACCTTTATGGCCCGTCGACAGCCCGGTGCCGGTCTCAGAGAGCGATTTTTGTTTGGTTCCTTGGTTCCCTTTTGTTGTTGACTGGGTCCCGCAGCAGCGCCCACCCTTTCTTGGGGGGAGGGTTCCCCTACTAAAATAGACCACAGCAAAAACGGGTACCAACTTATTCCAACCTCCAAAACTGGAGGACCTAGTCCAATACAATAAGGGGAATTTGTGATTTCCTATAGGGACTACTCCTTCAATCATAACTGACATGAAAGTACCCACACCAATTCTAATTACCGAGGCCTTTATTACATTATTACCCAGCGGACCTCAAGAGGAGATCGGGCTATGTTGACAGGGAGGGTAACGATACATTCCCCCCTTCACTGTTATTTGCAGTTGTTTGGATTTTGTTTTAGGAATTTTAGTTTTTTTGGGCTGCAACACAAATCCCGGTGCGAGACTGAAACTTCTCCGGTGCGAGCCTAAAAACCACTCGGACAAGCCCGGATCAGAACCTCAGGAGAAACCAAGCTCGATCTCGAAACCGCGATTGGGAGAGTATCCTCAGTTCTTCAGTGGCACCGATTCTTTTTCCGACTTGTTTTTTGGTGGCTGCCCTAAAAATGGTCCAAGCCCCAAAAAGGGTTCCAATCCTTTTTCTTCCCAGGGTCACTGAAGAACTGAGTATCAGGCAAACGGGTCGGTTTGGATCTGGATCTGAATTTCTTTCCGTAGAGAATTTCACTCAAGCACCAGACCGATTCGAATGGCTCACCGCCCAGAGGGGAAGCGAGTAGCTGGATGGCAGTCGGTTTCTCGGGGTTTCTCGCATGTGAAATTCACCGTGAAACCACGAAACTAAGTGACTCGGGGCTGTTGGATCACTCGGGATTTATCCCCACTGCACTTTGGGGAATCTATAGGGTGAGTCTTTGTGAAGCCCTTTCTGTTGTATCATTTCTCGCAGCCCTGAACTGAATCCTTGGTGGTTCGGAACCAGCTTTTAGTTGTGCTCTAGTTAGTTTAGTGGTTGTTGTTTTTCATTGAACACACAAGTTAATTTTTCATCAGGGGATAGACAGCCCAGACTCGTTCATGGTCAACAGCTGTTTGAGGATCGGGTTTTGACCTCAGGGATCAACAATTCGCTCCCGCGAGCCAAGGGAGGAGTGTGTTGTGGGAAAAGATCCTGGAAGATGGTTTGACCATTTTGATGGCCTCAGCATTTTACCATCAACGTCACCCCCTAAATGGGTGAAAGGGACACAACATCCCCACCCCCTTCGGGCCCCCAAAAAGAAATGTAAGGGGCCCCCCCGCAGGTGTGTATATCCGGATTATATCCGTTTCTTTTTGAGGGGAGGGGGGGGGGGGGTAAATGTAACTTGAATGTAAACTGCTGATGCTGGAGGGGCAGATGTGGCGCATGCGCAGAGGCTTCTGAAGTGGGGCAAGTTCATGAAGTTGTAACTTGGCTATGTGCGAGGTACCTTGATGATAGGTCCACCAGCGTCCAAAATGTAGTCTTACATTTGGCACGTCCCCCGAAGAAAATGTAATCTTACACTTTTGGGTGCCAAACCCCAGAAAATGCAAATTACATTTTCAGACGTCCCCCCCCCCCCTTACTGGGGTGGGGATGGAACGACCCACTTTCTGATTTTGACAAGCCCTAGCCAGAATCAAAGCAATGACATCAGTGTTAGCGGCGCCAAGAAAAGCAGTTTCCGGACTGTTTTGGGCCCACCCACTCAGGCAGTGAGCATTGTTCGCCGAATTGCGAGGAATTGAGCAACGAATTGGTCAGGGAAACCAACTAGCAGGGATACAGGGGGAACCAGGGATACGGGATCGAGGATTCCCCCTAGATGCACCTTGACGAAGTGTTTCTCACTTCCTGAGTTGATGGACTTTAAACTTTTTGGGAAGACCATTTTGGTGGTAAGTTTAAAGTTTAGACTCTTTTTGGGCCATCCACTCAGCCAGTGAGACTAAGTTTTTGGGAAATGGCGCCAAGTTGGACTCCCCCATATCCCTGCTCCCGTCTCCCGCTTCTTCGTTTGTCCATTGGGCAGACCCAAAACATTGGGCAGACCCAAACCATTGGGCGTGGCTAAACATTTAGAAGCTGGGTGGCTAAACGCAGGGTTTGGTGGATCTAGTTCCCATGGCTATGAGAGGGATTCGAAAAAACTACGGCGGTCACCCCTTTGAAAGCTCAGACTGCTCAGAGCGCATGTCCAACACACCGTGTTTCCCGAGGCTTCGCCGGGCTGCAGGGAGCCCGGGGGCACAGAAACCACACGGTTCGGAAGCATCCGGTTCTTTGGGGGTGTTTAGCGGTTTTTTAGTTGGTTTGGTGGTAGTTGTGTTGCGGCTTCTAAGTTTTCAGTTGGTTTAACTTTGCTTGGGTTTCTGTTTTTTTGTTGGTTTGGTGGTAGTTGTGTTGCGGTTTCTAGGTTTTCAATTGGTTTAACTTTGCTTGGGTTTCTGTTTTTTGGTTGGTTTGGTGGTAGTTGTGTTGCGGTTTCTAAGTTTTCAGTTGGTTTAGCTTTACTTAGGTTTCTAATTATTATTTGGTTTGGTGGTAGTTGTGTTGCGGTTTCTAGGTGTTTAGTTGGCTTAACTTTACTTGGGTTTCTGGGTTTTAGTTGGTTTGGTGGTAGTTGTGTTGGGGTTTGTAGGTGTTCAATCGGTTTAACTTTACTTGGTTTAGTGGTTAGCGTCCAGAAAGGTTTTCCGGTTTTTAGTTGGTTTGGTGGTCATTGTTTTTTGGTTTCTAGGTGTTTAGCTGGCTTAACTTTACTTGGTTTAGTGGTTAGTGTCCAGACAGGGCTTCTGGTTTTTAGTTGGTTTAACTTTACTTGGTGTAGTGGTTAGTGTCCAGAAAGGTTTTCTGGTGTTTAGTCGGTTTAGTGGGGGGTTCCAAAATTTAACGACTACCATGGTATACTTTTGGAGATCGGGGATCTGAAAACGCACAGCCCAGTGTCCGTGTCCTTCAGAATACTTATGTTTGTTTCCCCTGACTTTAAAGTTTGTAATATATGTTTCTAATTTTCCCGTTTTGGCTTGAACAGGATTTTATCACTGGAGATAGGCATTCAACGGCCCATATCCAGAATGCTCCCTAACTCACTCCCAGAGTTCCGTTTCAGACTAAAGTTCACTTCTTGGCAAAGCATTTGAGTGGCAAGCCAACAGCTTGAGTACTCTTTTTGGCCAATCCACTCGATCGGAAGTGAGCTAAGGGTGGTTTCAAGAAGCCGGATCATTGTTTTCCGCTGATGTTGGGAGAACCAATCCTGCCTTGTGCCAACTTTGGGAACGCCCCTGAAGGTGTCGGGGTGTCTGATTTTAGGTTGAACCCCCCCCAACCAAAAAAAAATGCATTGTTTTTTTTGGTGGTGTCCCGTTCAAACCCAAGCCGAGCCTCAACAACAAGACGCGCCCAGCTATGGTAGTAGTGGATAGAGACTGCCGGCCGCATCCGAGCCTCGAATCCACTTAATCGACCTTTGGAGAGATCTAGGTCTTGGTGGTTCCCAGTGTTCCAGTTCCTTAGGTTTGTGGCTTTTTTTTGTGGGTTGAGTGGTGGTCCCTTTTTCACCCACTGAACCCAGAGCTTCCTCGGCCTTTTGTCAACGGCCGGTTTCAACACCCCGTAAAAAGGCAACGTAAAAAGCCCGTACAAAGGCCGGTTTCAACACCCCGTGAAAAGGCAGCGTAAACAACCAACCCGTGTTTAAATTCGGCCTCCGCAGCTCGAAACGGCCTTTGGACTTAGCTCTGAAAACGGACCGCGCGAGCGTTTCTGAAACGCAAGCTTTTGGGCTTCCTTTAGGGCCCCGGGGCTTGCCCCTGAACCCCTCTGAACCCCCCCCCTTAAAAAAAGGAAGGACGCCCTTCTCCCGTGGGTTTTCTTTTTTTGGTTTCTTCGGATTTGTTTGGGGCTTGTTGCTGGTTTGTTTTTCGCCCCCATCCACATCAAACTCTCTCTCTCTCTCTCTCTCTTTAAACAAGAAAAACAAATCTTATCGTTTTTGTTTTAGGAGAGGCTGGGGGTCTCGCGATAGGTGGTCTTCACCGCCAGCGCGCTAGTGGAGCTCCTCAGCATGCGCCTCTTCGACGAGGAGGGCCGAGGCGCGGCGCGCCGAATCCCGACATCGTCCGACGCGCCCGACGTCGACGGGGGTTGGCCGGCGCAGTCAAACACGAGTAACACCAGCTATGCTCCTTAGGGGGTCCTTAACCTACCTGGACCCCCAAAAGACCAATCCCTTTTTGTTGCCTTTGACCCAGAAAAAAGTGGAAAGCCAGAAAAAAGAAATCGGTCTTTTGGGGGTCCAGGTCCTTAGGGGGTTCTTAACCTAGGTCCCCCAGTAGCGCTCTTTTACCCTTTCTTGGGGGAGGAGTCGCGGAGTCGGAGTCGGAGTCAGTTGCCCAAAGCGAAACGACCAGATCTGACCTTTTGGTTTTCCAATTTTGGTCTAGTTTTAGTAAAGGCCCCAAAAGGTCTAGTCGTCCCCCTCTAGGTCCCGCACAGTGGATGGGTTGGTTCGAGGGGCGGTCTGGCTGTGTGTCGTTTTGGCCATTAGCCACGGATGCGACTATCGCAATGGGAGCGGCATGCAGCAGAACTGGTTGAAGTCGATCCGGGTTTGTGTCTAGGTCCAGCGATCGGTGCCCCTTCTTTTACCCCTTTTTTGGTTGGGAGATTCGGTTCAGCTACTAAAGTAGACGAAGGACCTAGCCCTTAAGGTTGAATCATCAGCTTGGCGTTTGTTTGGTTGTTCGGTTCTGTTCATTTTTTGGTTTGGGGGCTGCAAAAGGCAAAGCGTGTTGCTACCATACCATGGGTTGTGAAAAATAGGGAGCCCGGAAACAAGCAACAAAGAGAACGGAGATTAGGTGGCAAAGAACAAGTCTCTTGTACAAGAACTTTGGCAGAAGTCTCTATATATATATATACTAGTTGTAACCTGTACCAGTGCTATTGTACAGCGTCAAAAGTTTTTGGGACGTCCCAACTCGCCGGCAAGCATCCAGGGACTGACGTCATTGACTCTGCTTTGGTGATTTGTAATGTTTCCAGCTTGAGTTTCAAAGATAACTTGTGCCCTTTTGTGTGGCACCTCATTGACTGGAGTCATGATTTCGACTCGCAGGGTTCATCAAGTCAAAAGCTGCAGTCGGTGGTCTTGACTTTGGCAACATCATGGGGCCAGTTTGATTTGGGATTGTGCGGGGCTCCTTACTCCCTGAGTTCCTGGACTTAGTCACTTTTTGGGATTGGACTAGTTTGGTGGTAGACAAACAATTTGGACTTTTTTCGGCCAGTCGACTCACTTCCAGTTGCTTAAGATTATGTGTTTTCCTCTGGAGCTTTTTTTTTTTCCAGCGGACGAACAGCGACTGGACGATTAGGGGCCGGAAATGGTGGACATAAAAATTGGGTTGGGGTATGTCCCCCGACCACTTTTCAGGGGCTCCGACTCTTAAAAGTCATACCTGGAGTCTCCCTGACCCGAAATAAAAAGGGTTGGTCATTACCCAAAATCATGGAAAGGGTCATGGACCTATTTTTTGTTCGGGTCAGAAGGAGACAGGTAGTCAGATGCTTCTCGCTTTTCCTCGCATTCACCACGGATTTTTTCCTGAAAGACTCCACGAGTGGCACACGGCCCAAAGCAGACTTTGTTTTCCCATTTCGATCCATGATTCGCCAGCATGCGCTGCTCGGAACCGTTGGGGTGGAGAATTTGTAAAACTTTTTTTGCTCAAGAATTTGTTTTCCCTTGTTGGTGTCACAAGGAATTTATCACTATAGGACATGTTTTTTTCCAGGGGTATTAACCAAATGGAAGAAAACGAGTCCCCTTCTTTGCCTTTTCCATCTGGCAAGGTCAGTTCTTGGCCGAGCCTTCGGTTTTCCAATGGCCTTTGAGTCTACCCCCTACTCCAAATGCCCACTTTTTCTAGGGTATGTTTTGGAATACCAGGTTTTTCAAGGTAAATACCTCCTTTTCTGGTAGAGGGTCGACATGATACCCTAAAAAAAGTGGGTATTTGGAGTAGGGGGTATGTCTCAAACTGGGTGCTATAAATATCAGATAATTCATGAGTTTGCTTAAAGGAAACCAACAGGGGATGGATCATGATTTGTCCAGACGCTCTACTTGTTCGGCTGACTTAGTAAGTTGCAACGCTAACCTAGATTAGAGCCCACTTGAGCCACAATCAAATCCCGGAGATGAAGGTTAGTAAGGGACAATCGCAAAAATAAATAGCTGCAGCCGCCTTCTTAATTCTTTACATGTTTCTGGGTCGACCATTTTTGTACCGGGTTTTGATTGTGACTCACTTAAGGCCCCCCGTTCAGTGGAACTAACCTATTACTAGTAGATTTTGATGCAGGCTGCAAACCACTTCCGAACATCCAAGTACCCTCCCGCCAATTCACATGGAACCTGATGTTTAGAGGGTCCTGGTTTGGACCATCCTCCTTTTAAAGAGATATCACCAGATATCACAAGTCTTAAATTTGCCTAAGGAAACCAACAGGCCTCCTTCTTCCCGAATGTTAGCTTCCATTTGCTGAACTGAATATGTTGTTATGTCCCCTAGTTGCTTCTAAACGGAATCGATATCACTATTGGTATTTTTTCCAGGGGGCGAAGAAGGTGTTTCATTGGTTCGGTTCAGTTTTTCGGGCAACCCTCAGTTGATAATTTGGTTTGGGGCTTTGAATTTTCTGGATCTTATGATTGAGGCAACAAAAGGCTTCCCCAAAAAAGTGGACAGGCTTCCCCAAAAGGAAAAAGCCTTCCAGAACTCAGCTTCCATGATTGTTGGAGGGAGGGTTTTTCTGGGACGAAAGTTCAACCTGCCAGGATGTTTTGGCTGGAAACAGCTCCAAAAAACCTCTGCAAACCTGGAAACCGTCAAAGCAACCTGCCCGCCGCAGGGGAGGAGGATGGCAGGAAGCCTCAGCGAGACATCCGAGGCTTTGTCCAAGCTCCTTTTGCGGACAGATCGCCAGAAGCCACCAGAGTCACTTTGGATTCCAAGAAAATTCCAACTTAAAAATGGTTGGTACATTGCAACCCACCAATTGTGGTCAAGGTGAAGTTAGCGAAATATCCAACTGTTTTATGAGTAGTTTGAGGGTCCAGAGGCACCTTTTTGTCAGTCTCAGAAGCTGGTGTTCCTTCATGTTGCATTTCAACCCAAAACACTTAGGGTCGGCAGTTCGACCAAAAAAGATCCGAGCTCGCCTCGAGTTTGGCAAAGGGCCCCACTTCAAGCGCTGAAAACGCTTTGCCCAAGCAACCCTGTCGTCCAACACCAAACTTGTTCTGTTTCATCAACAGATTACATGCCAATTGTTGGGACCCGAGCCGTAATGTTGGCACTTGATTAATCAACCGGCACCCATTGTTTAGGGGGACCAGAATAATTGAAAGTTGTTTTGCCCGGGGGGAAATTCCAAAAAAACAACTCCACAAATCAATTAAACAAAAAAAACATCCCCCCAAACAATCACCCAAATCCATGTTGACCCAAAAATCAATTGGTTGCTCAACCACAGAGCCGAAAGCCAGCTGAAACCTCTGAAATTTTAAACCATCCCCAGCCCTGAAACTCTTTATTTAACCGTGTTGTTAAAAAAAAAAACAAAAAACAAAAAAAACATGCAAAACAAATAAATCAGGACAAGGGTACTCACAGACCCCACTGAACCACAATAATGTAATTCTTTTAGGGGACCACATTAATTGCAAGCCCCCAGCCCCCCCTCCCAGAAAATAAACTATAAGTTGCTTTACTCAAAAGCATTCCCCTTTCAATTGGTGGCCCACTTGCTTAAAAGCATCCCCTTTCAATTGGTGGCCCACTTGCTTAAAAGCATCCCCTTTCAATTGGTGGCACACCCATTTGAATGGCTACAGAAAGAACTGAAAGGGAAGTGGTTGCAATACTAAAGTAGTATTCCAGAAAGTCTGCTCAGGAAGAAGTGGTTGCAATACTAAAAAAAAATGCAAAAAAAGTGACTGCAATACTAAAGTAGAATTGCAAAAAGGAAGTGGCCGCAATGCAAAGTAGAATTGGGCCCCAAATTCCTCCATTGTTTGGACGTCCCAAAAGTGAGCCCCCAGTATTTTGGCGCCTCCATTGTTCAGGGGGGGGCCTTTGTTAATCATTATGGACAGAAAAAAGCGTCACATATATTACATATATTGGGTTTCCATGGATATACGTTTTTTCCTGTTCGTCCAACCCCAAAATTGTTGTGTTTTCTCAAAATACGTTTTATGTGTTTTGTGTTATCAACAGATTACAGGATTTGTGTGGCTTGGACCCAGAAAAAGCGGCTTGCGGGTCGACATAAAGGAAATCTCCACACGGCTGGGGGTCAGCCACCGCTGCGAGCGGATTCGAGGCCCAAACCTTGATTTGAGCTTGGCGATGTTCGCCTCCGGTTTTGGCCGGGGGCTGAGAGACAGTTGAAGGGTTAGTACTACTGTGGATGGACGAAATCCTGCACCACCTAAGAAACTATGGGATAATGATTCCCTTGTAAATACCAACAAACAACGGTTTCCCATGGTTTTAATTTGGTGCAGGATTTTGTCCATCCACAGTATGTGCTTGGTGGTTCCCTGCCGCTAAGTTTTCTTCCCCAGAATTAGCTCCCCTTTTTGTTTTTTTTTGCTTTTTTGGGGTCCCTTTGTTTTCCACGAACCAGCCGAAAAAGATATTTTTTACTGGGGTCGGATTTTTCCAGCCAAGTTTTCTAGAGTTTGTTTTTTTTTCGTGGTGGCTTGTGGCCACGGACGCATGTTCGTGGCCAATTGGACCCGGTGGCTGACCCAACGACAGGTCAACTCGACTTTTTCCATCCACTGAGCAAGTGGGATATTGCCTACCCCCGATTCAAATCCAAATACCCCGTGTGTGTTTTTTTCGTCGGCATGGTTTGAAAAACCGATCAGTTTTCCATGGTAAATACCGATCCCTTTTTAAGTAGAGGGTCAACACATGGGGGCAGTTCCAAGCAGAAGTTGACACTCCTTTCGTATCAGGTGTAGATTGCGACTCGAAGAAGCAGGGTCGATGTCAAAGTGGGTTGTACTCACTGTTCCTTGACTTCAGTCAACTTTTCGGAAGACCATTTGTGTGGTAAACACGAAGTGATAGTTTGTTATTTGTTGCTTTGATTTGCTTTGATTTGCTTGGCTTGGTTTGTGTTGTTTGTGTTTGTTTGCTTGCTTGTTTGCTTGCTTGCTTGGCTTGCTTGCTTGGCTTGCTTGCTTGCTTGCTGGCTTGCTTGCTTGCTTGGCTTCCTTGGCTTGGCTTGCTTGCTTGCTTGTTTGCTTGCTTGCTTGGCTTGCTTGGTTTGCTTGCTTGCTTGGCTTCCTTGGCTTGGCTTGCTTGCTTGCTTGTTTGCTTGCTTGCTTGGCTTGCTTGCTTGCTTGCTTGCTTGCTTGCTTGCTTGCTTGCTTGCTTGCTTGCTTGCTTGCTTGCTTGCTTGCTTGCTTGCTTGCTTGCTTTCTTGCTTACTGGCTTGCTTGCTTGCTTGGCTTCCTTGGCTTGGCTTGCTTGCTTGCTTGCTTGCTTGCTTGCTTGCTTGCTTGCTTGCTTGCTGGCTTGCTTGGCTTGCTTGGCTTGCTTGGCTTGCTTGCTTGCTTGCTTGCTTGGCTTGCTTGGCTTGCTTGGCTTGCTTGCTTGCTTGCTTGCTTGCTTGGCTTGCTTGGTTTACTTGCTTGCTTGCTTGCTTGCTTTGCTTGCTTGCTTGCTTGCTTGCTTGGCTTGCTTGCTTGCTTGCTTGCTTGCTTGCTTGCTTGCTTGCTTGCTTGCTTGCTTGGCTTCCTTGGCTTGGCTTGCTTGCTTGCTTGTTTGCTTGCTTGCTTGTTTGCTTGCTTGCTTGGCTTGCTTGCTTGGCTTGCTTGCTTGCTTGCTGGCTTGCTTGGCTTGCTTGCTTGGCTTGCTTGCTTGGCTTGCCTTGCTTGCTTGCTTGGCTTGCTTGGCTTGCTTGGCTTGCTTGCTTGCTTGGCTTGCTTGCTTGCTTGGCTTGCTTGCTTGCTTGCTTGCTTTGCTTGCTTGCTTGCTTTGCTTGCTTGCTTGGCTTGCTTGGCTTGCTTGGCTTGCTTGGCTTGCTTGCTTGCTTGCTTGCTTGCTTGCTTGGCTTGCTTGCTTGCTTGCTTGCTTGCTTGCTTGGCTTGCTTGCTTGCTTGCTTGGCTTGGGCTTGCTTGCTTGCTTGGCTTGCTTGGCTTGCTGGCTTGGCTTGGCTTGCTTGCTTGTTTTGCTTGCTTGCTTGCTTGCTTGGCTTGGCTTGCTTTGCTTGCTTGCTTGCTTGCTTGCTTGCTTGCTTGCTTGCTTGCTTGCTTGCTTGCTTGCTTGCTTGCTTGCTTGCTTTGCCTTGCTTGCTTGGCTTGCTTGCTTGGCTTGCTTGCTTGCTTGGCTTGCTTGCTTGCTTGGCTTGCTTGCTTGCTGGCTTGCTTGCTTGCTTGGCTTGCTTGCTTGCTTCCTTGCTTGCTTGCTTGGCTTGCTTGGCTTGCTTGGCTTGCTTGGCTTGCTGGCTTGCTTGCTTGGCTTGCTTGCTTGCTTGGCTTGCTTGCTTGCTTGTTTGCTTGCTTGGCTTCCTTGGCTTGGCTGGCTTGCTTGCTTGCTTGGCTTCCTTGGCTTGGCTTGCTTTCTTGTTTGTTTGCTTGCTTGCTTGGCTTGCTTGCTTGCTTGGCTTGCTTGCTTGCTTGCTTGCTTGCTTGCTTGCTTGCTTGCTTGCTTGCTTGCTTGCTTGCTTGCTTGCTTGCTTGCTTGCTTGCTTGCTTTGCTTGCTTGCTTGGCTTGCTTGCGCTTTCTTGCTTACTGGCTTGCTTGCTTGCTTGGCTTCCTTGGCTTGGCTTGCTTGCTTGCTTGTTTGCTTGCTTGCTTGCTTGGCTTGCTTGCTTGCTGCTTGCTTGCTTGCTGGCTTGCTTGCTTGCTTTGCTTGCTTTGCTTGCTTTGCGCTTCCTTGCTTGCTGCTTGCTTGCTTGCTTGCTTGCTTGCTTGCTTGCTTGCTTGCTTGGCTTGCTTGCTTGCTTGCTTGCTTGCTTGCTTGCTTGCCTTGCTTGCTTGCTTGCTTGCTTGCTTGCTTGCTTGCTTGCTTGCTTGCTTGCTTGCTTGCTTGCTTGCTTGCTTGCTTGCTTGCTTGCTTGCTTGCTTGCTTGCTTGCTTGCTTCCTTGCTTGCTTGCTTGCTTGCTTGCTTGCTTCTTGCTTGCTTGCTTGCTTGCTTGCTTGGCTTGCTTGCTTGCTTGCTGGCTGCTTGCTTGCTTGGCTTGCTTGGGCTTGCTTGCTTGCTTGCTGGCTTGCTTG
Source organism: Effrenium voratum (assembly GCA_963377175.1). Lineage (NCBI taxonomy): Eukaryota > Dinophyceae > Suessiales > Symbiodiniaceae > Effrenium > Effrenium voratum. The sequence goes on from CAUJNA010000003.1 coordinate 374,708, forward strand.
GCTTGCTTGCTTGGCTTGCTTGCTTGTTTGGCTTTTGCTTCTTGCTTGCTTGCTTGGCTTGCTTTGGCTTGCTGGCTTGCTTGGCTTGCTTGGCTTTTTATTGGCTTGCTTGCTTGTTTGCTGGCTTGCTTGCTTGCTTGCTTTTGGCTTGGCTTCTTGGCTTGGCTTGCTTGGCTTGCTTGGCTTGCTTGGCTTGCTTGGCTTGCTTGGCTTCTTGCTTGGCTTGCTTGCTTGCTTGCTTGCTTGGCTTGCTTGGCTTGCTTGCTTGCTTGCTTGCTTGCTTGCTTGCTTGCTTGCTTGGCTTGCTTGCTTGGCTTGCTTGGCTTGCTTGGCTTGCTTGGTTGGCTTGCTTGGCTTGCTTGCTTGCTTGCTTGGCTTGCTTGGCTTGCTTGGCTTGCTTGCTTGCTTGGCTTGCTTGCTTGCTTGCTTGCTTGCTTGCTTGCTTGCTTGCTTGCTTGCTTGCTTGCTTGCTTGCTTGCTTGCTTGCTTGCTTGCTTGCTTGCTTGCTTGCTTGCTTGCTTGCTTGCTTGCTTGCTTGCTTGCTTGCTTGCTTGCTTGCTTGCTTGCTTGCTTGCTTGCTTGCTTGGCTTGCTTTCTTGCTTACTGGCTTGCTTGCTTGCTTGGCTTCCTTGGCTTGGCTTGCTTGCTTGTTTGCTTGCTTGCTTGGCTTGCTTGCTTGGCTTGCTTGCTTGCTGGCTTGCTTGGCTTGCTTGGCTTGCTTGCTTGCTTGGCTTGCTTGGCTTGCTTTGCTTGCTTGCTTGCTTGCTTGCTTGGCTTGGCTTGCTTGCTTGCTTGCTTGCTTGCTTGCTTGCTTGCTTGCTTGCTTGCTTGCTTGGCTTTGCTTGCTTGCTTGCTTGCTTGCTTGCTTGCTTGCTTGCTTGCTTGCTTGCTTGGCTTGCTTGCTTGCTTGCTTGGCTTGCTTGCTTGGCTTGCTTGCTTGGCTTGCTTGCTTGCTTGGCTTGCTTGCTTGCTTGCTTGCTTGCTTGCTTGCTTGGCTTGCTTGCTTGGCTTCCTTGCTTGCTTGCTTGGCTTGCTTGGCTTGCTGGCTTGCTTGCTTGCTTGCTTGGCTTGCTTGCTTGCTTGGCTTGCTTGCTTGTTTGCTTGCTTGCTTGCTTGCTTGGCTTGCTTGCTTGGCTTCCTTGGCTTGGCTTGCCTGCTTGCTTGGCTTGCTTGGCTTGCTTGCTTGGCTTCCTTGGCTTGGCTTGCTTGCTTGCTTGTTTGCTTGCTTGCTTGGCTTGCTGGCTTGCTTGCTTGCTTGGCTTGCTTGCTTGCTTGCTTGTTTGCTTGCTTGCTTGCTTGCTTGGCTTGCTTGCTTGGCTTCCTTGGCTTGGCTTGCCTGCTTGCTTGGCTTGGCTTGCTTGCTTGCTTGTTTGCTTGCTTGCTTGCTTGGCTTGCTTGCTTGGCTTGCTTGCTTGCTTGCTGGCTTGCTTGCTTGCTTGGCTTGCTTGCTTGGCTTCCTTGCTTGGCTTGCTTGGCTTGCTTGGCTTGCTTGCTTGCTTGCTTGCTTGCTTGGTTTGCTTGCTTGCTTGCTTGCTTGCTTGCTTGCTTGCTTGGCTTGCTTGCTTGCTTGCTTGCTTGCTTGCTTGCTTGCTGGCTTGCTGGCTTGCTGGCTTGCTGGCTTGCTGGCTTGGCTTGCTTGCTTGGCTTGCTTGCTTGCTTGCTTGCTTGCTTGGCTTGCTTGCTTGCTTGGTTTGCTTGCTTGCTTGCTTGCTTGCTTGTTGTTTTGTTGTTTGTTTTTTCTCTTTTAAAGCACCTGTCAAATGGGTGTGTGTATGTGTCCTGGTGTTTGTTGTTTTGTCCTTTGTTTCAACAGAAACGCACGGCCATCCAATTCCTGAGGTTTTTGGGTTGTGAGGCTCGGAGTGACTGGGGTGTGCCGTGGCTCAAATTAAGTGGAATACCCCAAATGGCACTTTGGTATATGGAAACAAAGCTTACCTTTTAAAAACACAACTTTTCTCAACTTTTTGGGTAACATGGGCTATATGTCTGTAAAAGGTTAACTTCCCCAATCCTTGGAGTTTTAAGGGGTAAGAAAGACTATCACTTGCGTAACCCCAGCTGTTTCATTTTGAGCCATACCCATCTTTAAAAGCTGAAGTCGGAGACTTTTAGCGGAGACTTTCGGAAATCGGACAACCCAGTTTTGAGATGCTTTCCAGCACCCAAACAGGCACATGTTGAAGTGCGGTTGGGCTCTGCCGGGGTCAACCAGAGAATGTGGATCCACCGCTGAAATGGTCCATTTGCTGAAATGTTTTGTTTTTTTTTCCCCCTCCTTTTGTTTTCCCTTGTTGGTTTCAAGGGAATCTATTTCACTACTAGACATATGTTGCCATGTTTATTTCCAGGGCGAAAAAGTAAACGCACGAAACGGTCCAAACAGAATTGTCGCGACTGTTATTGTTTGGGGGTGGGTCCAACGTGTACGACTATCCAGCCACCACATCCCCCTAAGGACCCAAAAAACGCGGCGTTTTTTTGGTGGGGGGGCGGGAGGTGGGGGGTTGGGAGGGGTAATTCCACTTGAGTGCTATTGGGTTGGATCTGTAGACTTTCACTTTTTGGTTGAAATCAAATTGTTTTTTTCCATTCACCCGCAAAAAGTGAGAAAGGCTTTTTGCAGAGGGGGCGTGACAGCACCCGAGTTCAGATCAGATCCGACACGCGACGCCTTGGTGTGTTGAGCGGAAGAGGTGAGGCGTTTTTCGCGGGAATCAATTGGGACCCCGGGCTCCATGGGACTGTTTACCTGGACTCTCAAAGCATCGTCTCAAGAATCTTAACCCCGGATCTAAGTAGAACCCCTGGTGGATTAATCGGGGGGTGTCCCGATTCTTTTAGTGGGGATTCAGACCACTTTTGGAGGAAACACCCCCCTAATAATGGGACGGGTTTATTGATCCTGGGTCAACATTCGGGTCACAGCTCCTTGGGAGCGCTGGGCTGTTTCACGGGTTGGTGCTCTCGTTTTGCGCTTTCTTCATTCGCGTGTTTGCATTAGTCTCAGGGCGCCAACAGCCCAGGCTGCAGAAGCCACGGTGAGTGTTTGATGCCGACGAGTTCCAAGCGCATTTGGAACAAGATGGAATAAGACCCAGTTGCCCAGTGGTGCCCTTTTTTAAACAATTTTGGGCAGGGTTCCCCTTTCAAGTCAACCAACCGGGGAAACACAACCCATGGCCACTGGGCAGCGGAGAAGACATCAGGCCGATCACTTCACAATCCCAGCTGAAATCCATGCAAACCGATGGGTTTCGTAGCCAAAGCCTCCCGATGTGAAGGACGATAGATCGATGAGTTTGGGATCTGGTATCCCCCTACTCCAAATACCCACTTTTTCTAGGGTATTTTTGGAAAACCTGGGTTTCCACGGTAAATACCTCCTTTCTTAGTAGAGGGTCGACATGATACCCCCAAAACATGTGGGTATTTGGAGTAGGGGGATGGGTCAGAGAGCAATTGGGGAGTCTCCACACATTGGGCCAAATCCCTTCGCAGGATTTTTCCGTTCTGCATAGTTTCTGGCGAGCTCAAAAGGAACGAGCTCAGCTTGAAAGGCCCTTTTCTTGGGGATCTGCTTTTGGACATATCGCAAAAATCACAGGCTCGTTGGTATTTACGTTGGGGAATCCTTCCTTCTGTTGGGTTGCTGCACGGCGCGAAATGGAGACTTTGCCCATGCACAGTTCTCAGTGGTTCAGTGGCGCCGAGTCCCTTTTTCCAACTTTTTTTTTGGTGCCTGCCCTAAAAATGGTCCAAGCCCCAAAAATGGGTTCCCTGGTTTTCTCCAGGGTCACTGAACTGAGGGGGGTCAACGCTTCCTACTCCAAATAGCCTCCTTTTTTAGGGTATGATTGGTCGACCCTCAACTAAAAAAGGGATCGGTATTTACCACCGAAAACCGATCGGTCTTCCCCAAAAAATACCAACTAAAACACAGCGCCGCGGAAAAAAACCCTGAAAAAACGTGGGTATTTGGAGTAGAGTCGGTAGAAGTTCCTTACAACCTGTGTGGCACAAAACGGCCGGGGAAATTTGGAGGTGACGGGGGTTCGGGGGGTCAACTGCTCCGGGGCGCGGGGCAGCCTGCTCCTTGAGCCTGAGGCGCTCGCGGCACACCTGCGCCTTTGGCCAGTGAGGCAGGGCGGTGTTGGCTAAAAACAACCCCCACGAAAAAACTCATTTAGAAAACAAGAGACGCTGAAAAAAAACCCTGAACCCCCGCAAGCTCCAACTACCCGCATTTTTTTTTTGAGGGGGGGGGGCATGTGTTTGGGAAAGCCGATGGGTTTTCCAGGGTACATACTCATCCCAATTTTTAGTAGAGGGTCGACATCATAGCCTAAGAAAAGAGGGCATTGGGTGTAAGGGGTCTGGCCTCCTTTCCTTAAGACTTGGTGGTTCCCAGCGAATCGTCCGGTACCTTAGGTTGTTAGTTGCTTTAGTGGGGAAATTCCGAATTTAACCCACTACAAGTTAAACTTTTAGCAGGGGATCTGAAAACGGACAGCCCAGTTTAAGGGAATCCGTAGCTTTCTTAATACCCCTCAAATGATTCCCAGCAAGTTTAAGGGAACTTCCCTGAACTTCCCTTTCCTGGCTTCAATCATAACTTTTCGGCGAGGCAAATCATTTGGGGAGCAACTGTGGCGTTCTTTGATACCATATGGGGCAACCAAAGGAGTCTCCTCAGGTTCGGTCGATCCATGCACAAGAGAACTGGTTTTTCTGAAAGGGACGCCCATCGAAAAGCCCCGGTTTTCTCTCTTTTTTTGTTGTTGCGGTGTTTATGATAAACTACAAGTCATGTCAAACTGCCAAGTCCCCTCCGTTTTGAGGGGGCGCTCCTTTTCGCAACGGCTTACCTGTTTCAGTCCCCGCGGCCTTCTCAGACTCGCCACAGGGGAGGACCTGAGAAGATGTTTTGATTCCGTGGTTGAGGGAAAACCAACATACCCACTCCAAACACCCGCGAAAAGTTTGGGGGTAGTGTTTGAGAAACACCATTTTTTTTTGTATGGTAAAAATACCTCTGTTTTTAGTGGGTCGACATCGTACCCTAAAAGAAGGTATTGGGAGTAAGGGGTAGCAAGAGTCAAAATAACTTTGACAGAAACAGGAGAACTTAACCAAAATAGGCTATGTCTGAGTTTTATAGCTCTAGAAAAGTAGGAAAAAACATGAGCCATCATGAAAGCTCGGGTTTCCAACACTGAACTGGGTTGATACCAATTCCCCTACATTGCCCAAAGGACCCAGAATAGGGTTAGCCTCCAAAAGGAGGACACCAAAACGTCGAAATCCACCAGTTGTTTTATCGTTCGCATCTTCGGTTTCTGCGCAATACGGGCCTCGCCCCTGAACTTGTTCGCCCAAGCCTTGGAAAACTGGAATCAAAGGCTGATTGTACGGCTCCATATGCGAACCCACGGCTCCATATGGGACCCCAAAGGGCGACAAACATTTTCTATAATTCAGTCCTAGGCCATATAAGCAACGGATAATTAACCCATAAACTAGGGGTTCATACCAAGGATTCATATATGGACCTCATCCAGCCTTGGACGGAAGGAACATGGCAGGTCCAGGGCTGCGTTTTGAGACACCCAAATTTGGGTCTCGCCCTTTGAGCGAAATGGGTCTTGTTTAAACGTTGCAACCTCTGCCAACCGAAGTTGAGTCAACACGTGGTACGACCAAAAGCATGTATAGAATCAACCGGGATATCCGAACCTATTTCTTGAACACTCATATACACTTTGGCTACATGCATACTGTATTAAGGGAACATCGGTTTGTAACAAGGGTGCCCTAGGTAGTCCTTGTCCTTTACCATGGTCAACCCTGATGTCACCATGACCGTATGTGCTTCCCCCGTACCAACTCAAAAAAGGCACACCCAGACGGGAGTCTTGACCAAGGAGTCTTGTGGCGACCACATGGCCAAGGGTGCAGCCGTTGGATGCCATGGGTTGATTCGAGTGGTAGATCCAGCCCGTTTTGGGTCTTCTTTCTTGGGTTTGGGTAATGTGTTCACCTCCTTGCTCATTAAAAAAAAATAAAAAATCTGAGGTGTTCCCCTCCAAAAGGGATGAATTTTCACAGGTACACCCTCCCCCAATGACTGAGCTGGGGTGTATTGAGCCGGGATCAACATTCTCTGAATCATAACGACCTCCCACCGAATTCGCTCCAAGTGGGTGGTTTCATTTGTGGAGTAGCCCAAGCACCGCAAGTTTCGGGTTGGTGAAATCTTATGATTCCGCCCAGACCTTCCGGCGGAAAGTTCTGATCCGCGTTTCTGGTCTTGCAAGCGGATTCGTATGGTCAAACCCCCGAGGCATCGCTCGAAGAGTCGGTTTTCAGAAAGGTCGCTGTCGAAGAGTCGGTTCCCAGGGCCAGTTCTGGGAGCGTCCTGTCAGGTTCAAGATCCAACCCCCACCCCCCCCAACCCCCCCCAACACCACCCAACCCCAACACCACCCAACCCCACCCCCCCCAACCCCCCCCAACACCACCCAACCCCAACCCCCCCCCCCCCCACCCCTCCCCCACCCTCCCCACCCCCAACCTCCCCACCCCTCAACCTCCCCACCCCCCCCCCAACCCCCCCCCCCCGGGATTAATCTTATTTGGGGACCCTCGGCGGACAATAAGCGCATATTCATAGCACCTTAAAAAGGGGGTCGGTTTAATTTAAAGGAGAACCAAAGGATACCAAGCCTATTCGTAGCCTAAACAAGAAGCAACACCCAAATGCCAGCCAGACAGATAGGAACAGTTCAAAGGCAGGATCTTTGCTGAAGCCGTATCTTGAACTGTAAATGATTGCGATTTCTTGAGATACATGTTTGTATCCCCAATTCGTCTTTGTCAAGCTGGTGCGCCATGAAGCTGGATGTCCTCTTGCCCAGTGGAGCTGGGTTCTCCACAGAAGTCTCGCCGGCGAAGCGGCGCATCAGCGAGCTCGAGGCTGCAGCGCAGCAGCATTTCCAGCGCCGCTTGAAGCTCAGTGCGAAAGGCCGGCAGCTCGATTTGACAGCCACGCTGAGTGAGGCTGGCTTGCAAGATGGGGACGTGGTGCTTGCGATTGTGCAGCTTGGCAAACTGGCTGCATCTAATAGAGCATTTGCTTTGTGTGGCCATGGGCCCGAAATTGTGACCTGGGGTGATCCAAAGTGTGGCGGAGACAGCAGCCAGGTGAAAGAGCAAGTGAGGAGCATCCAGCACATCCAAGCCTCCAACTCTGCTTTTGCTGCCATTCTTGAATCTGCGGCTGTTGTGACCTGGGGTCATCCAAACTTTGGCGGAGACAGCAGCCAGGTGCAAGAGCAGCTCAGGAACGTCCAGCACATCCAAGCAACTGCTCGGGCTTTTGCTGCCATTCTGGAATCTGGGGCTGTTGTGACCTGGGGTGATCCAGAATTTGGGGCAGACAGCAGCCAGGTGCAAGAGCAGCTGAGGAACGTCCAGCGCATCCAAGCAACTCGCGTGGGTGCTTTTGCTGCCATTCTGGAATCTGGGGCTGTTGTGACCTGGGGTCATCCAGAATTTGGGGCAGACAGCAGCCAGGTGCAAGAGCAGCTGAGGAACGTCCAGCGCATCCAAGCAACTCGCGTGGGTGCTTTTGCTGCCATTCTTGAATCCGGGGCTGTTGTGACCTGGGGTAGTCCACACCATGGCGGAGACAGCAGCCAGGTGCAAGAGCAGCTGAGGAACGTCCAGCACATCCAAGCAACTGGTGGTGCTTTTGCTGCCATTCTTGAATCCGGGGCTGTTGTGACCTGGGGTAGTCCACACCATGGCGGAGACAGCAGCCAGGTAAAAAAACAGCTGAGGAAGGTCCAGCACATCCAAGCAACTCACTCTGCTTTTGCCGCCATTCTTGAGTCTGGGACTGTCGTGACCTGGGGTGATCCAGAAAGGGGCGGAGACAGCAGCCAGGTGCAAGAGCAGCCGAGGAACGTCCAGCACATCCAAGCAACTGGTGGTGCTTTTGCTGCCATTCTTGAATCCGGGGCTGTTGTGACCTGGGGTAGTCCACACTATGGCGGAGACAGCAGCCAGGTGCAAGAGCAGCTCAGGAACGTCCAGCGCATCCAAGCAACTCGCGTGGGTGCTTTTGCTGCCATTCTTGAATCTGGGACTGTCGTGACCTGGGGTCATCCAGAGTACGGTGGAGACAGCAGCCAGGTGCAAGAGCAGCTGAGGAAGGTCCTCCACATCCAAGCAACTGCTGGTGCTTTTGCTGCCATTCTTGAATCTGGGGCAGTTGTGACCTGGGGTCATTCAGAGTATGGTGGAGACGGCAGCCGAGTGCAAGAGCAGCTGAGCTTGTAATCGGGGGCTGTTGTGACATAGTCGGCGCAAATTCCCGACACGCCATGAGCAGATTCTGAGAACGAGCGCATGAGGCTCAGCCATCAAAAGATAGGAGGGATAGTCGCATGTGGATTCTCAAACTTTCTGGCGCGTTAAGTAGGGAATGACAACAAGGCATACCATTTGGCTGTGGCTCAAAAAACCGGAATTCCAAAATGGAACCCTGGTAAGTGGAAGCATGGACCAAAACCTGCGGTTTGCCCCTCCTGTTTACTTTTGAGCCACACCCATTTTCCCCCATTTGCAGGTCCAGGATCCAAGTGAAAATCTCACTTCCTGAGTTCATCGGACTTTTTGGGAAGACAACGAGTTTCCCGGTGTTGGGCATGAACCCTTTGGGAGATTCCCGAATAACGGAAATTATAGGGGCTGGTTTTTCTCGGGGTCATTCCAGCCCATTCCCTGCTCAGATTCTTGCATTCCGAAGCGCCGTACCAGGGGTGGCAAGCCCCATTTACTAGTGCCCCCTATTCCAAATTCCAGCTTTTTTTGGCTTTTGTTGAAAAACCTGGGTTTTTCAGGGTGAATACCTCCTTTTCTTAGTAGAGGATCGACATCATACCCGAAAGAAAGGGAGGGTGTTGAGTGTCAGGGGGTGAAACTCTATGACTGTTTCTCTCGGGGTTTCTCCTGGGGTTGTCGGTTCGGCCACTTTCTGTACCAACAGGTAAGGGAATCTCTTTTGAATCATGACTCTTTGCTATAGCACCCCGTATGGCTTTTTTTTTCCGGTCAAACTCCCGTATTTGCCCGTATTTGCCCGTACGGCCATGTTTTTTTTCCCGGTCATTTGCGTAAATCATCCGTATGAAACCCATATTTGTTCGACATGTACCCAGAGGCTCCAATTCGATTCATTTAGGGCCTTCAAACAACCTGGTTTTGAGACCGGGTCCCAACCACCGATTCCCGGGGTGTCTAATGGAGGGTCGGGTTTTCCATTGAAAGCCGCAGGAGCCTCTGGGAAGTTGAAAAAAGGCCGTAGCAATCCGTATGGCCTTTGTTTTCTCGGTTAACGGCGTATGCCAAAAAAAGAAACGGCCATATGGGGTCCCAGGTTTGCTTTATGTTTTTTGGGTCACGGATCTTTGGAACAATAAGTTTTTGGTTGCAACAGCTGGCATTTTTCGCATTGGACCCACAAGAAGTTGTCTTCAATAGCAACCAAGGGAGTGATAGTTAATATTTTTTTCCGGGTTCAGTTCCTCTGAGGGGCATCAGGATTAGTCCGAAGTTGGCATGTTGTTTCTTGGTGGCTCCCAGCCAGCCCCTTAGCTTTTTAGCCTTTAGTGTTTAGTGGTGGTTTCCATTCAATCCACTAAAAGTTAAACTTTTAGCAGGGGATCTGAGGGCAGCCCAGGTTTCTGTTGTTTGTTTGCTTCACGACGTTTTTTCAAGGACCCGGAATCGGAGGGTTTCGTCCAAAAAGACCTTAGGGTCTTGAGGTCTCAATTGAAAGAAACCAAGACAAGTTGAGGGGAGGGCTTGGATCTTGTTGCCAACATACAATTCGTACCTGGCCCCGTATGGATGTTGTTTTTTGGACAAACTCCCGTATTTGGCCGTGTTTGCCCGTATGGCCATGTTTTTCAGGTCATTTGCGTAAATAACTCGTATGAAGCCCATTTTTGTTCGACATGTTGTTGAAAAAAAGCCGTAAACATCCGTATGGCCGCTTTTTCCGGTCAAAGGCGTATGACCAAGAAAAAGAGGCCATATGGGGTCCCAGGTACCCATTACAATTGGGTGTCAGTTTGTGTTGTTTTTGTTGGGGTATCGCTAAACCACCCTGCAACAGTTTTATTTTTGGGGTTCTCACCAAAAAAATCAACAACAAAACAAGGGGTACCAAAGACCACCCCCATATGGTGGACTATAGGGCCTATTTAGCAACCTCCTTGATTTCAGGTAATTATTGGTAGTTTGTAGTTTGGTGCTATTTGCAACTTATGCTCTAACCCTGGGGTTCAATTCCCATCAACACTATGGTTGGTTAGGTCCATACAAAACAAAAACAACACATTGTTAACCTAAAACCACAACATGTCCTTCAACTTGGGTTCCACTTGCAATCAACTTGGTTCCAATCGCAATTCCTATGGCATCAAAACTATGGTTGGGTCCAGTAAACAAAAAAAATACATAGTTTATTTTATGCAACTAGAGTTCCAAGCCGTTCATATGGGTATGGGTCAAAATGAATCCACCAGAGGACCGCAGGTTTCGTCCAGGTTTCCATTTACCACGGCAACCCATTTTGGGGACCTATATTTGACCCACAGCCATACTCATAAAATTCAACCTAAACCACCGCAACCCCCCTCGGCCAACCCCAAACACAGGGGGGGGGGGTTGAATTAATCCTAGACAAACCAGACGACGAGCCGGATGGCTATAGGTCAAAAAAAAGTACCCAAAATGGAAGGAACCATGGACTAAAACCTGCGGTCCCCTGGAAATTTAATTTTGACTCATACCCATACGGGGGGCGTTTTGGGCACGGCCCAAATTCTCCATATGCCACTGCAGGATGTTGGAGAAGCCTTGTATTGGCTGCTCGATCCTCTTGAAGCTTATGCAGCGCATTGGTTCCCTAGTGTAGCATTACAAGCCAAGGATCTCGGTGCCTTTTTGTATGACGCCATCCGCGCTCAATCCTATGGAGGTTTTTTATGCAAAAAGCCATGCCCTGATTGTCCTACTTCGCCCTGCTCCTCCTGCCCCTCCACCTGCCCCTCCTGCCCTCCAGCCCCTCCACCTGCCCCTCCTGCCCCACCTGCCCCACCTGCCCCTCCTGCCCCTCCTGCCCCTCCACCTGCCCCTCCACCTGCCCCTCCACCCGCCCCCCCCACCCGCCCCCGGCCCCCCTGCCCCCCGCCCCCCTGCCCCCCGCCCCCCCCCCACACCACGAAGCCCTCAGCGCCAGGCGCTTCCTCCCAGCAGCGGCACCCCCCCAGTGCTGCGCCCCAGCTTCCAGGAGCAGATCCTGAGGCGAAACCGCGAAACGGATCGCGTGAGGCGACCTGCGCGGATTGCGTGTACTGTGTGTGCGTGTATGTTTTGTTGGTTCGATGTTTCTTTGATTTCTTGTTCTGTTATATTTTTCCTAAAAATGTGGTTTTGATGTTTTTTTCTCCCTCACCCGGATGTGTTGGTGTTTCTTCGTGCTTCTTTTTCGATTCTTCGATTTGTGTCTTTGATTTGATTCCCCAACAGCTGGACTTTCATCTGCTGAAATGAACTTGTTCCTGTTTTTCCTGGTTCTAAAGGAAATTGGGGAAAAAACAACTTCTGGGAGAAAAATATATCATGATTCGGGAAACACATGTCTCATGTTTTCCAGGGGTCAAAAAAGCAAATGGAAGATAGTCACCATTCTTTACTGTAAGTGGAAATGCGGGGTCAAATCAACACGTGCTGGCTCTTCGGTTTGACGAGTTGATCCTTTTAGCCTGGTGGAAAACGGTTTGTCTGAGCTCTAAAATAGATATAGTTTCAGTTTGGGTCCCTTGAACCCAACAGAAAGCCTCAAAGCAACGCGCCCCGAAACGACAAGAGCTCCCACATGCTGGAGGAAAATACAGATAGGAGGTTCAGGGTCACTTTTAGTGACACCAAGGGAATGTCCTTCAAAGTGAAGAAGCAGTAATCTTCCATTTCCGTACAAATCGCGTTCGTGTCCACTGTTGGTTTTAACCGGCATCTATCACGACTGAACAGAATTGTTCTTTATTCCAGTGGGCTTAAGCAATGGGATGTAATGGGATCATTCCCATGTTGGCACAGATTTTGGGCGAGTGGTAAATGTTTACTCGACTTGTTCATTAGGGGCATTAGAATTGCCTTCCTCTTGGAATTCAAATATTTCACTTAAAACAGGGGACACCACACAATGGATGGATATGGATGGGGAAACCTTGTGGTTTCCCTTTAAACCAACCAAGAAAAGAGGGTATCCTAAAAGCCGGATATCCTTACAAAAAGACAATTCCAGTCAGATCGGGGCTAGTTTGGGTCATCTCCAAGTCACCTCCAAGTTGGTTCCTGAGAGAGTTTGGGATTTTTCCTGAAATTTTCGGTTCGGCCACTTTCTGTACCAAGGGAACCCCCATTGAATCATGACTCCTTTGCTTTATGGTTCTTTGGTGGGATCTCTGAGCTTTAACTTTTGGGGAACCCACAAAAAGTTAGCCTTTTCCGGAGGGGTCAACAGCAACCAAGTCGAAAGGAAGGGTAAGAAGGAGACTCCAGGTAACTCACTGACCAAAGGATTTCGGACCCACCCCCCCTACTCCAAATACCCCACTTTTTCTAGGGCAGTTTTTTGCACAACCGAGGTTTTCACGGTAAATACCTCCTTTTTTAGTAGAGGGTCGACATGATACCCTAGAAACAAATGGGTATTGGGTGGTTACGGGGCACATGTTGCATCCATCAATGTTCGCCAGATCCGCTGCTGCCTTTGACCCTGCCTTGCACGATAGGCGTGGAGCTCGGCGGAGCTTTTTTCTGTTTTGGTCAGACTCTTGGGCGTCTACGGGCAGGTAGTCCTTGATTCATTTGGGCTTGCACTGTAAAATTCAAGACTCTGTCAATTTTTGGCAAAAGAAGAGAACGCGCACACTCTGCTTTGGATTGGTGGTAAGGGGAATCGAACATGTAAGGCTCGGAACGGCTTTTGACCACCACAGCCTATTGGTTTTGACAACAGCGCTGGGAGGCACCTCTAGGCATAGATCGCTCGGCCCAAGGCCTCAGCCCGGCCTCAGGTTGGTGGATCAGGTCCGGTGCTTCTGTGTGTTTACAGCGAAGATAGAGATATGAGTGGCACGACTTCCCCCTACTCCAAATACCTGCTTTTTTTTGGTATGATGTCGACCACCTACTAAAAAAGGGATCGGTATTTTCCGTGGAAAACCGATCGGTTTTCAACAAAAATACCAACTAGAGAAAGAGGGTATGTGGAGTAGGGGGTTGTTGTTCATCATCAAACGACCACACGATTGCCAAACCAGACTGTGTAATTTCCCCCATGAAGACAGGCATGCTTGGCGCTAAGCCGCTTTCCAGACAGGTGTACCACTGCAAGCTCTGGTGGCTGCCAGCCGCAGCAAACCAAGAGAAGACATGACGAACGCTCCTAGGGCAAAGAAAGGCCTTTGAAAGGAAGCGCAGGCCAAAGTGCCAAGTCAAAACGCGTTAAAATGAGTTAAAATGACCCCCCCGGGCACCTATATGACGAGGCACGCGTGAAAACAGGCTAACACACACTAAAACGGGTTAAGCCGGATTAACATGCCTGAAGCCACATACAGTAACATTGCAATACAATGCATGAACAAGTGCATGAACAGATGCATAGAGCTGAACCTAGCGCGTTTGTTTGAGCTGTATAGCTTGATTGTATGCAATTCAAGGTGTTAGTGGTCCCTAGGGTTGAGTCCATTCTACGTAGTTGTTCATGCTGGGGCTGCCTTGCCAAATGTTTTCTGCAACATTTGGGCCTGAAACAGCCACTGAGAAGAACACGGTCCTCGTGGGGCATGCCGCTGTCGACTCTGCCTAGTTGGCTGTGGCTCAAATCAATGTTCCAAAATAGCAGTTTGGTAAGCGGAACCAATGATGAACATCTGCGTAACCCTAGCTCCTTAATTTCGAGCCGCACTTCGACGTGGGGCTCCGTTTGCACGGAACATTTGAGAGCCACAAGCACCCAGTTTTCTGAGACCCTGCCTCATCTTGGTGGCGAAGCCAGCCATCCGGTCCCTTAGCGTTTTAGATCCTTTAGTGTTTAGTGGGTTTTCCATTTCGCCCACTAAAAGTTAGTCACTTTGAGCGGGCGATCTGAGGACAGCCTAGATTTTCTGGTAGCCCCGAGAAATTCGAGAGGCTTTATCTGAGACCTTGATATGTGAGGTCTTGGGCTAGCGCCCTAACCCGGCCTCAACTTAGAGATGGGTCAACACAACCTGCATTCTAGGCGACTCAGGTGAGCCACACTCAAAACCGATTTTGGTAGATGATCCGGTTAGGGACAATCCCCAATAGCCACAAACACTCTGCGGAGATCCGCCTGCTTGATTCTTGAGGCATGGTTCTGGGTAGACCATATCTTAATACCGGGTTCTGAGCAAGTGACTCATTTCGGGTTATCTCAAAATAGGGGGTACCCCAAAATCGGTGGGGTTTTCTTTTGGTTTTACCGGGTGAGCAAGTGACTCGGGTGGATCCATGTACCTGTAAGGTTCTATCAGGGCGTGGCTGGGAATCCCGAAGGCTCGCTTCGGACCGAACCGATTTTCACCTCCAAATACCCGGCCAAATTTTTTCCGGTTTCGGGTTTCCAGGGGTAAATACCGATCCCTTTTTTAGAGGGTCGACAAATCATGCCCACTAAAAAAGGGCATCGGGTATTTGGAGCAGGGGGTATGGCTTTCGCATGGCTTGCGTGAGCCAAGCCCTTTCGGAATGAATCCCCGTGTCTTTTTCGGTGCCAGCGGTTGTGGCACCGGCAATTTGTCACTGACCCTGAAGAACTTGTTGTATACGACACACACGCACATGCGTAATACATATATATATATATATATACACACGCATAGATATACATACATATACATTAATTGAATATATATATATATATATATATATATATATGCATGTATACACACACATTTGTTTATGTTGATCGTAACAATATGTATAACTATATGTATATATATATATAGCTGGGATCACCAAGAATCGAAGACTTCGCGGATCGTCAGGCCCCAGGGCTGATCTGAGGCCGACCCCGCCGGAAAAAACGTGACGTCCCTCTGCAAAATGCAGAAGGGCCAAGTCGAAATTGACACGGGCGCTCAAGAGGAAAGAGGCCATTCTTAAATGCTACTAGTACATTACCAACGTTTTCAAGGGTATTTTTGGAAAAACCTGGGTTTCTATGGTAGATACCTCCTTTTTTAGTAGAGGGTCGACATCATACCTTAAAAAAGAGGGTATAGGGGTTAGCCGGAAGTGTGGCCCCAAAGTGGAACTTGGGTGGGGTACTTGAACAGTACTAGTTGATCTCCTTACTACAATTACTCACCCAAGCAGACTTGAAACTGATTCATGATCAGAGCATGATGTGCAAGCAGTATTTGGCCCCTCGCCGGGCGAACGACGAACGACTCTCGTTCGCGCGTCTCGTTTCACAGCTGAAGACCCAGCGGTCGGTTTCCTGTTGAGAAGTCGGGCGGTTTATGGCCGGTCTTGGATCCCCAAGGGTGCCCCCGTAACCTCCAAATTCCCGGCCTTTACCTAGTTGGTATTTTTTGGAAAGCCTGGTTTTCCATGGTAAGTACCGATGCCTTTTTCAGTAGAGGGTCGACAAATCATACCCTAAAAAAGGCATCGGGTATTGGGTGGTTAAGGGGTAGTTTTCAAGTACCCCCAACCCCAACCCCCTTTGAATACCTCTTTTCCCCAAGGGGATCCAGTTCTAAAGTTCTCTTGGGGATCCCGTTTTTTCATCTCATGGTCGGGGAAAGTGCGGCAAATCCCCCCGCCTCCAAACACCTGTTTTTTTTTTTTGTTTTGGTATGATTTGTCGACCCTCTAAGAAAGGGGGGTATTTGCCATCGAAACCCATGGTCTGGAGTAAGGGTGTCTGGCAAATCGTCTTGGAGCCATGGTGAAAAGGGCGGTGATCGTCTTTCTTCGCTGAACAGTATCGAGTGGGTTCTGAACACGATCCGGTTACTTTCCAGGTACCCGGACGCCCTTGTGCAACCTAGTTGAGTGTTTGGGCTGCTTCTTTTGAGGGCGAAGGACCTTGAGTTCCTGCTGCGAGAAGTACCCTCTACTCCAACTACCCGGCCGTTTTCCAGGGTATTGGTGGGAAAACCGATGGGTTTTTCAAGGTCAATACCTCCTTTTGAAGTAGAGGGTCAACATCCCCAGAGCTTCCTCGGCCTGAGTAACTTAGGCCTTTTGTCCACGGCCGTAGACACCCCGTAAAAAGGCCGTAGACACCCCGTAAAAAGGCGCCGTATTATTAAACAACAAAAACAACAACCCGTGTTTAAACGGCCTCCGTAACTCAGGCCTTTGGACTCCCTGGGATCATACCCTGAAAAAAGGCATGGGGTTGGAGGTTACGAGGGGCAGGGAGTGTGGGAAACCCACAGATTGCCTAGCCACAGCTCGCTAGTTGGATGGCTTTTCTCGGGGTCAGACCCCATTTTTCTCAGGGCCCCTGGTCGTCTATTTGCACCGGTCGCAAGTAAGTGGAGCCTTGCTTTTTGCCCCCCACTCCAAATACCCGGCCTTTTTTTAGGGTATTATTTGCGGACCCTCTACTAAAAAAGGAGGTATTTACCGTGGAAACCCGGGTTTTCCAAAACATACCCTAGAAAAAGGCCGGGTATTTGGAGTAGGGGGTACTTGTATACATTTTGCAACCATTTGAACCATTTGAAACATGGCTGTTTCCACCAACAGGCGAAACCACCATTGACAAGTTGCAATGTTCAGGTGTATAATGCATCCGGATCCCTGTTTAAGCTTCTCTCAAATCAAAGTCTTGACCAATGAATTAAACCCCTACTCCAAGTACCCACTTTTTCTAGGGTATCTTTTGGAAATCCGATCGGGTTTTCCATGGCAAATACCGATCCCTTTTTTAGTAGAGGGTCCGCAAATCATACCAACTAAAAAAGGGCCTCGGGTATTTGGAGGTTACGGGGGGTAGCCTTTCGAGCACCCCTTTTTTGGCAGGGTTCCCCGTGTCTAAAATAGGCGAAAGACAAACACATTGGTACCAACTTCTTCCATACCTCGCTACTGGACCTAGAATATGGAACCTGAGGTTAGATCCATTAAGGCAAAGGGCCCAAACCAGGACCACCCATTGGTCCAGTTTTCGCGATTCCTTTTGGATTCCTGTTAAACCAGGGACGCACACACACACATATGCAAGATGGGAATGAGTGGAGCTTGGAAGAAATTTAGACGGGAGAATGGGAAAGGTTTGCAACTAAGCAACAAACACTTCACTTGTTGCAGGGGTTCTTTGAAAAGCAAACGGCAGTTAGTCCTGGGGGCATTGTCTTTGATTTTTTAGCGCACTCAGGAAGCAAGTGTTTAATAGTTGTTCACCCAGACTGTTCGAGACCACTTCGCTTGGTCTTCGCCAAACTCTGGGAGTCGGTTGGCCTGCCGCGGCATTTTGGACGTGGCTCGTACGTAGTGAGCGAGTGGAAAAGGCATCCAGTTTGCTCCGTGCTTTGCAGATCAGTTGGGCGCTACTTGGGCTTTAGAGGAAGGGACACCCATTTAGAGATTTGGGCTTTTTGAGACAGACACATGGGTATGGGTGAAAATTTAGTCACCAGAAAGCTGCAGGTTTCAGTCCTTAGCGCCTATCAGGGCAAGCCATTTTGGGTACCCATTTCTGACCCGCAGCCACATTCATGGCGGATTTCACCGATTCGGGGAGAGGAGCGAAATCACATGATCCTCTACTTGACATCCAGTGCTCATAGTCTCATGGTCGAGGAAAGTCGGTGTGGCAAATACCCCTGTAACCTCCAAGTACCCGATGCCCATTGAGTTGGTATGATTTGTCGAGCCTCTACTAAAAAAGGGATCGGTGTTTGAAACCCAATCGGTTTTTCAAAAAAAAATACCAACTAGAACAAGTGGGTACTTGGAGGGGGTGGGTTGTAGCTTAGCTTCCCCCTAACTTTCCAAAAGTGGGCACTCGCGAAACCTGACACCATCCCAGTGCTGCCAGCTATGTGCGGAACCAGCTTTGCCGGCCATATGGCTGGCCAAAACCGTTTTGGGATCCCGTTTTGGGGGAATTAGGTGACTTCAGCACCCATGTTCTCACTTCCTGAGTTCATGAACTTTAAACTTTTTGGGTTTGGACCATTGTAGTGGTAAACAAAAAGTTCGGACTTTTTTGGGGGCCATCCACTCAGCCGCTGAGTTTTAGAAAGCCGTTTTTTTTCGTGGTTGGATTGAATCGGATACTCCCTGGGGGCTCACCGGGCTCTGAATCCCTGGCCCCGATCGATCCGTGGCTCGGGGTGGCGTCTTCGCTTCTCTTGCCGTTCTTTGCCATGCTTCGGACTTCTTCGCCTTTTGCAAGCTACCGGGTTTTCCGTATGAAAAGCCGAAAGCCGCGAAAGGTGCAAGTTAGAGTTAGACCACTAGAGGCTGGTTTTCCGTATACCACTAGAAGTTAAAGACTTTTGGCAGGGCTTCGCAGATTTCGCCACCGAGTTCTGTGATACCATTGGCGTGACAAAGTCGTCGTGAAAAACTTGCAAGGCTCCGCGCCACAAGAAAGCCATTGGGGTAAGAACCCCGCAAGCAAACCCGTCCCACGAATGTTGGTGGGAACCCCAGCGAATCATCCGGTTTCTGAGATGGTTGAGTGGTTTTTTTCGTTGGTTGAGTGGTTGTTTCCCGGATTTAACCCAGTTCTTCACTTTTCTTGGTGGCTCCCAGTGAGGTTCAACTTAGCTTTTGGCCTTTTAGTGTTTAGTGGTAGCTTCCATTTAACCCACTAAAAGTTAAACTTTGAGGGGCGGATCAGAAAACAGGCAGCCCAGTTTTAGCAGGGGGTTCCACCAAGAAACTCGTCTAAGTTTCGCTCAAACAATGACGTCCAAATTGGCGGGACAGCGAAAAATGCTTAAGGGGGCAGGGTGCTTAGTCTGTGGTTACAAAACCTTGGTTCTCACCTACTTGGCATGGTAGAACGTTGATTCCATGGCTAGTCACTAATCACTTGCTTTGCATCCTGCCCAGAGTCCGGCCTTTTGATTCCTTACGGCTTGAATCAATCGATTCACCAGGTTTGATCCCATGCAGTGCTAAACTTGCTGGTTCTCCGACGGGAATGAGTTGGACGCTTCCTTCAAACACATACCCACTACTCCAAATACCCACTTTTTCTATGTGTGTTTGGAAAACCTGGTTTTTCAAGGTACACACCTCCTTTTTTAGTAGAGGGTCGACATGATACCCAAAAAAAGTGGGTATTTGGAGTGGGGGGTATCTAGGCTTAATCCCACAATTCGTCTCAGAATTGGGGACCACCCTAATCATGTTTGGTTTCCTCTGGTTTTCCCTTTCAAAGCCACCCTAAACTACTGTCTGCGTCCCCCACTCCAAATACCCGTTGTTTTTTTTAGTTGGTATGATTGGTCGACCCTCTGATAAGAAAAGGGCGCGGCATGTACGCCGGCAAACCGAAGCCGGTTTTTGCACAAGTACCAACTAAAAAACGGCCGAGTCGGTCTTTGGAGGTTACGGGGATTGGCCCACCTGGCCCGGGAGTTCGACTCGGCCCCTTTTTCGGTCGTTGGCTAGGGAAACTTTGAAGAAAAGGACAACAGCTGGGGTAGACTTAGGATACATTTTACATTTTACCATTGACTCAAAGGGAAGCAAACAATATAATATACATTCTATAAGTGGGCCTAAATCCAATCATGAACAGGGCACCGGTTTTGGTCTCCTCTTGGGAAATGACAGGTGTGTAAACAACATACTTTGAGCTTGCCTTGGGACCAGGGGTTGATCAACCTGTAAGACAGCTCGGCGCGACTTGTTTTAAGGGGTACCCTTTTGGGTTTAGAAGAAAACAAAAAGAAGGGCTATTTATGTGTGTCGTTTTTGGGGGGGGCCCGCAAACTGCTGGTTTTCCGTTTGGTGTCCCCTTTAAAACAAACAAAGGGTACCCGAAAAGAAAAGAAAATCATTTTGTAAGGCAACCAAAGGCAACAGGAGGTTCGGTTAAACCAAGCCGCGGACCAATCCAAACACGGGCAGGCTCAGAGAGGGAGCCCGGTCTAGTGACCAACCGCAGGCAGGAAGCGGCTGTTGCTTGGTATGGGTGCGTCTATATGTGGGTTGGTGTGTGTGTGTGTGTCGTGTATGTGTGTGTGTGTGGTGTGTGTGTGTGGTGTGGCCTGTGTGTGTGTGTGTGGTGTCTGTGTGTGGTGTGGTGTGGTGTGGTGTGGTGTGGGGTGGAGTGGTGTGGTGTGGCGTGGCGTGGCGTGGCGTGGCGTGGCGTGGCGTGGTGTGGTGTGGTGTGGTGTGGTGTGGTGTGTGTGTGTGTGTCTCTGTGTCTCTGTGTGTGTGTCTCTCTGTGTCTCTCTGTGTCTCTCTGTGTCTCTGTGTGTCTCTCTGTGTCTCTCTGTGTCTCCCTGTGTCTCTCTGTGTCTCTCTGTGTCTCTCTGTGTCTCTCTGTGTCTCTCTGTGTGTCTTTGTGTGTCTCTGTGTGTCTCTGTGTGTCTCTGTGTGTCTCTGTGTGTCTCTGTGTGTCTCTGTGTGTCTCTGTGTGTCTCTGTGTGTCTCTGTGTTTCTCTGTGTCTCTCTGTGTCTCTCTGTGTCTCTTTGTGTTTCCTTGTGTCTCTCTGTGTCTCTTTGTGTTTCTTTGTGTCTCTCTGTGTCTCTCTGTGTCTCTCTGTGTCTCTCTGTGTCTCTCTGTGTGTCTCTGTGTGTCTCTGTGTGTCTCTGTGTGTCTCTGTGTCTGTGTGTTTGTGTGTCTGCGTGTCTGTGTGTCTGTGTGTCTGTGTGTCTGAGTTTGCGTCTGTGTCTGTAACTGTGTCTGTGCCTGTGTCTGTGTGTGTGCCTGTGTCTGTGTGTTTGTGTCTGTGTGTTTGTGTCCGTGTCTGTGTCTGTGTCTGTGTCTGTGTCTGTGTCTGTGTCTATGGGGGTGCAAACGTACGCCAATTTGAGAAAATGTTTCCGGCGTTTCTTCTACAAACCCCTTCGGCCCTTTTCATGGCGTGTTGATGCTTATTCTCTAATAAGTGAGGCTGGACTAGCTTTGATAGCTGGACTCAAAGAGCAGGCGTTTCGAGAGGCTGTACTTGTGCAGAATGCTGCCTTGGACGTCAGACAGCCAGGACAATGATCTACAAGGCGGCGGCATGTCCGGCGAAGCGCCCGTGCGGACAACGCGTCCAGAGATCAACGATTGAGTCAGGCAAGCTGGCCGAGAATCGAAGTCGGAAATGCAGGGCCACGGCCCCCAGCGGTTTTGCCGCAGAACTGCCTTTACGGCAGAATCGGCTGCAATGCCATAGCATTCTCAGATTGCGTCATGGTCAAGCGACTCGCCCTCGGATGCCTTGCTTCGTGGCTCATCTTGGCATAGCGCCTGCGCCTTTGTTGATTTGGCTTCAACCCCTCAAGCCGTCAGACATCCAGACAGTGACAAGATCTAGGGAGCGGGACCGTCTTCGAATCACAGGTCCAAAAATCAGAAGTGCGTGTGTGTGGGTGGCTCTCAGCTGCCCGCCCCCTTGTGCCCACCCTCTGCAGGGACTCCATGATCCAAACTCCATGCCGTGAGATGTTTTTTGCTCGTTGGTGGTGTTTGCGGCCCCGCCTCTTGGCGCAGAGTTGTTTCGTTCTGCGGAAGGGGGTAAAGTTGACGGCTCCAAGAAGCACCCATCCCTGTTATTAGGGGGTGTTCCCTCCAAGAGTGATAGTTTATTAATCCGGGGTTCCCTATTCCAAGGGCTTGTGCACCAACCCACCATGGATTTGCAATATCCTGCATCGCGGAGTCAGCTTGTATGTGGTTTTTCCCAGTGTTTATAGCGTTGCATCCGTCCCAACGTTAACAAGATTTTATCCACCCGCAACATGCTTGTTGGGAAGTGTGGTTTCCACTTTTTGTTTCACAAGCTCGGCTTGTGGGTGGGAAGGGGACCCTTCAACAACGCACGAATGTGTTTTGTTTGGCGTACCCCTTCATCTTTGTGCGACTAGTGTTTTGTACCTTTCTCTTTCTCACTCGCCGCAGTTGTATTAATATCCTTCGTGTGACTCGTGTGCGTCTTTGTCTGTTATTAGTGCGCAATATCTTGATTTACGCATCTCCCTTTTTTGCACCCCGTCTTGCTTTATTTATTATATCCCTTTTGCTATTTTAGGTATGCGTCGGGACCAAGATCGGTGCGGGGGGGGGGAACGCTTGCAATGTAGGAATGTAGGAGTCCCTTGTATCGTATTTTGTACTGCGTGCGAATGTCACACTTTGATATCTTTGCTTGTGCATTCCGCAGTGTGGCCTAACCCACATTCTCACAGAGAATAGCTGCGCAACCATGAAATACACGTCAGTCTCCGTGCCTGCCAATCTGATTGCTTGAGTAGATCACTGTATTGTTCGGTTCATCTTAGAATGCATCAATCATTCAGTATCCTTTGAGCCCATTTTTGCGCTTTAGGGGGTTTGGGGGGGGGGGGATGGTTCCGTTCTTGCTCCTTGAAAACGCATCTCATGAGCTCTGTGCAATCATGGTACCTCTTTGGAACGGCATTGTTTGCCAACTGAGTAAAAGGCTCGTCTTCTTACTGCTTTTCACATGTTTAGTCCATTTTCACTCCTTCCAAAAAATCAACTCACGCAAATCACAACGGAATTGACCACATCCACCGATCTTGGTCCCGACGCATGGCTTATTTTACGTACTTGCGGACATATTACTTGGCCTCACATGTTCTTTGCGTATTCACTGTGTTCTTCTTTACTTGCTTTCTTTTGCTGGATTTACTTTGTCAACTGTTCCGTTATGTCTTCCAGCAAGTCTGTTTTCTTTTTTGAATATACAATGTATATTCAAAAAAGAAAACAGACTTGCTGGAAGACATAACGGAACAGTTGACCATGTATGTATATTTGTTGCTCTTTGCTTCTGTGTTTGTTTCTTTCTTTACCGCCCCAAATCAGCACAATCTATCCAGAGCAAACGTCACTGGTGCTCGCGGCGCCTTCAGGCGCTGCCCAGTTGCCGGGAGGCCGACCGCGCCGGGGCCCCACCCGGGCCCCGCCTCAGTTACCACCCCCAACTCCAAAAACAATCTTTTTGTTAGGGTCTGATGTCGACCCTCTAATTACTAAACAAGGAGGTTGTACCATAGAAAACCAGTTTTGCCAAAAAATACCCGTAAAAAAGTGGATACTTGGAGTAGGGGGCAACGTAAATGTTGATCAAATGTTTATAGGGCGTGGTTTTTGGTCTGTTTTGTGTGTGTGTGTTTTTATAGGGGCTGCAACAAACGGACTCCTCTTGTTGCAAGCCCGTGCAAAGCTTTACTTCAAATCTTGCTCGGCACCCTTGTGGTTTTTAAGGGCTCAATGGGCTTGCCTCCTTTGACTTCCCTCCCTTGCCAAATACATGTGTGTCTTGCTTAAGGGGAGCCAAACCTTTTCGTTTTGTTTTTCAAGAGGCAAACCATTTTGGGGGTCCACTCACAAAATACACCCATATGGACACATCTCACTCCAAAGTTTTTACAGGGTTTTGGGGCTCACCAAACCACCTTGAGAATTGGAGTTATTCACCAAACTTCCATGCAAGTTGCGGGGAGGGGGGGGGGCTTTTTTTTCTCCCCTCTTTCTTAGTCCCTGAGTAGGGGTTGGACCGTTCTAGTGGCAAACAAGAAGTTTGGACCATTTGAGTGGCCAGAATTGGAAGTGAGACAAAGACCACCCGTTCCTTCTCGGAGTCCCGCAGCCGCTCAAGGGGGTCACTCCACCGAGGAGTACAGTCTCAATATGTCAGGAGACCACCTCCTAACCTTCACCAACCCAAACTGACTCACACAAACATACATAAAAATATATATTTAGATATATAGATATAGACACATATAGGCTGATGGTTTGTTGGCGGAGACGATGGTTTTCATCATCATCATCATCATCATCATCATCGTCATCGTCATCGTCATCGTCATCGTCATCATCGTCATCGTCATCATCATCATCATCATCGTCATCGTCATCGTCATCATCATCATCGTCATCATCATCATCATCATCATCATCATCATCATCATCGTCATCGTCATCGCAGTGGATCAGATGATCAATCATTTGCATGTGTTGGTTTAGCGATGCAGTTGGCTAACCCGTTGCCTAACTGGTTCTGCAGACGGGAAGCTGCCCTGGTGCTGTTTGCTCGGGCGCTCCCCTCGAAAAGACACCCAATGCCATGCATACACCGCCTGGAGCAGTGCACCACCACCCACCACCACCCACCACCACCCACCACCACCCACCACCACCACCCTTGAGGTGCCCCGCGCACCTCGGCCCTCGCCACCACCTGCCTTGGGCGGCGGCCAGGGGCCACAGCGGTTCCAAGCGATTCGACATGATCTTCCATTTGTTGAAATGTTTTTTTTTGTGTTTTTATCCTCCCCTCATTTTCCCAGGGGGGGGAAAAAACAAATGGAAGTGATTCGACCTTCGAATCTCCGTTTCCCACGATTGCGGATCTTTTTGTCAAGGTCGACCAAAAAGCTGCCCTGGTATAGACGGCCAAAGCGGTTCACCTGGACTCCATGGGCCATGAATCTTTGGTGCATTTTGCCGAGGGCTGTTAGGACTTGAGAACTTTTTGCCGACTAATGGGTTTTCCACTAAACCACTAAAAGTTAAACTTTTAGCAGGGCAGCAGAAAACAACCGAGGAATGGTTGGTCTGCTGACTTGCCCCAAAGCTTTTGTTCCTCGTTTTGTCTCTCTCTTTTTTTTCTCCGATGGGCTTTTAGAGGTCCAAAAAGGGTGAACCTGGTATTCTACCTGGGGTCCTCAGGGCCCGACAAAAAGAACGCCTGATTTAATGAGGCATTGATCCCATGAAGGCAAGACAGGTAGGTGGAGCCGAGGTAAGTTTGACATGGAAACCTCCTCGCCAAGTAAGAAGAATTTCAATCTAAAGCTACCCCCAGGTAAACAATAAGGAAAAGGCCTTCAAAAAACGGGTTTTGCGGGCCTGGACCCTCAAACAATAAAACAGGGGGAAATACCAAACATAATTGTGGGTTGCAATAGGCCATTTTTCCAAGGGCAGTTTGAGGGTCCAGGCGCCAGTTTCCTTAGTGGTTCCAGTTTCAGAAAGGTTTTAGTTGTTTTTAGTTGGCTTAGAATGGGTTTCCATGTAACCCACTTAAAGTTAAACTTTTAACCATGGATCTGTAAAACGGACAGCTCAGTTTGAGAAGATTGTCGAGTTTTTGCCCTGTTGTGGCTATTGCTGGGACTCTATGTATCGCTAATTGGACGTTTGCGATTTCGTCCGGACGCAAATCCAAGCTCGGGGTTGCTTACTCCCAGGAACCGAAGAAAGGGTACCGGTTCCAGAAAAGCGAAAGTCGATGAATCTGGGTTCAATGTGGGCGCGTTTTTTTTTAGGATTTTGGCCCCCAATAATGCTTTCCCGAAAGCATGGCAAAGGGTTCTTCCGCTGGGTTCACTTGAGTTGTTCTCATGAGAGTCATTACAAGGTGTCATTGCAAGGAATCAGCATCATGAAAGTCAATGCAAGGAGTCATTGCAAGGAGTCCTTGCAAGGAGTCATTGCAAGGAGTCATTGCAAGGAGTCATGAGAGTCATTGCGAGCTGCAAGGAGCCAAGCGCATGGAGTCAAGTGCAAGTTGCAAGTGCAAGGAGTCAAGTGCAAGTTGCAAGTGCAAGGAGTCAGGTGCAAGTTGCAAGTGCATGGAGTCAAGTGCAAGTTGCAAGTGCAAGGAGTCAAGTGCAAGTTGCAAGTGCAAGGAGTCAAGTGCAATTGACTTGCGAGGAGTTAAAATCTCTTCTTAGGGCGGCGGGGTAGTGCCGACGACACTACACGAAAATCGACCCTCTGCGGGGATCGGCGTGGTCGAGGTGCAAAAACCCATGTTTTTTTTTGCGATTTCTGCGGTGCCCGCGCAACCCTCTGCGGGAATCGGCGTGGTCGAGGTGCAAAAACTCGAGGTTTTTTTGCGATTTCTGCGGTGCTCGCGCAACCCTCTGCGGGAATCGGCGTGTGGTCGATGCAAAAACTCGAGGTTTTTTGCGACTTTTGTTGTTCGAACTGGTCCTCGGGAGTTGTCTCGTGGTTCGCGCGCCTGCTCCCGGGACCGGCGGGTCGCGGGTTCGATTCCTCCCTGGTCCGCGGGCGGGCGTCGCAAGATGCAACTTGCTTTTTAAAGCAACTTGCGCAGAGCAACTTGCGCAGTGGAGGGAAAAAGAACGCACCCTGCAGCGTTGGGCCGACCTCGCTTGCGATGTTATGCTTTCGGGCCAACCGTGGTCTAGTTTATTTTGTTTTTTCTGATGGTTTCCCTTTACACCCACCCCAACAAAAGGCAAACCCATGAACATCTACAATGGGGTCACGCCAAGGAACCAGCTACAGAAGTTCTACAGGAAACGTATATCCCCCCCAATGCCCTTTGCACAAACCACCGTTCTCTGAAAGTTCGACCCTGGATTAACCTCCATCGGTGGGTTGAAAAGCGGTTTCCTTCTAGACCGGACCCCCCCTCGTTGTCACATGACTGGTGCAAGACCTGCCACAGTGTTTTTGCGAGCCGGTCTAAAACAAACATTCAATCCAGGAAGGGGCATTGCTTTATCGTTGTTTTTTTATCCTTGGATCATGTTTCTAGGGGTTGATTCCAACCATTCTGTTCAACCATCGTTCTTTTCAATAGCCGGCAGTTTCCCTTGGGTTTTTGATGGTTTCCTGAAAAGATTCGGATCCCTGGAAAGAATGGACACGGAAGGTACCCCTAGAATGTTGTTCTAGTTTTGCTTGTTTTGAGTCTATTCATTTTGGGTCTGGGGGCTGCCAACAGTCAGTTGTTTGCGAGCCCTTACCATTTGGATTCGAGAGAGCAAGCAAAAGTACCCCTTACACCCAATACCCACTTTTTTTAGGGTATCATGTCGACCCTCTACTAGAAAAGGAGTTGTTTTTGTTTTACCTTGAAAAACCAGGTTTTCTAAAAAAATACCCTAGAAAAAGTGGGTATTTGGAGTAGGGAGTAGGTTTATGAGAAGTTGTTCCTGGCCCATGTCAGTTTTTTCTTTTTTTCTGAGCCATTATTTTTCTTAGGGGTGACTGAAGAGGATCAACTTTTGATTGGAAGAGTATCCGTTGTGCTTTCTTGGGCCAAGTTTCCATCGGGTCTTCGGAGCACGTTTGTTGTGCGTAAAGCACAAGGGCCAAAGCACAACCGGCTAAAAAACAGTTTGAACTTGGATTTGGGAGTGATTTTATTTTTGTGAGGGTCAGCCGCTTTTTGTGGTTCTCAAAGGAAAACCATGGGGGGGTACAAGAAGACATCCATTTCATTTGGGATCAGTGGCATAGACAGTCGTTTCCCTTGTATTCGATGAGTTGCGTTTCCGGGTCATGTGCAGTAGCTGTGGATTTCTCCAAATTCTTGGAACTGACATCAATCTCATGTTGATCTGAGGGCTTTGTGTTGCTTCTCTTTTCATTAGAATTCCATTGAACGCTTGTTGTAGATTTCAATTCAGGATTCCTTTCCAAGCCGAACACTAGAGTTTAAACTGGAACACGAGGGGCATCTCCCAGTTGCCCAGTGGCACCCTTGTCCCCGTTTTGCTGGAAGGGTTCTCCTTCAAAGTCTACCAACAAAAAAACATGCCCGTCTTTCCCATGGCCACTGGGCATCTGAGACTGGATTTAACTAGAACAGGAATTATAGCATCTTGCTCCTTTTCGACAAAAAACAACCGACAGGCAAAGCTGCTCCGCGGGCCGACTAAGACGTAACCGCCACCTGTTCTTGTTGTGCAGCGAAAGAGGCCTGGCGACGCCGGAAGAGTTTTTCTTTTTCGCGACGAGGTCACAGAAGGGCTGCTGCGATTGAAAAAAACACGGGCAACCCCCGTTGCTTTGCGCTCATGCCATATGTTAGGGGGATAATCCCCAGTTCACCTAGTTGCTTCATGTTCTTCCCACGTGTTCAACGACATTCCCAGCTTGTTGTTCTGTTCCGAACGCACGATGCTCAAACTGCTGTTTTGCTTTTGCCGCGATTGTTTCTCGGATTTTCCCAGCGACAACGGACGACCACAAACCGCTTCCGAGCCGACCTGATTTTAGGCGTCGCAACGCTGGTGCTGAATAGGCCCGCCAACCCTGAGGCTGGCAAGCGGAGGGCAAGATGCCCCGTGGGTCTATATGGAGTTGAGAATGATTAAGGCACTAATTACTTGGTGGCTCCCGGCCATCCGGTTCCTTAGCTTTTTGGATCTTTTTAGTGTTTAGTGGTAGTTTCCATTTAGCCCACAACAAATCAAACTTTTAGTGGGGGGTTTGAGGGCAGCCCAAATTAGTGTATAATCAGTGTAAATCTAAGCATGATTCGGGGGGTTAAAGATGTGTAATCTACAACTTCGAATGATTAAGACAACTAGGGCTATATGTTTGCTAGTTCGTGTAAATATCTATAGTTCAATATGAGCAACTCGTGCGGTTTGAATTCTTTGGACACCAAAAAAAAACGCGCGGCGGCGAACGCGCATTGGCCTCGATCTTCCCTGCCACGGGGGGGGGGGTCCTTAAGGCTCCCTAAGGAACTCTAAGGAAGCCTACCCCCTACTCCAAATACCCGGCCTTTTTCTAGGGTATGTTTTTTTGGAAACCATTTTTTTCAAGGTAAATACCTCCTTTTTTAGTAGAGGGTCGACATCATACCCTGAAAAAAGCGGGTATTTGGAGTGGGGGTAGTTTGGGTGTGCCAAGGGAGCCAGTTATTGATAGGTTAATGTTGGGGAGTGATTAATAAAGGGCCCCCCCCCCTCAAACGAATTGGGGGGTCTATAGCGAGAACCCCCAAAAACAAAATGGGGGTCAGACTGGGACCTGCCTGAGTAGTTTTCCAGTAAGTATTGTTTAGAATTGGCTTAGTATTGGTTTAGTATTCCTTTGAGTTCTTCTTCTTGGCAGGCTGCCCAGGCCATTTTTTTTCACAATTCCCTACCCTTAAACAAACTGCATTATTGCCTTCCTGGGGGTTCCGTGTGCCACCCCCTTGAAAATTTGTCAGGGTGCATCTTCTAGTAAAGGGATTGATAAGGAATTTGGTGGTTTGGGACAGGAAGCAATCCAGAGAGTCTGGACATGTCTGGCTTTATCTGAGAACAGCAGGGCTTTCTTCTTGGCAGGCTGCCCTGGCCAGTTTTTCCTTCACAATTCCCTACCCTTAAACAAACTGCATTATTGCCTTCTGGGGGTTCCGTGTGCCACCCCCTTGAAAATTCGTCAGGGTGCATCGTCTAGTAAAGGGATTGATAAGGAATTTAGTGGTTTGGGACAGGAAGCAGTCCAGAAATTCTGGACATTTCTGGCTGGACTCAAACGTTTCAACCCTCAAAAATAGTCCATTCTTGGAAGGGGACATATTTTCGGGATTTCGGGCAGATTTTTTTCTGTAATACCTACCCTTTTTGCTTTTCAGGAGAGTGAATAATTTTGAGATGTTTTTGTTTTTTTCTGTATACACTCCCGTTTTATTAATCGCTATCTAACATTACCGCCCTAAGTGGGGTTAACCTTGTCATAAGGGGTGAAAAACTCCAAGTGGCTAGCCACTTACTAACTTGGCGAATCGAACCAAGTAGGGCTCTCAACTACCCACCCCCCTCTTCAAACTACCCATGTTAGGACTTCCAGAAGATGAAGAATGGCGATTTGCAGCTTCAGAGACCCTCCCAAAATGGCGTAACGGTTTTCCTTTTGGCTTCCCACTGAGAAACGACATTTGGCTAGGAATGTTAAGAGGGGACCACCTCATTTCAGCGGTTGGTGGACATGAATTCCAATTGAATTTTGAGGTCCACCAAAGGGTCTCTTGTGAAGATTCATTTAACAATTACCTGCACCAGTGAACATTTGCCGTTGGCCGTCATCTACTGTACAAAAGGGGATGCCGTTGGGTAACGAGTGCTACTCACCAAATCCAATGTGAGTAGGGGACATGAAGTCAGGAGACATGAGTATTGACCGTGGTGGCATGTGTGAAATACGAGAAAACACGCCAAGCAATGTGTGTATGTTCCTTCCCCCTTCCCGTGCAAACCTGAAAAGATTGCCTGAAATAGATGAGGCAGTCAATATTCCCCCTACAGCTAATAGCCACATTTTTTCAGGGTATGATAGGATAGCTTACTATATAACAAAAAAGGAAGGGGGGGGTAATTTAGCCTGGTTTTCCACAAAGTAGAACCCGTCCGATCCTGCGATTTTCATGGGGGGTGGGGCCCTCAGTGGTCTGAATCACAAAAAATGGGCACTCCCCAATCAAAATCAGGGGTTCTACTTAGATTTGCGGTGGTTATTACCCACAAACTTTGGTGGTGGCTTGGGTAGTGGAAGCCATCTTAGATCTTGTCAGTATTCCGGCGAATCTCAAAGGGAAAAGACAGATTGAGCGCCCTTACCTGACGATACCGGGCTCCAACAACTCACTTGAGTGCATTGGCCAACAAACAGTCCCAACTTGTTCACCACTATCGACGAAACTGGTCCCGAAAAAGGGGCTCGAGTCCAAGAGCCCAGGGACTGAGAAAAGGAAGCACACCCCATGACATGGACATTTGGGTAACCCCATTTCTGAATCGATCTGGGCTATACCCCCGTAATCCTGTGGCAATAACCCCCCTCCAGATACCCGCGTTTGGTTGGCATGTTTGGAAAAACTCGGAAACCATCAGGCTAAATACAACTTTTGGAGGGGCATCTTCCTATTCCCCTTACACCCAATACCCACTTTTTTTACGGTATCATGTCGACCCTCTACTAAACAAGGAGGTATTTACCTTGAAAAACCAGGTTTTCTAAAACATACCCTAGAAAAAGGCCGGGTATTTTGAGGTTACGGGGGTTAATTAAAGTCGGAGGGGTGTTACTTAGATCCGGAGTCACCATTGTTTGGGCAGCCAAGGTACAACCCCCTTATGTTTACTTAGTTATGCCCAGAGCTTCGGCCGTAACTTAGGCCTTTTGTCAACGGCCGTTTAAAAAAAAAAAAACGTAAAAAGGCCGGGGAAAAAAAAACAACAACCCGTGTTTAAACGGCCTCCGTAACTCAGGCCCTTGGGTTTGTACACCCTCAGAAATTTTCTGGGGAAGCAGCAGGTTTCGATTTGGGCGAGGCGGAGGGGGGGGGGATGGGGCAGGTGACGCCCCTTTTGGTCCATAGATGGGAATCTGGGAAAGAGCAGCCATCGGTTTTTGAAAGAACGATGGGTGAACAGACTGGGGAATTCGACTACAGACCAGGACATCAGGGCGCAAAATGTTCGAAGGTCACAAGTTACCACCAATCATTTGCAGATTCCTGTCCCCTTGCGGCTTTCCCTTGTACCCCCTGCTCCAAATACCAACTTTTTCTATGGTATTTTTTGGAGAACCTGGGTTTTCAAGGTAAATACCTCTTTTCCTAGTCGACAAATCGTACCCCCCAAAAAATGTGGGTCTTGGGTGGTTACGGGGTATCTATTGTCAGGCGCTCCGGCCTTGAAGTTTCGTCAGGTCCCCGGCGCCTTTGCCGACGGGAAGGCCAGCGGAAAAAGAAGAGCGACGATCGAGGTGTCTAGAAAAGAGTTCGCTGGACTCGACCGAACCCTTAAAACGGGTGAGTGCCTCAAAACAATATCATTGTTCCCTTGCTGCCCCCTACTCCAAATACCCACGTGTTTTAGGGTATTTTTTGGAAAACCTGGGTTTTCCAACTTAATACCTCCTTTTTTAGTAGAGGGTCGACATGATACCAACTAAAAAAAGTGGGTATTGGGTGTAGGGGGTAGCTGGACTCGACCGAACTACCCTTAAAAAGGGTGAGTGCCTCAAAACAATATCGTTGTTCCCTTTTCTAAGGCTAGTTTGAGTCCAGGTATGATTTGTTGACCCTCTACCAAACCAGGGATCGGTTCTTACCCTGGAAAACCGAAAACGGTTTTCCAAAAAAGCGCCAACTAAAAAGCGAGGGTACTTGGGTTTATGTTCTGGGACTGGGGGGTGATACATGGCTCGTCTTGTTTCAGCACAGCCGAGATACGTTCCTTTCGATCTTCTTTAAACAAACACAAGTGGCACACGCAAAAAAAAAGAGAAAAGAAAAGGGACCCTTTCGATCTTCTTTAAACAAACACAAGTGGTACACGCAAAAAAGAAAAAAGGGACGAGCCAGTCATCTGCATTCAGCTCCGAATTCAACTGGAGACACTGCAGCCCCAAAGTGAATCGACCTGTCGACCTTGTTTTTTTCTCCCAAAAGGTCACCTTTGAGCGCAGGTCCCAAAAGGTCTAAACCTTGCATTACCCGGAGTCTTCATGGCCACCCCTTGTTGTGGGTCATTGACTTCATGCGACTGGCGATACTCCAGGGGCTCAGGTAAGTTTGACATGCGGGAACTTGCCAGTTAAGAAGATGTACAAACCGAAGCTACCCCCAGCTGGCGAAGAAATTGGGGTACATGTTTCTTACATACCCCTTACACCCAATACCCACTTTTTTAGGGTATCATGTAAACCCTCTACTAAAAAAGGAGGTATTTACCTTGGAAAACCAGGTTTTCCAAAAATACCCAACAAAAAGTTGGTATTTGGAGTAGGGGGTAGTGGCTTGTTTGTGCCTGGACCCTCAAACTACCCTTAAAAAAGGGGAAACACGCCAAAATCTTGAGTTGCAACAGCCAATTTTTACGGGTAGTTCGTTCGGGTCCAGGCTGTATATCCCATTCAACCAACCCCCTACTCCAAATACCCACTTTTTCTATTGTATTTTTGAAAAACCAGGTTTTCCAAAGTAAATACCTTCTTTTTCAGTAGAGGGTCGACAAGTCGTACCCCAAAAAAAGGCCGGGTATTTGGAGTCGGTGGAGTTGCTGCGTGCAGCTTCGCTGGTGGAAACTGTCTTCGACCATCCGAGGAGTCCCGAGCAGCGGACGTCCAAAAGTTGAAGGACCGGGGCGCCTGAATCTCGAGGTGTACGATGGACGAAATCCATGTCGCACCAATTGGAGGGTGGGGGGCAATCCCAGCCAATGGGCGCGGAGATCCGTCTTGTCAATTCTTGAAGCATGGTTCGAGGAGATTACGACCATTAAAGCCGGGTGTTGATTGTGGTGCCACCCAAGCAACCCTGGAATGATACGGTTCCCTGTAAATACCAATACCCCTTACACCCTCTACTAAAAAGGGAGGTCTAAGGAGGTATTTACCTTGAAAAACCAGGTTTTCTAAAAAATACCCTAGAACAAGTGGGTATTCGGAGTAGGGGGTAAAGAAACAAACGGCTTGCATTTGTTCGAAGTCGGCCAACATACGTACTGGAGTAGTTTCGTCTGTGAGGCGAACAGGTTCCGGGGTAGGTTTAAAAGGACACCACTAATTCAAATTCCTGGCCTTTTCCTAGGGTGTTTTTTTAGAAAACCCGGTTTTTCAAGGTAGATACCTCCTTTTTTAGTAGAGGGTCGACATGATACCCTAAACAAGTGGGTATTGGGTGTAAGGGGCACTTCTTTTTTTGTTTTCGCCATTGTTGTCCGAAAGAAACCTCGCCCACATTTTGACGGACTCTCATTTCTTTGCACAGTCGACTGGGGACAGGCCCAAAGCGATCGACCTGGTCTGACCTTTGGCCTTCCCTTTTCGCTCCACTGGACATGACAACACAGCTTCCACAGAAAAAGGCTCCCCTTTGTGTGTGTGTGTGTGTGTTTTTGTTTGCTGTTTTGGGGCCCCCCGTTTGTTTTCCACAAAGGCAAAACCTATCTCGATTATTGCTGGGGTCCGAATTCCAGACAAAAGGCGATCACCTTCCATTTGTGGATTCCTAAAAGGGAACTACCCCCGCAACCTCCAAATACCCGGCCTTGGGTATCATGTCGACCCTCTACTAAACAAGGCGGTATTTACCGTGTTTTTTGTTTTGTTTAATTAAAGAAAGAAAAAGGCGCCCTGAAACAAAATGCGCCTGGAGTCTCCGTGACCCTTAACAAATGGTTGGTCGTTGCCCAAAGTCATGGAAAGGGTCATGGGATCCCCATTTTTAGTTCGGGTGGAGACTCCAGGCGTTGGAGATTCACGGGGACCGCTTCAATTCCATGGACCGCTTTGGGTTCGAGGGGCGAATTTGGGGAAGGTGTCGTGAGGAAGCCCATCGGCTTCGGCTTTGGACCCGACCTGTCCATTCGACACCCAAAAGGAGGGGTGGTTGGGACCCGGCAAGACCCGGTTGTTTGAAGGCCCGAAATCAAGCGAATTGGAGCCTCTGGGCGGAAAATAAAGTGCTCAGAGAATATGGGACCTCCTAAACCGGCCGCGGTTTCTTGATTGTCTCCTTTTGAAACGAAAAGGGTTCTCTTAGGTTTTTACCATGTTTTGAGGGTTTAGCGCTAGTTTCCCTGGAGCCCAACAACTTGCAAGGGATCAAGCCCAGACACCCAAGCCACCTCAAGTGAGGAGATCATCACGCGGCTGCAGTCGGAGAACAACGAGTTGAAGCCAGCGCCTTAGGAGCTTGGCACGATTTCCCACCCAGCGGGTGCTTTGGCAATGGCCATGTGAGATAGAAATTAGGTATAACTGGTTTTCTCTTTTTTTGAAGTAACATTCATAAGGAAAGAAAGTAGCGGTCCCAACAATGTGGAAGAAGACATGTTCCTGTGCAACATTTACTTTGAAGTATAATAATCATGTTTTAAACTCTACCTCTGACATAGAAATTATGATTGGAATATGATTGGAGTCTGTCATTAGAAATCTATTTTAATTTCAGTCAGAAGTGAGTTGACTTTGATCGAGCTGAAGTCATCCAACATTGTGTTTGTTTTGTTTGCTAGCCCCAACACTACCATGATCAGGAAACACCGAAAAACTGGGTGTTTTAGCGTTTTATACTCAGTTCACATCTCCACCAACAGCCGCTCTTTAAAAATCAGTTTGAATAGGATGCCATTGGGACTCAACAAGGAAATACTTGATCAGAATCCTACTGCGAATTGCGTCTTACATTTAGACCCCAGACAGAGAACTTTTCCCAATGGAACTTGACACTTAAATTAGAGTTCAAACATAATTTGATAAGGAATGAATCCAATCACAACTTCTTTGTTTAAATAGCACACATATTCACACACACAAGCCAAAAAAGAACACAACAGCCAAGCAAACAGCTCCAGGTCTCGAATGGGCAGATGAAGATGATGGGCCTGTTTTCTGTTGGGGTTTTTAGCCTCCCCAGCAACATACGTAAACAAAAACAACCCCAGTCCTTGAACGAGTAGATGAAGATGACGGGCTTGGATCCGTTTTTAGTTGTTTTTTTTTGGGGGGGTGGTTTTTGAGTGAAAATGCCGCCAGCAGGAATCCGAAAAAAAAAAAAAAAAAACGCCCCCGTGGCCTCCCCTGCTGAAAGGTGAACATGGTATTTCGGTATTTCTGGGTCGTGTGGGCAACTGAGAGTTTCCTTTTGCTATCCCCTTACCATCCAAGGAAACCCCCCCCAGTTTGAGAGAATATCTGAACCCTGACAGTTCCCACTGCAAATACCAAAAGGCCTTTTGTACTTGATATTTTTGTTTTTAAAGGTTTTCCATGGTAAATACATATTTGTTTAGTAAAGGATCAACATCATACCCTTAAAAGGGGGGTATTGGGTGAGGGGGTTGACTAAGTTGTTTGTTTGTATTGAATTTCATCAGGACCAAAAGAGTCGCTGCACGCCAAAACCAAAGCTGGGTGGAGGGTAGTGGGGAACAATCCCAAGCTGTAGATCCTTACCCTGAGTTTTGGGTATGCTCCTTTACGCAGCTTCACATATATGTATAAGCTGTGATCCACTTTTCTTCAGGTTCGGTTGCAGGAGAATTGGCGCCACATTGTCTTTGGCTTTAGCTGAAGAACTTCAGGCTGAATTAGGCAAGCTGGGATGTCCTCACATGAGAGATGGTTCAAGACCCATGAACGATCTTTCATTGCATAGCCGGTTTACAAAGCCATTCAAAGAGCCCCCCCACAATTCACGTTGACATGTTTCCGCGTCTCAGATTCGCCTTTGGCAGCTTACACCAAGAACCCAAGAACTGCGCCATGAAGCTGGATGTTCACTTGCCCAGTGGAGATGGTTGCTCCATAACGCTCGCACCGAAGCGGCCCATCAGCGAGCTGAAGGCTGCAGCGCAGCAGCATTTACAGCGCCGCTTGAAGCTCACTGCGGAAGGCCGGCAGCTCAATTTGACGGCCACGCTGAGTGAGGCCGGGCTGCGTGATGGGGATGTGGTGACTGCGGTTGCGCAGCTTGGCAAACTGGCTGCTACCAATTTTGCGTTCGTTTTTCATGGCCACGGGGGCGAAGTTGTGACCTGGGGTGATCCAGACAATGGCGGAGACAGCAGCCTTTTTCAAGAGCAGCTGAGGAACGTCCAGCATATCCAATCAACAAGTGGTCAGTTGGGTGGTGCTTTTGCTGCCATTCTTGAATCTGGAACTGTTGTGACCTGGGGTCATCCAAAATACGGCGGAGACAGCAGCGGGGTACAAGAGCAGCTGAGGAACGTCCAGTACATCCAAGCAACTGCCTATGCTTTTGCTGCCATTCTTGAATCAGGGCATGTTGTGACCTGGGGTGCTCCAGACTGCGGCGGAGACAGCAGCCGGGTGCAAGAGAAGCTGAGGAACGTCCAGAGCATCCAAGCAACTCGCACAGCTTTTGCTGCCATTCTTGAATCTGGGGCTGTTGTGACCTGGGGTCGTCCAATTTCCGGCGGAGACAGCAGCCAGGTGCAAGAGCAACTGAGGAATGTCCAGCACATTCAAGCAACTGGCTGGGCTTTTGCTGCCATTCTTGAATCTGGGGCTGTTGTGACCTGGGGTGATTCAAGCTTTGGCGGAGACAGCAGCCAGGTGCAAGAGCAACTGAGGAATGTCCAGCACATTCAAGCAACTGGCTGGGCTTTTGCTGCCATTCTTGAATCTGAAGCTGTTGTGACCTGGGGCAATCCAAGGGCTGGCGAAGACAGCAGACAGGTGCAAGAGCAGCTGAGGAACGTCCAGCACATCCAAGCAACTGACAGTGCTTTTGCTGCCATTCTTGAATCTGGGGCTGTAGTGACGTGGGGAAATCCAAATTTGGGAGGAGACAGCAGCCAGGTGCAAGAGCAGCTGAGGAACGTCCAGCGCATCCAAGCAACTCGCGAGGGTGCATTTGCTGCCCTTCTTGAATCCGGGGCTGTGGTGACCTGGGGTGCTCCAGACCGCGGCGGAGACAGCAGCCAGGTGCAAGAGCAGCTGAGGAACGTCCAGCGCATCCAAGCAACTCGCGCGGGTGCATTTGCTGCCATTCTTGAATCCGGGGCTGTGGTGACCTGGGGTGCTCCAGACTGCGGCGGAGACAGCAGCCAGGTGCAAAAGCAGCTGAAGAACGTCCAGCACCTCCAAGCAACTGCCGGTGCTTTTGCTGCCATTCTGGAATCTGGGTCTGTTGTGACCTGGGGTCATCCAGAATATGCCAGCGACAGCAGCCAGGTGCAAGAACAGCTGAGCTTGAACCTGGGGCTGTTGTAAGTACGGCGCAAGTTCGGAATCTAAAAAGCGTGCTGAACCCCAGAGTTTTATTCCGCAGAGTTAGGACATTTCGCCGACTAAAAGTCAAGCTGAATCGCAGGGCATCTGAGGACAGCCCAGAGCAGGACATGGAGGCGTCTCTCACCAAAGTCCACTCTCATTGGACACAAGTCACCACAACTCTTCTCAGAAAAAAACGTTGGTACCCTTATCCTAACCTCGCTGCGGAAGGACCTAGTCTTTGTCAGAGAACTTCAATCCTCGGTTTCCCTTGCAAAAGAAAACCCTCCTTCACCCCCCGCTGTCTCACCCAGCCTCAGGTCCCAGGTGGCGTCCATGACCCCGCAGGCCGCGGGACGGACTCGTGCGGCGGAGTTGGCGCCCCATTTTTCGTTTGGCGCCCCAAGACGTTGTGTGGAGAAAACACGCCCTGCACGGAACACGTGCTAGGTCTCCCAGCTAGCCCTTTTACCGTTTCTTTTTGGTTGGGAGGGTGCCCGGTGTCTGAAATAGACTACAGAAACAAGGGTACCCTTATTCTAACCTCTCTACTGGAGGACCTAGCATGGACACCCAGACGCACGGCTTTCTATGGGTTTGGGTTCAAGTTGGGTTTCCAGGCTAATTTGGTTCTCAATAAAAATTTGGTGGCTCGCGGACCCCACGGCTTGAACGCTCGACGGGTTCCATGCTAAGTTGCAAGAGTGTAGTAGGAACCCACGTCAAGAGACATGTTCCTATCAAGCTTCTCTGGCTTCTTTTGCACATGCCCCAGATAGAAAGATGCTCAACCCCGTTGGAACGACTTGGTTCAGATCAAGCACCAGTGATAGAAGATCGGATCTCCTCAAAGGCTTACCAGCACGATAGTTCCCGCTTCCGATGGTTGGTTGGGATCATGAACCAAATGTGTACAATCATGCTATGTTCACTGTTGGCTGTGGCTCAAAAAACCGGAATTCCAACATGGAACCCTGGTAAGTGGACACATGGGTACCAGAACCTGCGGTTTGCCAATTTTGAGCCACGCCTTGTTCTTGGCAAGTGGTTTTGCTTGGCCCTGCTCATCTTTAGGCGGGTCGAAATCCGGTTTTCGGGGACGGAGAGAGGGCTCGTGCGAGGAAATGGATGCGAAAATGTCTCCCATTTCACCTAATGACGAATGATGCAAGGCAGCACGGGGCCCTAAAATGGTTGATACTCGATACCACTATGTTTTTTGCGGTTCTTACATGTATATACCATGGAATCGCCTGCGGGAGGGTATGTCTCCCCCTGTTGGTTTAGGGAATCTATGACTGCCGTCTTTTTGTTTGTGGGGGCTGAAAGCAAACAGATGCAAGGTATACGAGCTCCACACATCCAACTCACCTGAACGTGCGCTTGAAATTATTTGCATTGGAACATGCGGACCCGTGGAGATATGGTCATGGGTCAGAATTCCGTGCCCCCAGTGAACATCCCAATCCCCACCAAAATAGACTGAAATGGGTGGTGCACCTTCCCTAAAATGGGACCCTTGGTTTTGACCCACACCCATATGTGGATCCACAGAAGCTATCTGATTGACTCCTTAAGTCGTATTGGCGGGCCATACTGCTCCGAAATAGTCGGAACGGGGTTCTGTTCATTTTTAGTAGGGGGCTACAACAAACAGACTGCTTCTTGCAAGCCCATACCAAGGGTTGTAAGGTTATTTTTGTTGTTCCTTCCTGACCCCCCACTTAGCACCTAGCACATGTTGGGCGCTCTTATGTTCTTCCGACCGCGATTTGGTCAGGGGAGGGGCAACGAGGCGCGGCGTCGCGTGGGAAGTTTGGCTCAGACCTGTGAGGCTCCCTGCAGATATTTTGCTCGGTTCTGTGCCAGCGAGTCGCCCGGTTCAAAATAGGTTTTTAGCCTTACCTCTTAAAAACACCACTTTTCAAAACTTTTTGGGCAACATGGGCTATATGTCTGTAAAAGATGAGAACTTCCCCAAACCTTGGAGTGTTAAGGGGTAAGTAGCTGTTTGTTGGGTTGGTTCCGTGGCATCTCCGAATTCTCCCACAGCAAAAACACTTTTAGCGGAGTTGGAGACAGCCTCTCGCCGTCTTTCTGCGGGTTGTCCCAGTAATTCCAGGCATGTCTTTGTCCTTTGGATGTTCGAGAGGCCCATTCTTTCCATATGGGTGTGGCTCAAAATTAAATAGGAGGGGCAAACCGCAGGTTTTGGTACCCATGTTTCCACTTGCCAGGGTTCCATTTTGGTACCGGTTTTTTGAGCCACAGCCATTTTTGGCCATGAATTCTAATAGGGAACCACCTGAAAAGTGAGTGGGGGACATGAATCCCCACCGAATTTTGATGTCCACCAAAGGGTCCCTGATTAAAACTCATGGCCATATATATATATATATACAGGCCTAATGTGTGTTTCTGAATCGTTGGCTGAAGCATTGTCATGTTCCTTCTGCATCGTTGGGCACTTGACATGTTTGCCTCCCGTCATGTCTGCGTCTTCTTCCTCTTGTTTGCTGGTCCTTATTTCCTTTGTTTTTATGTTCTTCTGTTTTGTTTCTTATCATTCTTAGTGTTTTTCTTCTTCTGCTTCTTCTTCTCCTCCTTCAACCTTCTCCTTCTCAATCTGCTTTTCCTTTTCCTCCCCCTCCTTCTTCTTCTTCTTCTTCTTCTTGTGTTTGCTGGGCAACTTCTGGAGCACCCTTCTGAAGAGTCGTCCACGGTGCCGATTGTTTATTCTTTAATGATTGGTTGGAAATGCAACTTCCATTTAGTTGGAAGGCCAACTTTCCATCTCAGACCGCGTTGGTGTTGAAGGGCTTTGATCACTGCTGGACGTGCTGTTGATTTGTTTCCTGGGAACTTAACGAGATTGAGGACAAGGGCACCCGAAAACTTGCGACATCCACGGTGGGGTCATAGGGCGAGATAGAGAGAGACAGAGAGAGAGAGAGAGAGAGAGAGAGAGAGAGAGAGACAGAGAGAGCAATCACCGCGTGAAGATCTAGTGCAAGTTCCACAAGGACTGCGTCTTCCTGAAGAGGCTGCCATTCGTTGAGTCATCAATTTGCGCAGGTGATGGTTTTGCAACCATGATCGCTCGTCATCGTTCTGACCCAGATCGCCTCAAGAGATAAAGCGGAGAAGCCTTGCTCGAGGGTCATGGTGATCTGGAACACAAATGCCGTCAATGCCGCGTGGTGTTGCCACTCTTTGACGGCTCACTCAGATCCTGTTCCACCTGCTGCAGCTGCGCCTGCATGGGTTGCTTACACACCGCAGATCTTTCTCCGTCAGTTGCGGGCTGGGCAAAGCATTTGGCACTGGGGGACGATGACTCGTTGCTTTCAACCCTTAGGGCATCGTTGGTGTGAAGGCCCATTGCATCTATCGAAGATGCCCAGTTTTAACGGGTGTGTGCTATCCTTCGTGGGATTTAATTCTCATGCGACTGTTGATGCTCGGCGACAATGCCGGGTGAATGGCCAGCTCCTCCACAGCGCTACACCGATTTACGGCTCCCTCTACAGCTTAGCGCTACGTGCAAAGTGCAACACTCGTAAGCTCCTTTACAACTCCCCCAGAGCTCCTCTACAGCTTCTTTGGTCTCCTCTACAATCACCACCCCTTTGTAAATGAAATTTCTGTTGGGGGTCAACAATCGTTGTTAAGATTAATCTTGCAGCGGGTTTTCTCCTTCGCTGCCGCGGTTCGGGTTGGCATCGCTTGTCGCGGTTAAGCCCCCGTCCCGGCCAGGCACTATCAGCTATCAAGCGACCCGTTTAACGGATTCGATTGGGTTCCAATCGCTTGCCACTTGCAACAAAGGACAATCATGCAATCGTGTGTAGGGTGGAAAACACGTATTTGGAGTGTGTTTGTGTGTGTGTGTTCTTGATGGTGCCGTTTTTGTTGGGCCTCCTTCAATTTTCAGGAGCCGGTGGTTGGGGCCTTGAACCCCTGGTTCTGGTGGGGGGCAAAGGTGGCTCCCCCCCCCCCGTAACCACCAAACCACCAAACCACCAATCCAAACCACAAGGGGGAAGACTGGCAATGAACCGTTTGACGGGGCTCCTTAACGGATACCTTTTACCCATTTGAAACATGGCTTTTTCCACCAACTTAAAGGGAAACCACCATTTACAAGTTGCAATGTCCAGGTGTATAATGCAGGGATCCCTGTTTGAGCATGCCCCCTGGGCGCAAAGTGTGGTGCCCGTGTCTTTGAGGCGGCGCCCTTGCCGGAGGAGCGGGCAGCGCTTGGGCTGGACTTTTTCTGGATGTGTCTCTTCTTTTTTTTTTGGGGGGGGGAACTTCCGTTTGTTTTTCCCCCCCTTGTTTTTTCTCGTTGCTGCTCTTCTTCTTTTTTCTAGGGGTAATGTACATTTCCATTATAAAAAAAAAAAAAAACCAAACACCCTGGGAAATGGCCGGTTGTTGAAAAGAACGATGGCTAATCAACCCCTAGATTTTTAGGGGACTTGCCAAGATGCTGGGCTTCCTTGTGGTTTCCCTTAAAGCCAGAAAACAAGGGTTCCCTCAAAAAACACGCCCGTGTCTTTTGGGAAGACCATGTTTGCGGCATGTACACAAAGCTTAAGCACTTTTTTGTCGGTCAGCACCAGGTTTGAAGGGAACCAAAGGAAGAATGAAACCCATTTTGGAAGTCAACGGTTTGATTGTTGATTCCTGATATTATTATTTTCTCTCCCCTCAATAAAGACTGTCTCCCCCCTACGATTGCCAACCAATTCTACTTTAAAGGAACCTTGTCGACCTTGAGGGGAGGGCGGGGGGTATTCATTAGGGTAGGCCATGACCCTGAGAAGGAGTCATGACGTTGCATTTTGGGCAGAATGATTTTGTTTGAAGGGTCAGAAGGAGCCTCCGGGAGGTGGTGTGGCGAAAAAAATGTGTGACCAACCATGGCAGGGTTTCCTTCTCCCTTGTTACCAACCAGCCCTTTTGCAGGGAACCCTCAACAAAAACACCACCAGCACCCCCCGAAGTGCTTTTTCTCATAGTCCAAACTCCCAGGTACGGCAACCGAAAAGCAGTACGGGCTGGCAGGTTCCGTCCATTTCCCGCTTGAGGGTGCCCATTTAAGAAGTTTGGATTTCACCAACCATAATTTTGGCCGGGTTGCAATAACCCATTTTTAAGTCGGAACTCCATGAAAAGGAGGGATTTCGGCCCATAATTGTGGGTTGCTATCATCCATTTTGAAAGACTTTAAGTTGCATTGGGTTGTAGCAATAATTTCAAGACATTCCACCAACCATTTTTAAGTTGGGTTGCAATTCACCAACCATTTTTAAGTTGGAATGTGGTTTGGGTCCGGGTCTGCGTTTTCTTTCAGTCCGTCCGTCCGTCCTCCGCGTGCGCCTTTCAAAAAGAAAGCCGGTGCCAGGAGGCGAAAGCTGAGCCCCCTGTTGACCCGCCAGCGGAGGCGAAACGAAACAGCCAGTCTGCCCAAACAAGACTTGTGGGGTCTTTTCTTGGTGGCTCCAGCCATCCGGTTCCTTAGCTTTTCAGCCTTTGAGTGTTTAGTGGTAGTTTCCCTGGGTGAGTTTGGGCAAAGACATAGATGGCATGATTCTGTCCCACGTGCGAGATGTTGATTTTGGTCAATTCACAGGTGTCCTTTGATTGGTTCGTTTGGTTCGACATAGATGGGTTCTGGTTTCTTGGTGGCCCCGAGCCATCCGGTTCCTTAGCTTTTTAGCCTTTGAGTGTTTAGTGGTAGTTTCCCTTTAACCTAGCTACTAAAAGTTAAACTTTTAGGGGGGGATCTGAGGGCAGTGTTGTCTCCCCCTTCCAGTGACCATTTTGCTCCTTTCAGCAACTCGCAGGGCGGACAAGTCGCAAGGGGTCAGAGTGACACTTCCGGGGGGAGGGGGGGAGGGGGGGGGGCAGTGCCATCTATTTTGCCAAGAGGACACCCCTTGGTGTAAGGGTCCTAGGGGAGACTCCAGGTACATTTCAATGGGGTCCGATCCTTAGAAATCCGGTTCGCCAAGAAATATATATATATATATAAGGGTATGACTCATGGGGACTCCGGGGAGAAATAAAAGAAAAGTTAACATCTGGGAATCCCCCACCCCCCCACCCAATCCCCACCCCCCACCCCCCCACCCAATACCCACCCCCCCCACCCCGAGTGTGAGCTGAAAAAAATTGTGGTTGGGAATCCCGTCACATCCACGTCCGGCTTTGGGAAACTCACCCAAGCTGAACTCCCCCGTAACCACCCAATACCCGATGCCTTTTTTTAGTTGGCATGATTTGTCGACCCTCTACTAAAAAAGGGATCGGTATTCGCCTTGAAAAACCGATCGCTTTTCCCAAAAATGCCAACTAAAAAAAGCGGGTAGTTGGAGTAGGGGGTCGGTTGCCTTTCTTCACTCGATCGCCTTTTTTGGGCTACAGGCAACGTGCGCATGTCACCAACCAGAAAAAACCATTAAGCAAAAATCCTTCACATTTCGAAGGCTCACTTGCCCAAAGCGAATCTAGATGACCTTGTAGTTTCCCCATGTTTGTCCAGTTTCAGTCATAGCGCAAAAGGTTTACTAGGTCCCAGTAGTGCCCTTCTCTCGCCTTTGGGGGAGGGTTCTTCTACTACAATAGACTGCAGCAGAAAGGGTACCCTTATTCTAACCTCTACTGGAGGCGCTAGTTAAGCTTTTGTTTTCAGATCATTTGAGGTCATCGAGTCCAGTCAAATTGGGACCCTCGCATTTCGCGTTGCAAAAAGTGGCCCAGACCGTCTCTAAATGATGACCAAAGCGCTGGTCAAAGGCTGATTGTACCCTCCTTTTTGAGTAGAGGGTCGACATCATACCCGAGAAAAATGTCCGGGTATTTGGAGAAGGGGGTATGCGTCCAGCTTGTGAACCCATGGCCATATTGGACACTTCTGGGGGCTGATTTCCCACAATCAAGCCATAACGAACGGTTAATAACCCAGACATGTTGTGGGCTTATACATTCAGCCCTTGAGTTTGGTTTCCTTTCGTGTTTTCTGTATTGACCTAGTTTGAACCTGAACGG
Organism: Effrenium voratum; assembly: GCA_963377175.1. Taxonomy (NCBI): domain Eukaryota; class Dinophyceae; order Suessiales; family Symbiodiniaceae; genus Effrenium; species Effrenium voratum. The sequence continues at coordinate 419,544 of CAUJNA010000003.1, forward strand.
ATTATTTTCGAACGGGAGCGACGTGGTTGTGGGAAAATGCAGTAGGCCTAGTTTCTGCGATACCAAGAAGAAGCCATTCTCCCCGTCGGAGGGGTTGCTTGATTCTTTCCTTTACCCCCTGCTCCAAATACCCACTTTTTCTAGTGTGTTTTTTGGAAACCCTGGGTTTTCAAGATAAATACCTCTTTTTTTAGTAGAGGGTCGACATCATACCCTAAAAATGTGGGTATTGGGTGTAAGGGGTACTTGGTGGTTCCCATTTTTTAGCAGGGGATCTCAAAACGGACAGCCCAGGTGAAATCCTGGCTCCGGCCCATTTTCCCATAAACCATCATCGGACGTGGGTGGAAGATGTTCCTTTACTTGCTTCCATTTGTTTAAGATTTTGTTTTTCCCCTGTTGGTTTTAAAGGGAATCTATGACTACTGGACATGTTTTGATTTTTCCCAGAGGGCTTAAGCAAATGAAAGCTTGCTGGTGCGAAATCGGCAGGGAATGGGGGAATTACCCATAAACCATCCTTTCGGGAAAATCGGCAAATGCATGCCATGTCTCATTCCCTTTGGCGCCAGCAACCATTTTAAGAAGCCTTTGATGGGCATGGTAACCCCCTACTCCAAATACCCGCTTTTTCTAGGGTATTTTTGGGAAAACTGGTTTTTCAAGGTAAATACCGATCCCTTTTTTAGTAGAGGGTCGACAAATCGTGCCAACTAACAAAAGGCATCGGGTATTGGGTGGTTACGGGGAATGTGGACAGGATTTAGGGAGTGCCACTTTTTGAGTACCAACCACCGTAGACCTGGAGTCTCCCTCTGACCCGAAATAAGAATGGGTCCATGACCAACCACTTCCCTCTTAAAGGCACAACTTTTAAACTTTTTGGGTAACATGGGCTATATGTCTGTAAAAGATTAACTTCCCCAGGGCTTGGAGTTTTAAGGGCTAAGACAATTATTTGTGGGAATGACCAACCATTTTTAAAGGGTCAGAAGGAGACTCCAGGTACTCCAAATACCCAGCCTTTTTTTAGGCTACGATGTCGACCCTCTGCTAAAAAAGGAGGCAGCTACCATGGAAAACCAGGTTTTTTCCAAAAGTACCCTAAAAAAGGCCGGGTATTTGGAGGTTAGGGGCGTATATAATGTCCAAATGGGATGAAACAATTTGTTCCAAATCTCAAAAGGAAGCTCCAGCAACACTAAATCAAATGGAAACTCACGTCTACCAATACTAAATCAAATGGAAACTCAGTTCCAAATCTCAAAAGGAAGCTCCAGCAACACTAAATCAAATTGAAACTCAAGTCTGCCAATACTAAATCAAATGGAAACCACTTGAACTGGATCTCAAGATACTCTTCCAGGTGCCGGGGGGACTCCCCTTTACATTAACATTACTTTCCCAGAATTAGTTCCTCTTTTTTTTTTGGTCCCCTGTGTTTTCCTCTAACCAGGCAATATATATATATATACTAATATATATTTGCTCGGGTCCTAAAAAGAACCTTTAAAACAAAGTAGCAGTTTTTCCTAAAAGTACCCTAAACAAATACAAGTGTTTCCAACAGTACCCTAAACAAAGGCCGGGTATTTGGAGGTTAGGGGGTATATATATATACATAACTATGTATATATAGAGATATATGGAAACCCAGAACCTGAAAAGGTCGACTCGCCTTGAGCAAGCTGCCAGAAGTTCGATCCCCGATCCGGATCGCAAACAAACCCCTCGAGGCCCCAAAGATTCCCGGGCCCTTGGAGATACCCCCGAGCTCCAAATACCCGGCCTTTCAGGGGCGTGGTTCCCCTTTTTTACGGGTAGTTTGAGGGTCCAGGCACAAGCCACTACCCCCTACTCCAAATACCAACTTTTTCAGTTGGTATTTTTGGGAAAACCGATCGGGTTTCCATGGCAAATACCGATCCCTTTTTTAGTAGAGGGTCGACATGAGACCAACTAAAAAAAGTGGGTATTTGGAGTACCCACGCTTTTTGAGGGGCATTTTGTTTGAAAAACCTGGGCTTCCATGTTACCCCCTTACGTTCTTAAGGGCATTTTTTGAACCGCCCTGGTTTTCCCATGGTAAAGTCCGATCCCTTTTTTAGTAGAGGGTCGACAAATCATATCCTGAAAAAATGAATGTATTGGGTGTAGGGGGAATCTTTGGGGGGTGGCCGGCCTCTAGACCCCGTGAGCGCGATAAATTCCTCGGATTGGCAATGCATTCCTCGGAAGGTAGGCTTACTCCCAATCGGTTTGGGGACATCAAACTCCCTAAAAACCATCAATGACCATATGGGAAAAAAACACAAACGAGCCACATACGGGTACCGTCCAAAACAAATGGCCATGCGGCTTTCCAGGTCTGATTTGCAGAATTTCCCGCTACCCCTTCAGGGTGAGATCTTGCTCGCTTAGAAAAACGCTCCAGGCTCCGCAAGAGCCTGCTCCGGAGGCCGGATGGGCTCGAACTTGGAGCGACGTCGTGGAAAATGCAGTAGGCCTACCCCTTACACCCAATACCCACTTTTTTTAGGGTATGATGTCGACCCTCTACTAAAAAAGGAGGTATTTACTATGGAAATCCAGGTTTTTCAAAAAATGCAGTGGGTATTTGGAGTGGGAGGTATTTTCTGTGATACCAAGAAAAGGCCATTCGAACCCCGTCGGAGGGCTTTCTTGATTGTGTTTTTTTTCTTCTTCCAGGCCTTCCATTGAATCTGCTATACGGCGTCGAGAGGGGCGAAGGTGTATATCGGGGTCGACTCTGTTATACGGAGTCGAAGGGATGCAGTCCAAAATCATCATTCGTTTTGTGACCTGGGCATGGTGGTAAATTTACTTGGTGGTTCCCATTTTTAGCAGGGGATCTCAACCCAGCTTAAATCCTGGCTTTCCACAAATCACCGACCCATTTTTCCATAAATATTGACATCAAGGTTCGATGACCATTTTCCTTTACTTGCTGGTGCGATAGGCGGGGAATGCGTGAATTACCTATAAAGCGTACTTTCTTCGGGAATCAGCAAACGCATGCCATTTCTCATTCCCCGATTTCGCGGCGGCAACCATTTCAAGGGAGAGCCTTTGATGGGCATGGTAACGTGGACAAGATTTAGGGAGTTCCACTTTTTGAGTACCAACCCCCGTAACCTCCAAATACCCTGGGCATGACCCAGGGCTTCCTCGGCCGTAACTTAGGCCTTTTGTCAACGGCCGTGAACACCCCGTAAAAAGGCCGTAAAAAAAAGCCAACCCGTGTTTAAACGGCCTCCGCAACTCTGGCCTTTGGACTCCTCTCCAAAAGGGATCGGTATTTACCATGGAAACTCAGGCTGACTCCGAAGAGGTTTGGGGAAATTTCAACCCCCGAGCTGCTGACTTTCTACCTGGAGCCCCGAAACGCCACTTTTTTTCGGGCAAAAGGCATATTTGGCATGTTTTTACCCAAAAAGTTGTTTTTTTCGGTCATTTGCCAGAGTTGCCCGTATTTGGCCGTATAAAACCCGTATTTTGTCGATAAAATATTGAAAAGAAAGCGAAGGAAAACGTATTTGGGTACCATTTGCTCGGGTGCCAAGCGCCAGGCTCCGGAGGCTCCGGAGGCCGGAGCCGAATGAATTCGGAGGGTTTCTTCCCGGTACGCCCAAGATGGTCGGCCTCTTTTTTTCTGTTTTTTTCCGTTGGTATGATTGGTGGACCCGCTGCTAAAGAAGGGAGGGAGGGTATTTCTTATGGTACCTTCCATGTCCATTATTTCCCAGGGATCCTTCTTAGAAAACCTCCAGAAACCGAGGGAAAACGGCCGGGTTTTTGGAAAGGAAGATGGTTGAAAAGAATGGGGAACCAACCCCTAGAGTATTTACTCGCAAAAAACCCGGGTGTTCCAAAAGATGCCCTGAAAAGAAGAGGGTGGTACTCCAATAACTCGGGCTTTTAATTGGGGGCTTTGCTGGCTTGTAACCACGGTTACAACCTAAGTAGGAGTGTACTGAAGTTGGGGCCTTTTGAAAACCCCCAAAAAGGTTGGGTTCACTATTCCGTGTATAGTCGTTTGAACGATATGGGGGGAAACTCACCAACTAGCAAACTTAAAGGTCACGGACCAATCCAGTCCAATTGGGGAGCCTGTGGATGACAAACACAAATCGAACATCTTCAAGCCCAAAACATCCCATGTCCAAGCGGTTTGCTGGGGAGGTGGTTTGGTTTCCCTTCCAAGCGTAAGGGTTTTCCTGTTTTCGTCTTTGGGCCGGGGTCCTTCATGGGGTGAGGTCTGCATTGGAGGGGTCAGGTTTTTCCGAGTTGCCAGCGAATCGACCGGCTTGGTAACCATTTTTAGCCCCCTTGCTGAAATGATGTGTGTTCCTGGAAAGCCGTATGGCCGTTTTTTTTTGGACGGAACCCGTATTTGGATCATTTTTCCCGTATGGTCAGTTTTTGCTGGCCGGTGGCCGTATTTGGCCGTATGCAACCCGTATTTTTTCAACAAATTGTTGACAAAAAGCCGTAAATAACCGTATGGTCATTTTTTTTTGGCCCAAGCCGTATGGACAGAAAAAAACGTCACATATGGGTTTCCAGGTTGTTATATGTTTCCCCCCTTGTTGGTCTTGGGATTCGATCACTGGACCATGTTTTCTCGTTTCTTCCAGGGCGAAGCACATGGAAGCGGCCCCGAAAGGCGATCTCAGGGTCCCTGTCCGGGGCTTCTGGCCCTCAGGGAACCTAACAAGAAGAACCGGCCGAACGCAGAGCGACGTCTGCGCTCCGACCCCCGTCGCCTGATTCCAGGAGAAGGTGCAAGCGGCTCCCGAGGCCCGAGTCCCATTCGGCGATTGAGCGATGGCCCGAAAAATCGCCCTGGTTGCATTTGTTTCGGAATATTTGTGATTTTCCCCTGTTGATTTTAAGGGGAATCCATCACTATGTTGATTTTTTTTCCAGGGAACTTACGCAAATGGATGTTGCTCAAGAATGCCACCTAGCGGACACGAAAGAACTACCCTTACAGATTGGTTGCAACCCAATATGATGGCTCTTTTCAGGGTATCATGTCAACCCTCTACTAGAAACTGGATCGGCATTTACCATGGAAAACAGATGTGTTGTTCAAAGAAGACCAACCAAAAAGCGGTATTTGGAGTAGGGCCTTCACTTCTTTTTGGGGAACCCTTTGTTGCTTCCTGGGACCGATCCCATAGGGCCCTTCTTTTTTTTGGGTCCTACGCCTTTGACCGCACAAAAAGGAAAATAAAACATGGTGCGAGGTCCCATGTAGAAAGATACACCCATGTAAATACAGGGGTCCCTATATGTCCTTTTTGGGTGGTTTTAAACATCACCTTTTTGGTAAATGAAAGGTGAGTGTCCCTTGGTGGGGGTGATGTTTTAAAGGGAAATATATGGAGCCCTGAAATATGGGTTTGTCTTTTTTTGAAACTTCCTTTTAGACCAACCAATTATCCTAAAGGACCCTCAAAAACGACACCCAATTATGTTATTTTAACGCCTCGGCGGCCGCCGACATTACAGGCCTGCTTTCTTATTTGCGTCCCTTTGGAATTGGCCCTTGCCCCCTTCCCCTCTAAGATTTTTGCCCCCCTTTCCCTGTTGAGATCCATTCCCCCTTTCCCCCCTAAGGCCCTTTCTCCCTCTGAGATGTTTTCCCTTTTCCTCCCTAAGATGGTTTCCCCCCTCTCCCTGTTGAGATCCTTTCCCCCTTTCCCCCCTAAGGCCTTTTCCCCCCTGAGATCTTCTCCCTTTTCCTCCCTTTCCCCCACTTTCCCCCCTAAGGCCTTTTCCCCCCCTGGGATCTTTTCCCTTTCCTCCCTGAGATCTTTCCCCCCCTTTCCCTGTTGAGATCCTTTCCCCCCTTTCCCCCCTAAGGCCTTTCCCCCCGCTGAGATCGTCTTCCTATTCCTCCTTAAGATCCTTTGCCCCCTTTCCCTGTTGAGATCCTATCCCCCCTTCCCTTTAAGGCCTTTCCAGATCTTCTCCCTTTGCCTTCCTAAGATTGTTTCCCCCCTTTCCCTGTTGAGATCCTTCCCACCCTGTCCCCCCTAAGGCCTTTCCCCCCCTAGAGCTTCTCCCTTTTCCTTCCTAAGATCTTTCCCCTCTTTCCCTGTTGGCCTTTTTTTCCCTAGATCTTCTCCGTTTCCTTCCTAAGATCTTTTCCACCCCTTTCCCTGTTGAGATCATTTCTCCCCTTTCCCCCCTAAGGCCTTTGCCCCCAGATCTTCTCCCTTTCCTCCCTAAGATCTTTTCCCCCCCCCTTTCCCTGCTGAGATCTTTTCCCCCCTTTCCCCCCTAAGGCCTTTCCCCCCCTGAGATCTTCTCCCTTTTCCTCCCTAAGATCTTTTGCCACCTTTCCCTGTTGAGATCCATGCCCCCTTTCCCCCCTAAGGCCCTTTCTCCCTCTGAGTTTTTCCCTTTTCCTCCCTAAGATCTTTTCCCCCCTCTCCCTGTTGAGATCCTTTCCCCCTTTCCCCCCTAAGGCCTTTTTTCCCCCTTTCCACCCTAAGGCCTTTTCCCCCCCAAGATCTTCTCCCTTTTCCTCCCTAAGATCCTTTGCCCCCCTTTCCCTGTTGAGATCCTTTCCCCCCTGCCCCCCCTAAGGCCTTTCCCCCTGAGATCTTCTCCCTTTTCCTCCCTTTCCCCCCCTTTCCTCAGGATATTTTCCCTTTCCTCCCTGAGATCTTTCCCCCCCCTTTCCCTGTTGAGATCCTTTCCCTTTCCCCCCTAAGGCCTTTCCCCCCGCTGAGATCTTCTCCGTATTCCTCCCTAAGATCCTTTGCCCCCTTTCCCTGTTGAGATCCTTTCCCCCCTTTCCCCTAAGGCCTTTCCAGATCTTCTCCCTTTGCCTTCCTAAGATCTTTTCCCCCCTTTCCCTGTTGAGATCCTTCCCACCCTTTCCCCCCTAAGGCCTGTCCCCCCCTGAGAGCTGTTTTTTCCTTCCTAAGATCTTTCCCCCCCTTTCCCTGTTGGCCTTTTTTCCCCAGATCTTCTCCCTTTCCTCCCAAAGATATTTTCCACCCCTTTCCCTGTAGAGATCATTTGTCCCCTTTCCTCCCTAAGGCCTTTGCTTCCAGATCTTCTCCCTTTCCTCCCTAAGATCTTTCCCCCCCTTTCCCTGCTGAGATCCTTTCCCCCCTTTCCCCCCTAAGGCCCTTTTTTTCTCCGCGATTTTCTCCCTGTTCCTTCCTAAGGTCTTTTCCCCCCTTTCCTTGTTGAGATCCTTTCCCCCCCTTTCCCCCCTAAGGCCTTTTCCCCCCCAAGATCTTCTCCCTTTTCCTTCCTAAGATCCTTTGCCCCCTTTTTTGTTGAGATCCTTTCCCCCTTTCCCCCCTAAGGCCTTTCCCCCCCCTGAGATCTTAAGGATCTTTTCGTTTTTCGATCCTTTCCCCCTTTCTGAGTTCTTCTCCCTTTTCCTCCCTAAGATCTTTTCCCCCCTTTCCCTGTTGAGATCCTTCCCACCCTTTCCCCCCTAAGGCCTTTCCCCCCCTAAGATCTTCTCCCTTTTCCTCCCTAAGATCTTTTGCCACCTTTCCCTGTTGAGATCCATTCCGCCCTTTCCCCCCCCCTAAGGCCTGTTTTCCCCCCCGCGATCTTCCCCCTGTTTTTCCTATTATCTTTTCCCCCGTTTGTTGAGATCCTTTCCCGCCCTTTCCCCCCTAAGGCCTTTTCCCCTCAAGATCTTCTCCCTTTTGCTCCCTAAGATGTTTTCCCCCCTTTCCCTGTTGAGATCCTTTCCCCCCCTTTCCCCCCTAAGGCCTTTCCCCCCCTGAGATCTTTAAGGCCTTTTCCCCCCCTGAGATCTTCTCGCTTTTCCTCCCTAAGATCTTCTCCCACCTTTCCCTGTTGAGATCCTTTCCCCTTTCCCCCCCTGAGATCTTCTCCCTTGACCTCCCTAAGATCTTTCCCCTCTTTTCCGGTTGAGATCCTTTCCCTCTAAGGCCTTTTCCCCCAGATCTTCTCCCTTTCCTCCCTAAGATCTTTCCCCCCCTTTCCTCCCTAAGATCTTTCCCACTGAGACCCTTTCCCCCCTTTTACTCCCTAAGCCTTTCCCCCTGAGATCTCTCTCCCTTTTCCTCCCTAAGATCCTTCCCCTCTTTTCCGGTTGAGATCCTTTCCCCGCTTTCCCTTCTAAGTCCTTTTCTCCCAGATCTTCTCCCTTTCCTCCCTAAGATCTTCCCCCCCCTTTCCTCCCTAAAATCTTTCGCACCCTTTCCCTGTTGAGATCCTTTCCCCCCTTTCCCTGCTAAGGCCTTTTTTCCCCAGATCTTTCCTCCCTAAGATCTTTCCCCCCCAGTTCCCTGTTGAGATCATTTATTTCCCTCCTTTGCCTTCTAAGGCCTTTCCCCCCTGAGATCTTCTCCCTTTTCCTCGCTAAGATCTTTCCCCCCCTTTCCCGGTTGACATCCTTTCCTCTCTTTCCCCCAAGATGTTTCCCTTACCCCCCCCCCCGATCTTCTCCCAGTTCCCCCCCAAAAGCATTTTTCACGGACTGAGTTCTCTTCACTGCCCTTCGCTTTCCTTCACTTCCCTTTGGGAATTTTTGACTTCTTGTCCTTTCCCTGCTGTTCCCGTCATATCCCCACATTTCCCCAGCATGGGCAACATCACCAGCATTACTTGCATCATTTGCAGCAAGGTTTGCAAATAATCCGGATGATGCAAGTTTTGCTGGCGATCTGCCGCTGGGGTTGCTAAGGGTGCGAAAGCGGACCCGGCAGGAATCGAACACCCCAATGTTTTTGTCGCGCAGGCCCGCAAAATGAAAAGATTTAGTGAAGCGTCTTCGAATCACCGCGTGGTACGTGCACCCCCCAGTCTGAAATTGTGCTCTGAGGGGTAAGTAACATTTCTTATGTCCATGTTGGTTCAAAAGGAATCGACCACTACTAGCATTCAAAACGATTGTATGCTCCATTGGTTGTCAGGAGTGTACTTGTCTAATTCATCAAGTCGATGTCATTTTGAGAGAGGGGCGATCAAACTATCCAGTTGGCCGAAGGGGCTTTTACTCGCCAATTCAGTAGACTTGACCCAAGAGAACTTCTGCCTTGAGGCTTCCAACCATTTTTAGAAAGCTCCCGTGAGGGCTGGGCAGCTATTGGCTACTAAAAAAGGTACATGCATCTGGGCTGCACAAACAGTTTCTGCACCAGCCTTGAAACCACTGGTCGGGCGTGGCTAGGGTTCTGAGGCCCCGGCGCCGCAGGCGAGGGTGAAAGAGTGAATGCCTGGAAAGCCGTATGGCCGTTTTTTTTGGGACGGAACCCGTATTTGGATCATTTTTCCCGTATGGCATTTTTTGCTGGCCGGTGGCTTAGGATTTAGGATTTCCAGGTGGTTTAGGATTTCCGCATCAGACAATTGAGTTTCCCCCCTATGCTCCCATATTTGGTGGCTCAATCTGCGATCCGGTTCCTGAAAGTTGTGTTTAGTGTTTAGTTTGGCGGTTCGTAGTTGGTTTACTTTGGTGCATTTTGCTTGGCTGTTAGGACTTTAACTTTTTTGCCAACTATTTTTTTAAACTCTAGGTCCCCCAGCAGTGCCCTTCTCTCCCCTTTTTTGGTTGGCAGGGTTCCAACCTACTAACATAGACTACAGGAAAAGATCGGGTACCCTTATTCGAGCCTCCAAAGCTGGAGCGCTTAGCAGTGCCACTGTTGGGTCTTTTGCGCAGCTGAGTTTCCCCAAAAGCTTTCTCCTGAGACTCGAAGCATGCGTTCAATGGGTTCTCTCTGCTTTTGGCGCGCCCACTTGGCGCCTGGATGGCCCCCGCATTTTGGAGGGTTCTTGTGGACTCCTTTGAGACCCTCGAACATAGCTCGGTGATTCTTGATTCTTGATTCTTGATCCACAGCCCGCACACCTACCTCAAGAGAGGTTAAGTGAGGGGGCGCAGTGGGCTGCGCGATACCCCTAGCGCATGCTAGCAGATGGCCCTCAAAGGAGACCTTTGGGGTCCCTCAAATCCTGGGCTTTTGGGACTTGGCCCCCTACTCCAACTACCAACAACTTTTTTAGGAGGTATTATTTGTCTTCCTTTATTAAAAAAGGCATCGGTGTTAGTCATGGAAACCCGGTTTTTGTTTTTTGTCCGAAACAAAATGCCAACTAGAAAAAGGCCGCGTATTTGGAGCAGGGGGAACCCTTGTTTTTGAAGGGGTCATGACTGTTTATTTTGGTAATGACCCCGTTTGAGGGTCATTTGAGGACTCCAAGTCCCCCGTAAACAACAAAAAGGCCTTTGGTATTTGGAGGGTTACGGGCCTTTCACATTACACCAATCTTCCAGGGCCCAGTGCCACGTGGGAAGGCAGTAGCTTTTGTGGGGGTTTGGGGGGGGGGTTGGGGGAGGGTTGGGGGTGGGACCATGACTCAATATGAAGCACGGTCAGAATTTACGGAATAGGAAAGTAGTCTACACATGGACATCCATATAGCTCAAGGTGCTTGAAAAAAGAACAATTTCTTTGTGCTGCAGACCAAACGCTGGAAAACGATAGGGGACTCTAAATTCGAACGTATTTACTGTGAACAACAAATTTTGACGGAACTTCATATGACTGTAACGTACTCCTCTGTTCTAATTCAGGCCCCTATAGTAGTCTCACTTACCCAAAGCAAATCGACCCTGGAACCTTTTAGCTTCCCTTGGTCTACTCTTTTGGCTCCAAAAGGTGATCACGTTTTGTTGCCTTCCGGTTGCCCGCCTCGGCCAGTCAGGTTTTGGCTGGCCTTGAGATGCTGTGTTTGGCTTTGATTTGAGTGAGTGAGTTGAGACCGACATTCGTGATGGATGGGCGCGTGTTTGCGTGTTTCCACATGGCAAGGGACACAAAACGAGAGCCGCAGAGACCAGGCCTGAGCTCCTGGGCTGAAAAGCCACTGGAACACTTTGGGCTGACCTTTGTTGGCTGTTTGGTTCGGATTTGATTGGTTTCTAGAACGGGATTTGGCCGGTTTCTGCCGGTTTCTGCCGGTTTCTGCCGGTTCTGCCGGTTTCTATTGAGAACTTGGACCGGTTATTGGTTTCTAGAGGGGCCATGTGACCGGTTTCCAGGGCGATGTTTCTCGGCGGAATTTGGCCGGAGCTGACCGGTTTTGGAGGGAACTTGCTTGGTTTCTGGTGACCGGCTGGGGGGGTTGATCGGTTTTGGTTTTGACCGGAGTGTAGAGGGATTGGGATGGTTTCTACAGGGGAGCTTAACCGGTCTTTAGACCGGAGTTGGACCGGTTTTTTGGCTTCTGGTAGAGGGCAACCTGACAGGGGGGACTAGGCTGTGGAAGGGTGTGGCCAGAGGGGTCGGAAACCTGCTGCGGAGTACAAAACAGCCCAAAACAGCCCGATAAGCCGGATGTGCTGAGATGTGTGTGCCAACCACAAATTCAACACCGCCCGAACTTGGCAGGGAAACATTTCGTTGCACGTTCCTCCGTTAAGGGCCGCCAAAGTTTGGAACCTCGAAAAGTGGCATGTTGTTTCAAAGCAAGCGACCAATAAATTAGCAACTTTGTTGTTCTTTGGAGTTGTGGTTTTGTTGATTTTTGCTTGAGGGTGAAATCCAGTGACCCCTGCTGGTTTAGGATACCAGTGACGCTCACCCGAGCGGTCCTTGGGGTCCTTTTGCCGGAGGCAGCGCCCAAAACGGAAGCAGCGGAAGCGGAGGCATTGCCAGAGGCAGATTGGCGGATCCAGGGCAAATTGCACGCCTGTTGGATAGCTGGGAGGGTCGTAATGTTTACCACTTGACCATATTAATAAAACAGGAGTTGATTAATGTGGGGTCATTGGCTATTGTGTTTTGAATGGGTGTGTCCAACGAGTTGAACCCTCGCAAATGCTGTGGGTTGCCCAACTCTGGATTAGTTTATGCCTCAGGCTCGTGCTAGTCACGCAGCTGAATGCACCCACAAAAACCTTCCTCTGCCATGAAGGTGGATGTGCACTTGGCCAGTGGAGATGGTTACTCCATAGAGGTCTCACCAGCATTGCCCGTCAGTGAGCTGAAGGCTGCAGCGCAGAAGCATTTCCATCGCCGGTTGAAGCTCACTGCGAAAGGCCGGCAGCTTGACTTGACTGCGACGCTCAGCGAGGAAGGGTTGGAAGATGGGGACGTAGTGCTTGCAGTTATGCAGCTTGGCAAGATACTGCTGGTGATCGCGCGTTTGCTTTGCACAGCCACGGGGACCAGGTGGTGACTTGGGGTGATCCAGGATGCGGCGGAGACAGCAGCCAGGTGCACAAACAGCTGAGGAACGTCCAGCACATCCAAGCAACTGACAGAGCTTTTGCTGCCATTCTTGAATCTGGGGCTGCTGTGACCTGGGGTGATCCAACCTGGGGCGGAGACAGCAGCCGGGTGCAAAAGCAGCTGAGGAATGCCACGCACATCCAAGCAACTAGTGGTCCGTCTGGTGGTGCTTTCGCTGCCCTTCTTGACTCGGGGGCTGTTGTGACCTGGGGTCATCCAGAGATCGGCGGAGACAGCAGCCAGGTGCAAGAGCAGCTGAGGAATGTCCAGCACATCCAAGCAACTAGTCGTGGTTTTGCTGGTGCTTTTGCTGCCATTTTGGAGTCTGGGGCTGTTGTGACCTGGGGTCGGGCAAAAAGTGGCGGAGACAGCAGCCAGGTGCAAGCGCAGCTAAAGAACGTCCAGCAAATCCAAGCAACTAGCTTAGCTTTTGCTGCCATTCTTGAATCTGGGGCTGTTGTGACCTGGGGTGATCCACACATTGGCGGAGACTGCAGCCAGGTGCAAGAGAAGCTGAAGAACGTCTTGCACATCCAAGCAACTGGCTTTGGTGCTTTCGCTGCCATTCTTGAATCTGGGGCTGTTGTGACCTGGGGTAATCCACAAGCTGGCGGAGACTGCAGCAAGGTGCAAGAGCAGCTGAGGAATGTCCAGCACATCCAAGCAAATCGTGCTGCTTTTGCTGCCATTCTTGAATCTGGGGCTGTTGTGACCTGGGGTAATCCACAAGCTGGCGGAGACTGCAGCAAGGTGCAAGAGCAGCTGAGGAACGTCCAGCACATCCAAGCAACTGCGAGCGGTGCCTTCGCTGCCATTCTTGAATCTGGGGCTGTTGTGACCTGGGGTCGTCCAGAATGTGGCGGAGACAGCAGCCAGGTGCAAGAGCAGCTGAGGAACGTCCAGCGCATCCAAGCAACTCTCGCGGGTGCATTTGCTGCCATTCTGGAATCTGGGGCTGTTGTGACCTGGGGTATTCCAGAGTATGGCGGAGGCGGCCAGGTGCTCTTGAGCAGCTGAGCTTAGAATCTTTGTGCTGTTGTAACATTGCCGGCGCAAAATTCTCGGGCGAATCTCAGCGTGCTGAACGAAAGGAAGAGAAGGTGCACTTTGGTTGTACTGTTTGGAAAGACCATTTGAGTCTAACTTGCCGCGAATCGACGCGTACGGTTGGTTTCCCTGAGTTGGTCCATATTTGGTTTCTTGGTTTCAACAGGTTTCCCTCCCATGGAACTTTGGGGGGGGAGGGGGATGGGGGATCCACACTCTCATGGGGACCCACCAAAATGGAAGCTGACTGGTGGGTTCTGGAAGACGGTTTAGTGTCCCCCCAAATAATAAGAACAAATCCCCTGCAACCCTTGTTGGAATGACCGGAACTGAACCCTCCAACTGGAGTTGTTTTTTCCTCCTTTGTTCTTGTTTTATTTTCCCGTTTTGTTTTGGTTGCAGCTCGGTCTTTGCAGAGGTACATCTTGCCAAGGGATGTCTTCGGACTTCACCACTTTTCGCCAACCTGGAGCCCCAAAAGACCCAAACTCCTCTTGGTTCTGGCTTACCACTTTTTTCTGGGTGAAAGGCAACCAAAAGGGATCGGTCTTTTGGGGGTCCAGGTAATGGGTTTTCTTCATCAAATCCTTAAACGTGTTTAACTTTTAGCAGGGGAGCAGAAAGCAAACGGTCTTTCCATTTCGGAAACAGACCACTTCGTTTTTTCACGAAAAGGAGGGTGAAGCTCCAGCCATTTTTTTGGGTGCAATAGATCCCTAGTTCTAGAGCCTGGCCGAGCGGTCGACCTTGTTAAGGCGCCATATGTTTGCGGTCTAGGTTGTTTTGAGGGATACCCCGAAAAGCTTACCCGAAAAGATTGGGGACACCGTTGTAGGATCCCTTCAAGTTTTAACCCATGAACTTGACTGCTACTGGGTTGGATCTTTAGACTTTAAGTTTTTGGTTGAAATCAAGGGGTCTTCCACTAAACCCCCAAAAAGTTATTCACTTTTTGCAGGGGGGTCAACAGCAAGCAAGATTTAAGGCGCCATATGTTTGCGGTCTTTTGCAAAAGGGGATGACTCTAGATTGTTTTGAGGGATACCCCGAAAAGCTTACCCAAAAAGATTGGGGGCACCGTTGTCGGATCTCTTCAAGTTTTAACCCATGAACTTGACTCCTACCGGGTTGGATCTTTACACTTTAACTTTCTGGTTGAAATCAAGGGGGTTTCCACTAAACCCCCAAAAAGTTATTCACTTTTTGCAGGGGGATCAACAGCAACCGAGATTTAAGGCGCCAGATCTTTGCGGTCTTTTGTAAAGAAGGGATGACTCTAGGTAGTTTTGAGGGATACCCCGAAAAGCTTACCCAATAAGATTGGGGACACCGTTGTAGCTACTGGGTTGGATCTTTAGACTTTAACTTTTTGATTGAAATCAAGGGGTCTTCCACTGAACCCTCAAAAGTTATTCACTTTTGCAGGGGGTCAACAGCAACCAAGATTTAAGGCGCCAGGGTTTTGCGGTCTTTTGTAAAAAGGGGATGACTCTAGGTTGTTTTGAGGGATACCCCGAAAAGCTTACCCAAAAAGATTGGGGACACCGTTGTAGGATCCCTTTAAGTTTTAACCCATGAACTTGACTGCTACCGGGTTCTTTAACTTTTTGGTTGAAATCAAGGGGGTTTCCACTAAACCCCCAAAAAGTTATTCACTTTTTGCAGGGAGATCAACAGCAACCGAGATTTAAGGCGCAAGATGTTTGCGGTCTTTTGTAAAAAGGGGATGACTCTAGGTTGTTTTGAGGGATACCCGAAAAGATTACCCAAAAAGATTGGGGACACCGTTGTAGGATCTCTTCAAGTTTTAACCCATGAACTTGACTCCTACCGGGTTGGATCTTTACACTTTAACTTTCTGGTTGAAATCAAGGGGGTTTCCACTAAACCCCCAAAATGTTATTCACTTTTTGCAGGGGGTCAACAGCAACCAAGATTTAAGGCGCCAGATGTTTGCGGTCTTTTGTAAAGGGGATGACTCTAGGTTGTTTTGAGGGATACCCCCGAAAAGCTTACCCAAAAAGATTGGGGACACCGTTGTAGGATCTCTTCAAGTTTTAACCCATGAACTTGACTGCTACTGGGTTGGATCTTTAGACTTTAACTTTTTGATTGAAACCAAGGGGTCTTCCACTGAACCCCCAAAACGTTATTCACTTTTTGCAGGGGGGTCAACAGCAACCAAGATATCAGGCGCCAGATTTGTTGCGGTCTTTTGTAAAAAGGGGATGACTCTACCTGGAGTCTCCATGACCCTTAAAAATAAGGTTATCACCCAAAATTACGGGGTGGACCCATTAAGGGTCATGGAGACTCTAGGTAGGTGGTTTTGAGGGATACCCCCGAAAAGCTTACCCCCAAAAAATGTTTTGGACTAGGAGCCCCTTGGACCTGAACTCTCAGGGTGGAGGTTCAAGGGGCCCGCTCTCAGGAATTCCTAAAGGGAACTTGCCGGGATTGGACTCTTTCAGTTGCTTGTATGTTTCCCGGGTCCAAGTACCCAAAATCTTTGAGGTCTTGGGTTTGGTTCAAGATTTATCATTGGTAGATTTCAAAAAAATCCGCAAATACAAGGTACTTGGAGCCTCTGGGTTTTATGCTGCCTGGTTTAGAAGGGAAGCTATCACGACTGGACAATTCATACTTTTTCTGGGGTCTTAAGCAAATGGAGGTACTGCCTTGCGCACATGGCTTCTATTTGACGACAAACTCGTACAGTACGTAATTCATGGTTGATCCGCGTCCCTGCATACTCAAAACCCCGGGCGGTGGGGTGGGGGGGGATATTTCTACCCTGCGGATTTTTTGGAAATTTCATCTTGCAACCCTGCAAGATGACTCTAGGGGCCCCCAGCAGTGCCTTTTTAGGGATGGAAAAGGGTACCCTTAATTGCTGGGGTCTCCCCCAAGTCGATTCTACACTTTGGGTAGACGGAAAATCGATTTGTCACCAAATGGACCTGGCCCAGTATCCTGGAACTGGCGCGGTCAATATTTGCGGTCATAATTGTGGCTAGCCCCAGTAGGGCCCGACCTCTCACCCTTTTTTGGGGGAGGGTTCCCCTACTAAAGTAGACTACAGGCAAAAGGGTACCCTTATTCGAACTTTTTTACTGGAGGACCTAGGTGGTACTACTGTAAGGGGATGATATTGGGTGCACTCCCCGAAGAAGAACGGTCCGGCCGAGCAGCAAAATCCAATTTGTCAGCTGGGTTGACCGTGTTTTTTTTTGTGAACCGGCTATCGCGCTGGGGATGCCTCCCAAGGCTTGGCAAATCAATTGTCAGTTCATTTTATGAGAGACGTGGGACCTTCTACCCCACGCTTTGGCCATGTTTGGCCTTGGGTTATGAAAGGTGACCCGGCTTGCAGTTTCACTTGTTCCCTCCACGATATGGCCCTCATATCCTTTCAACTGAACCTAACCAAAGGCGCCGATTCTCCCCGACATGTCAGAGCATCCTGTAGGCACCTCCGGTTCCAGCGCAAGAGGTGCAGGAGGACGGATCCGCATTTGATTGAGAAGTCAAAGTCAGACAGTTTTGGAGGTATGGAGGTGACAAATTCCACTTACTTAAGGAATATGTATACATATAAAATACCCCGTAACCACCCAATACCCGCCTGTTTTGGTTGGAATGATTTGTCGACCCTCTACAAAAGTAGGGATCGGTATTTACCCTGGAAAACCAAGCTTTAAGACAACATACCCAAAAATAGGAGAGGAGGGTAGGGGAACCCTAACTTACCTCTTAAAAACACCACTCTTTTCTCAACTTGTTGGGTAACATGGGCTAAACATGTCTGAGAAAAGATGAGAACTTCCCCAGGGCTTGGAGTTTTAAGGGGTAAGCTAAAGATGAAGGTAGTGGGTGGTTACGGGGTAGAGTTGGCTGTTTGCTTTCTCGAGTGCTGGCCTTCAGCCTGACGGCCTGCCGGCGGTTCTTCTTTTTTAGTGACGGAGTGCCGTCCCCCCCAAGAAAACAAACACGGAAAGCAAGAACAGACACAAATAAACAAACAAACAAACAAACAAACAAACAAACAAACAAACAAACAAGCAAGCAAGCAAGCAAGCAAGCAAGCAAGCAAGCAAGCAAGCAAGCAAGCAAGCAAGCAAGCAAGCAAGCAAACAGACAGACGACAGACAGACAGACAACAACAACCATAGGTGAGTCACCAGGATCAAAACCCGGGTAGATGAAGGTTAGTGAGGGACAATCCCAACCACAAATAGCTGCGGCCGCCTTCTTGACATGGTTCTGGGTAGACCAGTTTAATAGCAGGTTTTGATTATGACTCAGGTGTCCTTTTTAGGTCCAGGTTAGTTTGTTTAAAAAGCCTATATGACAACAGTGCCTGGGCGCAAGCAATCGTATTTTTGTTTTAGGTGGGCCTTGGTTCATATTCTTTGGTGTGACCCAATCGGCACTTCCTTTTGAAAGCAACGAGTTCGGCTTGTCCATCAACCGAGTTTGTTTTCCTGAAGGATTTTACTTCAAGGAGCTTAGTCGGCTACTTGGTGAGTGGTTACTAAGCTTCCATCTGCTTGAGATAGAGTTTCAATCTTTTGTAGTCTTTTTAGTTTTGCATGTTTTTTAGTTCTGTTCATTCTGAATAAGGGGCTGCAATACCAGCAGTTTGTCACCAAGCTCTGTGGATCCCAGTTGCCACTATAGGCTGGGCTGTCAGGTCGGCAAGATCCCTACCTTGGGCTACTTCACCGTTCTTGGATCATGTTTTTGTTTTTTTTTTAGTTTTTTGGTGGCTGCCCCACTAAAACATGTCTTCCCAAGCCCCAAGAAAAGAGGTTCCGTTTTTTCTCCAGGGTCACTCACTGAACAACTGTTTTTTTTTGTTCTGTTCATTTTTTCTCGGGGGTCTGCCAAAAAACCAGAGCCAGTTTTTCGCAAGCCCGTACCAAGAGCTTGGGATTCCGGACTTGGCCGAAATTTTTGGCTTCCCGGGGACCCGGTTCACCTCCAAAGACCGATCGATCCGGGCCCTTTTTTGTGTGTTTTGTTTTTTGGAACACACGGGTTTTACCCCTCCAACAAACAAATACCTGGAGTCTCCATGACCCTTTAAACATGGGTCCATGACCCCATTATTTTGGGTAATGACCCCATTTTTAAAGGGTCATGGAGACTCCAGGTACCCACTTTTTCTAGTTGGTATTTTTTTGGAAAACCGATCGGGTTTCTATGGTAAATACCGATCCCTTTTTTAGTAGAAATACCTTCTATGGTAAATACCTCCTGTTGGTATTGTTTTACGGAACACCGGTTTCGGTTTTTCCACGGTAAATACCGATCCCTTTTGTAGTAGAGGGTTTACATGAGACCAACTAAAAAAAGTGGGTATTGGGTGGTTACGGGGTATGGATTAGGATCCAGGTAGGTAAGCAGCCAGCATTCTTTTCTGAAGTGAAGCCCCTGGTCACCCAGAAAACCAGCCCCGTAACCACCCAATACCAACTTTTTCCACTAAAAAAGGGATCGGTATTTAGCGTGGAAACCCGAAACCGGGTTTTCGAAAGAAACAAATGCCAAACTAGAAAAAGGCCTTTGGTATTCGGAGGTTACGTGGGTGGATTCTGGGCCAGGATCTCCTTTTTGGGGTATCCAAAGTTTCGGCCGTCGTTTTTCACGACCCTCGTGACGGAGAACAGGAGGCGGCGCCTGAACCGCCGGAGGCGGAAGTGTGACGAAGGTTCGTCCAGACTTCTAGGGGTTGATTCCCCATTCTTTTCAACCGTCGGTCTTTTCAAGAAAAACCAGCTGTTTCCCCAAGGTTTTGGGTAGTTTTGTAGAAAGAAGGATGCCTGGAAAGAATGGGGAAGGTAGCCCTAGAAGACTAGTAGTGTTGAACCCCGATTAAACATCGCCCCACTTGTTATTGGGGGGGTCCCATTTCTAGTTACTCCAAATACCTGCGTTTTTAAGGGGTATTTTCTTTTTTTAAACCCTGGGTTTCCATGGTAAGTACTGATCCCTTTTTAGTAGAGGGTCGACAAATCATACCCTAGAAAAGAGGGTATTTGCAGTAGAGGGCACTTGTTATTAGGGGGTCCCATTTCTAGTGGAGATTCCTTCCTAAAGGGACCACCCTGAATAGAAACTGAGGGAGGTTGCAAGTCAGGGGTCACATTACCTTGCATTGTTCGCCCCGTTTCATGCGGTCGTGTTGTTTCATGAGATCCATGCGTGACTCATTGGATGGACTGACCATTTTCCCATGTTGGTTCAAATTGGCATTGTATGTAAATAGGTCATAACTGTTTTCAAAAGTGGGGAACAGAGTCTGCAAGACGCATAACCAGGGTATTTCGCCTAGTTACCTCCCCAAACTGCACATTGTCGTCCGAAGGGTCAAACGTGGTTGTTGAAGCCAGTTCTGCATGGGAGGTCGATTTTTGCGGGCATGCGTCTTGGAGGTCTTTAAAAGGTAGGGCTAAAGGACATCGAAGTCCATTTTCAACACAGGCGCTGTGGGCTTCCCCAGTTTGGGTGGCTCGTGTTTGAACACCGCCATTTTGGAGGTCCAATCGAAAATGGAAGCCCACCCCCTACTCTAGATACCCGTTTTTTTTGGGCATGATGTCGACCCTCTACTAAAAAAGGAGGTATTTACGGTGGAAAACCACCTGGAGTCTCCATGACCCTTTAAAATGGTTTGTCATTACCCAAAATAATGGTTGGTCATGGACCCATTTTTAGTTCGGGTCAGAAGGAGACTCCAGGCATGTTTTTTTGTTTTTGTTTAAGATACCCTGAAACAAACGGGTATTTGGAGTAAGGGGCGTTTTTACAGATCGGGCTTTGCGACGGCCCGTTTTTTTTCCTAAATGCGCTCGCGTTCTGTGCGCATTTTTTTTTGGGCCGAAGTGGCTCCTTTTCCGGCTCCCCGGCTCCCCTCATGAGGCAAATTTTCCAAGGCATGTCCCTTCTTCTCGCCTGAGTTCTGCTTCAAACTTTGGGGGAAGACGATTTTCGTGGTCAGCAAGTGTTTAGACTTTTCCTTGCCAACCGACTGGACAAGTGATACCCCCGTAACCTCCAAGTTCCCGGATCGCCCTTTTCTAGTTGGTATTTTTTTGAGAACACCTGAGTTTCCATGGTAAACACCTCCTTTTTTAGCAGAGGGTCGACAAATCATAGCAACTAAAAAGAGGGGGTATTGGGTGGTTACGGGGTTTTGGAAGCTCCAATAGTTGAACCCGATCGTTTCCATGGGACTGGTGAATTGCAACCCGGTGCAACGGGGTCCAGCGCGACGTTTGAAGATTCGAGCAATAGGTAACTTCAAGAGCAGCCACAGAAACTCGGCTTGTGGTGACACTCGCAGTGCCAGAGTTGAGTGCAAGCTGATGGCAGGAAAAGTGCAAACGGACGGCGTTTGCCTTTCCGGGGTTTCCTGCCTTGTTCCTTTCGAGTTAGTCACATTGGCATTTTTCGCTCACTCTACATAGGTTCTTGGTTTTATTCCGGCTTTGACACGATCCATGGAGATGCGGGAACAAGATGCTAAACTTTTCGCAGGGTGTCTACCCCCCTACTCCGAATAATCAATCGTCTCAGGGTATCATGTCAGCCCTTTACTAAAGCAGGGATCGGTATTTTGCCTGGAAATTGGTTCGGTTTTTCAAATCATGCCAACTAAAAGAAGTATTTACCGTCGGAAACGTTTTCTGTTTTAACGAAATAACCTCAACAAAACCACGGGTATTGGGAGAAGGTAAGTCCGACTCAGAAATTATCAATTCCTTCCGCCTAAGGAACAACCCCCTTTTCCCCAGCTTTCAGGCTCCGAAGCACGTGTCTGAGGACACGGAGGAGACAGACGTGTCTGAAGCCAAACTCGACGAAGAGACGAAGTGTCGGAACCGCATCTTGCGTGGTTGCCAGCCATCCTTGAAAGGTAGTGGTCTAAAGGTTGGCTTAGTGCGAGTTTCTGAATTTCACCCTCTTCTTCACTCTGAGGACAGCCCAGTTTCTCCTTTTGGGGTTCTTTCCTTCCCTTTTTTTGGCCAAGCAGTCAACCGTTTTGCAGAAAGTCAAAGTGTGGCCCAGTTGGGAGATGAGAGAGTCTGTTTGTGTGTTAGTGCGCACTGCGAGTGAGCTTTGCACAGGAGTGTTTGAGTAGTGTACTTTTGTTTTTATCGAATCCGCTGTCGTCTTGTTGCCATGGTGCGTTATGGTGGCAACCACCTTTCTTCCTACCAGCATGATGATTCAGGCGTTCATTCCCGGCTTGATGTATTTTGGCCGCTGTGTCGAAGTGAAATACGTGGATTGAACGCAGAGGTTGATGCGGAGTCACACGTTACACATGCCATGCAAAGATGTTGAAGGTTTTTGTCATGTGCAGATGTTGGTTATTTTGGTGGCTCCCAGCCATCCTTCTGTTTTTTGTTTTTGTTTTTAGTTGGTTCAGTGGGAGTTTCCACCAAAGTTATTCGCTTAGTGGGGGATCAGAAAACAGCCCAGGCATTTGCTCCCTTATGTTCCATGTGGCTGTGGGTCAAAACCAATGGGATCCCATTTTGGGGTAGGTGTAGCACCCATTTTAGAACCTATTTTAGTGGGGATTGGGATGTTCACTGGGGGTGAGATTTGGCTTTTGACCCATGGCCATGTGACTTCCAGATATAAGAAAATAATTGTATGAGAAGTGAATTCCAGTCCAACAATAAGTATTAAATCCTGCAAAGATAAATATAATTATAGTATTTGCAAAGATTAATAAGATAGACATATTGATAAGAAAACAACATGAATCTGATGTAACTTCTAAATGTAATGATTTCCAAAATAAAAGAATTCTAAAGAAGAAGTACAGAGAAATAGAAAAGTGTCTTTATGGAAAGGATAGACCCCGAGGTCAAGGATTAATACACACATAACATTTGATTAGCATTGTAAAGTGTGTTTGGTGTAATATTTGGGACTTTAACTGTTGACCATGTAACTCCAATATGAAATAGTGCTTAATTGGGAGTTACATGTCATCATATTTTTATATCTTGTTCTAATTCCTTTTCATTTTTATGTTACTTTCTTATTGGAATTCTATATTAAAAAGTCCATGAGATGAAGATATAGAACCAATAGATAAGACTTCACGTGTAACCGGTTGACCTGTCTCCTTCAATCTTCTCCTGTCCCTGCAGAAACTCGTGAATTATATTGGAGAAGATTCCAAGGGAAGGAGAGTTAACCCTTAGAAGCGATCCGTGAGCTGGGTTAATAGCGTCCACCGGCAGTTTCTACCTCATGGTCTATCTCTTTCTATTCCTTTCTCTCGCTTCGTACCTCAGCTTTTTACCGCACACCATCTGTCCCAGCTCCAGAGATATGCCGTGGACGAAAGGACAGCACTCATTCTCTTTTCCTTACCTTCCTGTCTCGCCTCTTCCCACTCATCTCTTCGTTCATCTTGGCGAGAGCTAGGGAAGGAAGGTAAGTCATGCCTCATCTCTCTATTCACTGTCTGTAGAGTGAGGACAGTGAAAGGACAGAGAGATGACAGGAAAAAGAGATAACCAACATAATAATATGTCCTTTGTTCAAGTTCTTTTATTATGGCAATATTATATGTTGTCTGTCTTTTTGCTTATTATTCCTTGTCTGGTTCATTTTGGGACATGAATAAAACCAAAATGAAGAAGTAACCAGACAAGCCTTCTTTCACCCGCTCGTCCCGCAGGAGATAAAGGCGGCACCAGCAGCGCCAGAGGCAGTGGCGGCGCCAGAAGCCCCGGAGGAGGTGGCGGCGCCGGAAGCACCAGAGGAGGTGGCGGCGCCGGAAGCGCCAGAGGAGGCATTGCCAGAGGCGCTCGCTGATGCATGGCTTCCACTTTCTTACAAGGTCTAGGTATTCCAGTACTGCCCTGTTAAATTGTTTGGGACCCAGACGCTCGGGATTTTGATTTTGACAGGATCTGAGGGTCAATGTTGACCCCGGATTTTTTAAACCCCTGGTTGGTTAATAGGGGGGCGTCCCGATTCTTTTAGTGGTTGGATTCAGACCACTTTTGGAGGGGTCCCCACCCCCCTAATAATGGGACGGGTTTATAAATCCTCGGTCAACATAAAGGGTATTTGTTGAAAACCTGGGTTTCTATGGTAAATACGAGGGTCGGCGTCATACCCTAAAACCAGGCTGGGTATTTGCAGTAGGGGCTACGAGGTGGTTGGTATGTTTCCTTTAAATTGGATCAAAAAAGGCACATGGTCACGACTGGTAATTCGTTCGAAACCGTGTTTTTGTCTTTGGACTGAACAAATGCAAGCAGAGGATGCGCGAGTCCGGAACTTGAACATAGAACAGCTGACTCCAGTACCCCCTACCCTAAATACCTGCTTTGTTCAGGGTATCATGTCAGCCCTCTACTAAAAAAGAAGGCATTTATAGCATGGAAAACCAGCCCTCAAGCCAGAACACCAACCAGTCAATCAGATCGGCAAGTCAGCCAAGGAGCCAAGGAGCCAATCAGCCAATCAGCCAATCAGTCACTCAGATCAGCCCGCTTTAGCCAGTTCAAACAATTCCCTAGATGGGTATTTGGAGTAGGGGGTGGGCAGCTCAACGGCTCACTCCCTGAGGGCTTGGACCATTTGCGTGGTAAACGTAACAACCTGGAGTCTCCTTCTGAACTTTTACAAATTGGTCCTCGACCAACCATTATTTTGGGTAATGACCAACCATTTTTTAAGGGTCATGGAGACTCCAGGTACCTCAAAAAGCGAGGAACAATTAACAAAGGAAGGTATCTACTCAATGGAGTGTGGGTTTTTTGGGGTTTGGTGTTTACTCATGACCGTTTTTTGGGGCAAAAAACGCAACTCCTCGGAATCCATTGGCATCCAAGCCGTAGGCCTAGCCCAGAGTCATGCCGTTTAAAAGGCAAAGGCATCATGACAACGGGGCGTGCGTCTTTCTGGGGGCTCCAAGTTTTTTTGGGTTGGGTACACCACAAACGAAAAAAATGAAAACTCGAGGGGTTCCCAAGATTCTGAAACCACCCAACTCGCGTTTTCCTTGAAACCAGAGAACTTGCGGCCTCTCTTTTGGGGTACCAGGAGTCTCCCTAAGGACCCTGAAAAAATGGTTGGTCATGACCCCTATCTTTTGGGTCATGACCGCATTTTTAAAGGGTCATGGAGACTCCAGGTATATGGGTATGGGTCAAAATTAAACCAGGGGACCAGGTGTTGGTTCATGTTTCCACTTAGGGTTCCATTTGGGGTACATATCGTTGTTGTTGGGAAACGTTTTACATCTTTGCTTATTGTGGTTGAGTGGTGGAAATCCAACCACTTAACTGCTAGATGTTTTTTTGCTCCCCTTCCAACGTCAACCAAGAACATCCAAAAATCCCATTGGTTACTTACCAGGGCAAGCCATTTGGGGTACATACTGTGGATGGACGAAATCCTGCACCACCTAAGAAACCATGGAATGATTCGATTCCCCTGTAAATACCAACAAACAATGGTTTCCCATGATTTCCAAGTGGTGCGAACGGATTTCGTCCATCCACAGTATGTTTGCCCCAAATGGCTCATGTGTTTACCGCTCGTGACACGCTCGTCACACGGCGCCTCCCGAATTCCGAAGCTCGCAGGCACCCCCCGCGGTCACGGCGCCGGAGGCACGGCGGGGGTTTGCCAAGCCGGGCAGCGCACTAGGACTGTGGGACGTGTTGTTCTTTCTTCTTTTGTTTTGGGGGGGGGGGACCTTCAAAGTCTTGTTTCTTCTTTTTGGGGGGGAACCTCCAAAATGGATTTTGGTTGTTTCGTTTGTTTGTCTCTTTTTTTTGGGGGGGGGGGGAATCTGCAAATGGCCTGGGTGTTCTGTTTGGTTTTCTTTTGAAACCCACACATGGGCCTCAAAGAAGACAGACCCATGTTACCTTTGGCATGGCTGGTCTTTATGGACCTTTTTAGGGGTTGATTCCAGCCATTATGTTCAACCATCGGTCATTTCAACATTTTGCAGGCAGGACCTTTTGCTCGGGAAGAGCAACCCAGTGATCCACAGAAAAGGGATTTCCAATCATGTCGGCGTTTTCCAGTGAGATTCTGCGCGTGTGTGGCGTGCTTTTCTTCTAATTGCTGAAATGAGTATACCCCCTACTCCAAATACCCACTTTTTCTGGGGTATTTTTGGAAAAACCTGGGTTTCCACGGTAAATACCTCCTTTTTAGTAGAGGGTCGACATGATATCCCCAAAGAGTAGGGGGTATGTCTAATTATCCCTCTTGGTTTTAAAGGGAATCTACACTGGAAATGTGTTTTCGGTTGTTCTTTTCCAGTGGGCTTAAGCAACTGGAAGTTCTTCCAGTTGGCACTGAAGGTTTTTTCTGCTGATCGCTTGCGCTTGGGATCTGAGAAATTCGCTGCGACAAGTTAGCGAATAGTATGCATCCCCTACTCCAAATACCCGGCCTTTTTTAGGGTATTTTTTGGAAAACCGATCGGTTGTCCGTGGTAAATACCTCCTTTTTTAGTAGAAGTAGAAGGTTTACATGACACCAACTAAGCAAACGTGGGTATTGGGTGGTTACGGGGTAGGTCTCGACCACTAAACCACCGCGCCGAGACCTTGCAGGAACCGGATGGCTGGGAACCGCCAAGTGGTGTTTCGATGTCTCATGCTGATTTTCCTTGTCGCAAAGAGAACACAAAAAAAGCATCGCGAAGATCGAAGACGTTTTTTTTTTGCGGGTACGCCCTTTTCCAGTGATCCGCGCATTACGAACTTCGCTCGGGGGACCTTCGAGCTTTGTGGAACGGAACGGACGGCAAGTCCCGAAGAAACCAGCCCCGTACAAAAGACGCCTGGAGTCTCCATGACCCTTTAAAAATGGGTCCATGACCCCATTATTTTGGGTAATGACCCCATTTTTTAAAGGGTCATGGAGACTCCAGGCAGACAGAGAAAGGAGAAAGAGAGAGAGAGAGAGAGAGAAAGAGAGATAGAGAGAACAAAATCAGACACCGAGAGAGAGAGAGAGAGAGAGAGAAAAGAAAAAGAAAAAGAGAAAGAAAGAGAAAGAAAAAGCAGAGAGCTAGAGAGAGCGAGAGAGAACAAAAACAAGGTGGGCAAGAAGGAGAATAATAACATACAGAAAGATGGATAGAAAGGAAAGAAATAACATGCATTTCCCGAAGGGAGACATCTTCGCCATCAGCATTCTTATCCCAGGACTTTGATTTGGGGAGGACATGGAACCGTAGCAAACACTTTGGTTTAGGCCCTCATGGCACCTCAAACAAGAGATTCCTTTCAGGACTGATCTTTTCGGGCCCTCGCCTTTCACTATGGTAAGCGGTCAGCCGCAAACCCTGTGTCAACATAGGCGCGTTGTTTTTGTGAGGCTACCCAATTCTCGGGGTCCAACCTTCACAAAGACACCCAGGAACAGCCGCACTCGTGCTGTCGCTGCATGGACGTCGCAATCGTGCTGAAAGAAAGGATCAACAGGTGAAGTCCACAGCTGAATTCGGCATCTAAAGGGTTTCTTAGAGTTCAGATTTGGGGTGTCCGAAACCACCAGCGAAATCAATGCCCCGACGTCCACATGTTGAGAAACCTTGTGAGGTGTTTGTGGTATCGGTGCAGAAATGATCCAGCTTCCCGTGTTGAATGCCCCGCCATCCATGCATTGAATGCTACCCCAGGATGCATGCACCTTACCAAAGTGGGGGACATTTGAGCTATGCCAGTGCCATGATGAAGGACGCGCCCCTCACAACTCAAGTTGAGTGATGCTTGCTGATGGGTAAGTGTCAAAATAGAGAACCGCTAAAATTGTGTGGTTTTCTTTTACATCCCTTCAAACCAGTCAAAAAAGGGTACCCTTAAAAAGCAGAACTCCCCCAGATAAATCCCCAATCGGGGTTGAGGCTGTGTAAAGACCACTTGGGAGCATATGGACCAGGATTTTATGCTTGGAAGCGAGCCTCCCAGCAAGCCTGTCCTAACTTCCCCAGAATTAGCAGCCTAGTACTAAATGGATTGAGCGCTTTCATAGTTGCGAGGGTACCCTGATGGCCCCACAACCTGGCCGCTTCCGCAGAGAGCTCTTGGCCTGGTCTGGATTGCGCCCACATAAACCTGCGTTTTGGCTGAAAGCCCGTGGTGGAATCAATTTGGGGATTCCCAATTTGGGAAGGGATGGGGTGCAACCAGAAGTTAGGTTCATACGTTCGAGCCTGAATGGCCAACCCAACCTGGTCCGGGTATGTGCCTTTGATAGGAATCAACGTCGCTAGCGTGGCGCCTTTGCAGATCCTTTCCCCGAGTTTTGGACGACTCGCCAATTCCACGATTTGCCTTTCAGGTCCTGTTGGAAACGGATTTGTGGCGTTGCATTTGACGACCGCTGACATCGATCTTGGGCTTCAGGTGATTCAATCAAAACGGGCGCTTGGTTTGACCTTGGCCTTTTAGCCCCTGTGAATTCAATTGGATTTTACCAGAATGTGGCGGTTAGTTAGCGTGTTTGCTTCTTAGGTTTGTGCCTAGCCGAATGGAATGCACGCAGCAGCACCTTCGTGTACCATGAAGGTGGATGTTCACATGCCCAGTGGAGATGGCTTCTCTATAGAAGTTTCAGCCACGACACTCATCAGCGAGTTGAAGGCTGCAGCGCAGCAGCATTTTCAGCGCCAGCTGAAGCTCACTGCGAAAGGCCAGCGGCTCGATTTGACGGCCACAGTGAGCAAGTCCGGGTTGGGAGATGGGGACGTGGTGGTTGCAGTTGCGCAGCTTGGCAAATTGGCTGCTACTGATCATGCGTTTGCTTTGCATGAACATGGGCCCGGGGTTGTGAGCTGGGGTGATCCAGAACTTGGTGGGGACAGCACTCAGGTGCAAGAGCAGCTGAGGAACGTCCAGCACATCCAATCAACTGCGAGCGGTGCCTTCGCTGCCATTCTTGAATCTGGGGCTGTTGTGACCTGGGGTGATCCAGAACGTGGCGGGGACAGCAGCCAGGTGCAAGAGCAGCTGAGAGACGTCCAGCACGTCCAAGCAACTGGTCTTGGTGCTTTTGCTGCCATTCTTGCATCTGGGGCTGTAGTGACTTGGGGTCGTCCAAGATTGGGCGGAGACGGCAGCCAGGTGCAAGACAAGCTGAGGAACGTCCATCACATCCAAGCAACTCACGGTGCTTTTGCTGCAATTCTTGACTCCGGCACTGTTGTGACCTGGGGTGATCCAAAGTATGGCGGAGACAGCAGCCAGGTGCAAGAGCAGCTGAGGAATGTCCAGCACATCCAAGCAACCCGTAGTCCCTTTGATGGTGCCTTCGCTGCCATTCTTGAATCTGGGGCTGTTGTGACCTGGGGAAGTCCAGATTTTGGCGCAGACAGCAGTCAGGTGCAAGAGCAGCTGCGGAACGTCCAGCACATTCAAGCAACTCAGTGTGCTTTTGCTGCCATTCTTGAATCTGGGGCTGTAGTGACCTGGGGTGATCCGCGATGGGGCGGAGACAGCAGCCAGGTGCAGGGTCAGCTGAGAAATGTCCAGCACATCCAAGCAACTGTCTTTGCTTTTGCTGCCATTCTTGTTTCTGGGGGGGTCGTGACCTGGGGCGCTCCAGCCTGGGGCGGAGACAGCAGCGAGGTGCAAGAGCAGCTGAGGAATGTCCAGCACGTTCAAGCAACTGGCAGTGCTTTTGCTGCTATTCTGAAATCTGGGGCTGTTGTGACCTGGGGTCGTCCAATCTGTGGCGGAGACAGCAGCCGGGTGCAAGAGCAGCTGAAAAATGTCCAGTGCATCCAAGCAACTCAGGGCGCTTTTGCTGCCATTCTTGAATCTGGGGCTGTTGTGACCTGGGGCGATCCAGCCTGGGGCGCAGACAGCAGCCAGGTGCAAGAGCAGCTGAGGAACGTCCAGCACATCCAATCAACTGCGAGCGGTGCCTTCGCTGCCATTCTTGAATCTGGGGCTGTTGTGACCTGGGGTCCTCCAGAATTCCGCGGAGACAGCAGCCAGGTGCAAGCGCAGCTTAGCTGGTAGTCGCGTGCTGTCGCTGCATGGACGTCGCAATCGTGCTGAAAGAAAGGATCAACAGGTGAAGTCCACAGCTGAATTCGGCATCTGAAGTGTGTCTTAGAGTTCAGATTTGGGGTGTCCGAAACCACCGGCGAAATCAATGCCCCTACGTCCACATGTTGAGAAACCTTGTGAGGTGTTTGTGGTATCGGTGCAGAAATGATCCAGCTTCCCGTGTTGAATGCCCCGCCATCCACGCATTGAATGCTACCCCAGGATGCATGCACCTTACCAAAGTGGGGGACATTTGAGCTATGCCAGTGCCATGATGAAGGACGCGCCCCTCACAACTCAAGTTGAGTGATGCTTGCTGATGGGTAAGTGTCAAAATAGGGAACCGCTAAAATTGTGTGGTTTTCTTTTACATCCCTTCAAACCAGTCAAAAAAGGGTACCCTTAAAAAGCAGAACTCCCCCAGATAAATCCCCAATCGGGGTTGAGGCTGTGTAAAGACCACTTGGGAGCATATGGACCAGGATTTTATGCTTGGAAGCGAGCCTCCCAGCAAGCCTGTCCTAACTTCCCCAGAATTAGCAGCCTAGTACTAAATAGATTGAGCGCTTTCATAGTTGCGAGGTACCCTGATGGCCCCACAACCTGGCCGCTTCAGCAGAGAGCTCTTGGCCTGGTCTTGATTGCGCGCACATAAACCTGCGTTTTGGCTGAAAGCCCGTGGTGGAATCAATTTGGGGATTCCCAATTTGGGAAGGGATGGGGTGCAACCAGAAAGGCTGCAATTGGTGACCAGTTAGGTTCATACATTCGAGCCTGAATGGCCAACCCAACCTGAGTCCGGGTATGTGCCTTTGGTAGGAATCAACGTCGCTAGCATGGCGCCTTTGTAGATCCTTTCCCCGAGTTTTGGACGACTCGCCAATTCCACGATTTGCATTTCAGGTCCTGTTGGAAACGGATTTGTGGCGTTGCATTTGACGACCGCTGACATCGATCTTGGGCTTCAGGTGATTCAATCAAAACGGGCGCTTGGTTTGACCTTGGCCTCTTAGCCCCTGTGAATTCAATTGGATTTTACCAGAATGTGGCGGTTAGTTAGCGTGTTTGCTTCTTAGGTTTGTGAAGCCGAATGGAATGCACGCAGCAGCACCTTCGTGTACCATGAAGGTGGATGTTCACATGCCCAGTGGAGATGGCTTCTCTATAGAAGTTTCAGCCACGACACTCATCAGCGAGTTGAAGGCTGCAGCGCAGCAGCATTTTCAGCGCCAGCTGGAGCTCACTGCGAAAGGCCAGCGGCTCGATTTGACGGCCACAGTGAGCAAGTCCGGGTTGGGAGATGGGGACGTGGTGGTTGCAGTTGCGCAGCTTGGCAAATTGGCTGCTACTGATCATGCGTTTGCTTTGCATGGGCATGGGCCCGGGGTTGTGAGCTGGGGTGATCCAGAACTTGGTGGGGACAGCACTCAGGTGCAAGAGCAGCTGAGGAACGTCCAACACATCCAAGCAACTGGCAGCGCTTTTGCTGCAATTCTTGACTCCGGCACTGTTGTGACCTGGGATGATCCAGAACGTGGCGGGGACAGCAGCCAGGTGCAAGAGCAGCTGAGAGACGTCCAGCACGTCCAAGCAACTGGTCTTCCGTATGGTGGTGCTTTTGCTGCCATTCTTGAATCTGGGGCTGTTGTGACTTGGGGTCGTCCAAAATTCGGCGGAGACAGCAGCCAGGTGCAAGAGCAGCTGAGGAATGTCCAGCACATCCAAGCAACTGGTGGTCCGTATCGTGGTGCTTTTGCTGCCATTCTTGAATCTGGGGCTGTAGTGACCTGGGGTGATCCGCGATGGGGTGGAGACAGCAGCCAGGTGCAACAGCATCTGAGGAACGTCCAGCACATCCAAGCAACTCAGGGCGCTTTTGCTGCCATTCTTGAATCTGGGGCTGCTGTGACCTGGGGCGGTCCAGCCTGGGGCGGAGACAGCAGCCAGGTGCAAGAGCAGCTGAGGAACGTCCAGCACATCCAAGCAACTCACTGTGCTTTTGCTGCCATTCTTGAATCTGGGGCTGTAGTGACCTGGGGTGATCCGCGATGGGGCGGAGACAGCAGCCAGGTGCAAGAGCATCTGAGGAACGTCCAGCACATCCAAGCAAGTAGAGATGGTGCTTTTGCTGCCATTCTTGAGTCTGGGGCTGTTGCGACCTGGGGTGATCCAAAACGTGGCGGGGACAGCAGCGAGGTGTAAGAGCAGCTGAGGAATGTCCAGCAGGTTCAAGCAACTGCCGGAGGTTTTGCTGCCATTCTTGAATCTGGGGGGTGTTGTGACCTGGGGTGCTGCAGACAAGGGCGGAGACAGCAGCCAGGTGCAAGAGCAGCTGGGGAACGTCCAGCACATCCAAGCAACTCACTGTGCTTTTGCTGCCATTCTTGAATCTGGGGCTGTAGTGACCTGGGGTCATCCGCGATGGGGCGGAGACAGCAGCCAGGTGCAAGAGCAGCTGAGGAACGTCCAGCACATTCAAGCAACCCACTGTGCTTTTGCTGCCATTCTTGAATCTGGGGCTTTAGTGACCTGGGGTGATCCGAGATGGGGCGGAGACAGCAGCCAGGTGCAAGAGCAGCTGGGGAGCGTCCAGCACATCCAAGCAACTCACGGTGCTTTTTCTGCCATTCTTGAATCTGGGGCTGTAGAGACCTGGGGTGATCCGGTATATGGCGGAGACAGCAGCCAGGTGCAAGAGCAGCTGAGGAATGTCCAGCACATCCAAGCAACTGGTGGTTCGTATGATGGCATTCAAGCCTCCACACCTCCAAATACCATGCCTGAATGTGCCCCTATCATTTTTGTGTTTTTCTCGGTGCATACGAAAAGCGAGTTAGCTAGGGAAGAGAGACCCAACGAATACAGTGAGGAAAGGGAGGGAGAGCGGGCTGGGTCTATATCTTTGCCTCTTCCCAGCCTAGCTCATCCTTGCTGGGACTTCGAAAGTTGCTCGACAAGGATGGTAGCTGTCACTCTCTGAGTTCCCATCCATTGCACCGTCGGTTTTTTTCCTTCACCGTTATCGAAATGGCTTCCTGCGATCCCCTACTGTGGGTTGATGAATTCCCTTCGCACCAATTTGAAACCATGGTTGAAACCATTGTTTGGCATGTGCAGGAGAATCGAAAATCATTCCAGGGGTCTTCGGTGCGGAATGGACTTCGCAACCATCCACAGCAGGGTTGTGGGATCAAGGGGTTTCTCCCCACTTCTGTGATACAAGGGAATCCCCCTTATGAAGAGAATAGTCTTTGGGGTTAGGCCCTTTCTGTAACGTATCACAGAAGTGGATTCCATTCCCCACAGCCCTGATCCACAGTATGACTGGCAAGGTTGATGCGACCTCCCCCGCGCTTTGCCAGGTGCCGGAAAAGTCTGATGCCCCCCTGGAGGCGCGTGCGCCGCTGGCCCGGCCGGCGGCTGGCTTTTTGCTGATCTTCAGTTTGTCTACGGTCCATGTGGGTCTGTCGTGCTTTTGGGTTGCACCGGTGTTGTTTTTTGCCTGGGGGAGGGGGTTAAACACCGGAACCAAAGGAATTTTCACAATTTTGGAGGGATCGGAATCCTAAAAAAGAAACGCGTCCTCCCAAAGCCTTCCTTGGGATTTCCGCAGTTTTGGGGGCCAGGGTCCATGCATGCTCGCACGCTCCAAATTGTTCAGGTGGAACCCAAACGGGTACGCCTTTGCCATCCAGGCAACTGGCGAGCCATTCTGAGTTTCTAATTGGGGGACCCGCCCGAACATTTTGCTTGGAAAAAGGCAGAGGTCTCAAGGGGCGAGCTTGTTTCTCCCTCATACAGGAGTCCCCAATTTTGGGATGAACATGTATGGATGTCAATAGAATCAACATGAAGTTCAGTATGTCTTCCCAGAATGAGATATCGAGGCCCCATCTGGACGGTTGTCCATTCTCAACGTGTTCATAGAGGCCCATGTACATCAGCACCCTCCAAGTGCTGTTATTGTTTGTTTGGTCCCCATGTCCATCCTCGGGAAATCCTTAGATAGTTGGTTTGGATTTTCATTTGAACCTTCCCCCCTACTCAGGGTATGATGTTGACCCTCCACAAAAAGGGAGGTATGTGCCATCGAAACCCAGGTTCTTCAGAAAAAAAACACCAACTAAAAAAAGTCCGGGTCTTTGGAGGTTACGGGGGGTTGGTTCTCGTAGAGGGCGAATGGGGGTTCCTTTCCCTTACGTCCTCCAAACCATGAATTGGAAGGACCCCCTACTCCAAATACCCACTTTTTTCGGGGTATTTTTTGGAAAACCGATCGGTTGTCCATGGTAAATACCTCCTTTTTTAGTAGAGGGTTTACATGATACCAACTAAAAACAGTGGGTATTGGGTGTAAGGGGGAAGCTGATTCGACCCGTGAAGCCGGAGGGTCCCTGGAGAGGTTTTGCGCCGTGAAGCACGGAAACTCCGTCCCCCAGGTGCCCGACCTCTCGCCCAACTTTTTTGGTTGGGAGGGACGGTTTTTCTACTAAAATAGAGTACGGCAAAAAACATGGAGAAAAACAACGAAAACAACAAAACAAAACAAAAGAAAGATCGGGTACCCTTACGTCTCTACTGGAGGACCATGCACGGATTTGTTTGCGTTTTCCGGACGATTTCGAGAAGGAGGGGTCGCCTCGCTCGACTTCGAGAGTCGCTCTCGGCGAGCCGCAGGCGACGGTGAAAGTCACACCGCCCACAGAGGCGGGGAGTCGCTGGCTCTAAGACTTTCGTTTGATTGAACATCCTGGAAAGCTGTATGGCCTCGGACGGAACCCGTCTTTGGATTGTTTTTCCACGCATGGTCATTTGTGTCTGGCCGGTGGCCATATTTGGCCGTCAACCCGTATTTGTCCAACAGCATGTTGGCAAAGCAACGTATGGCCAATTTTTTGGCCCGAGCCGCATGGACAGAAAAAGCACGTCGCATATGGGTTTCCAGGATATGTGTGATTTTCCCTTGTTGGTGTCAAAGGGAATCAATCACTGGAAGCTGCTGGAGGTTTGCTTCCAGGGGGCTGAAGCAATTGGAAGCTAAGAAACCCTCTGCTCTTTGCAGAGACTGGGAAAGATACTCCGTCGCATGTCTTTTCTATTTTGCGCTGACCTGGAAGCACTGATGGTGCCCACTTGCAAACAATGGTGTCAGTGAAACTGAGAACAATTCCTGGAAACTGGCTGGTGCTCAGCAGGGAATGAGAAATGGAATGACCCCGAAGTAAACATCCAACTCGTGGTTCCCTAGGAACCAAAACCTGGGTTCATTCCATCTCTCATCCCCTACTGATTTCGCACCAAAGGAAAGCGAGCCCAAGACCTTATTATATGAGACCCCCACGGACGGGTTCCAGGAACCCCCTCATATTTGGCGTTCTTGGGGCTCCTAAAGCCAAGCCAGTCTTGGAAAGCGCGTTGCAGTTGCGGTACCCCCTACTCCAAATACTCTCTTGGGTATGATGTCGACCCTCTACTAAGAAAGAGGCAGTTACCACGGGGAAAAAAAAAGGTTTTTCGAAAAATACCCTTAAAAAAGTCGGGTATTTGGAGGTTACGGGGGTACCAGAACCCCCACCTCTCCTTCCGGATTCCATTCCCCGCAACCAGAGGAGGCCATCGATCCGCCGCCTCCTCCTGAGGCGCGGACACGACATTGGAATCGGGGGATAGATGAAACCGCTTTCCAGAAAGCGGCCTGAAACGCCCGTCCCGAAACAAGATAAAGTCTCACTTGACTCAGAATGTTGACTCGTAAAGCCTAGGGCATGGTTTTGTTTTGTTGTTTCCGGTTCCTCTTCTAGGTCCCCCCGTGCCATGACCCTTGAAAACTGGGTCCATGGTCCCCCCCCGTTATTTTAAGAAATGACCAACCACTTTTTAAAGGGTCATGGAGACTCCAGGAAGTCTCACTTGACTCACAGTGTTGCCCTTTTACCCATTTTTTTGGGAGGGTTCCCCAACTAAAATAGACGACAGAAAAAGGGTACCCTTGTTCTAACCTCTCTTCTGGAGAACCTTAGACAATGTTGACCCCAGATCAATCAACCAGGGAAATTATCATAAACAGGAGATAACCCACTCAACGGAGACTTATAACTATGGTAATGTTGAGTCAACAAACCAGTTTAGCAAAATCGGGGGGTGGGGGGGGGCCCTCCAAAGATGGTCTGATTCCCCACTAAACCGAGGCACACCCCCTATGAATAAACTGGGGTTGACTAATGTGGGGTCAACATTACTCAAAACCTGGTAGTCCACAACCATGTAAAGAATTGACAAGGCGGCCGAGCATTGTCCCTTACCTTCCACTTACCCTTCTATTGATTGTGACTCCCTTGCCCGAATTCACCTTTTAACCTTTTAGTTTCCCCCTGATTTGGTCTACATTTAGTCCCCAAGAATTGTTACTGTCCCTTTCGCTCACCCACGAAATGAAGGTAGCCTCAACAAACAGACTTGCGCCACATGCTCAAAACAATTGGCTAAAGAACATGTTGGTTTCTTTGTCCTGGACCCAAGCTGATGTTTTTTCGGCTCACTCCCTGAGTGCCGACAGCCCAATGCGCCCAAGGTTGATCTCAGATTCACCTCTACGCAACCAGGACGCTCATGCCAGCCCAAACCAGCGATTGAACCCACGCAACTGTGTCCGAAGCCCACCGGTTCGAATTTTAGAACCACTAATTGCAGGGTGCTTGCCATTTTAGTGGTACGCAAGAAGTTTGGGTTCTTTATTTTGGCGCATCCACTCGATCGCAAGTGAGGAGACGGTGTCCCTTTGAAACCAAACATATTTTGACCGAAGCCACAAAACTCTGCTATCAAGTTGGACTTTCAGACTTCAACTTTTTGGACACCCCTCATATGTCCCTTTGACCTGCAATAAGTTAAACTGGTCGCTGGGGGATCTAAAGCACCCGAGCAAAGTAGCAGGGTTGATTCCTCACGTTCTTCGCCCATCGTCCCCTTACACCCAATACCTTCATGTTTTAGGGTATGATGTCGACCCCCTACTAAAAAAGGAGGTATTTACCATGGAAACCAAGGTTTTTCAAAAAATGCCAACTAAAAACCTGGGTATTTGGAGTCGCTTTTGAAATGGCCAATTCATTTTCCCATGGGGTTTGGCCGATTGAAGAGAAGGATCGGGACGCTGCGAACTGGAAGGGTTCTAAGGCTATACATGGTTGTTGTTGGGAAACATTTTACATTTTTGCTTATTGTGGTTTAGTGGGACATCCCCACTTAACTGCTAAACAAAAAATCTTTGCTCCCCTTCCAACGTCAACCAAGTATATCTACCCCTGTCACCTCCAACTACCATCATCTTTTAGTTGGTGCTTTGTGGACAGCCGATCGGTCTTGCAGGGTAAATACATCATACCCTTTAGAAAGAAATGGGTATTGGGTGTAAGAAGTACAAGCACAGTTCCTGTTGGACCCTCCTAGCTCTGGAGAGGCCTTGATCGCCTGATGCCTCGCACTTCCTGAGTTTCTGGTCTTTAAAGTTTACCCCTTACACCCAATACCCACTTTTTTTTAGTTGGTATCATGTGGACCCTCTACTAAAAAAGGAGGTATTTACCGTGGAAAACCAGGTTTTCCAAAATATACCCTAAAAAAAGTGGGTATTTGGAGTAGGGGGTATGGGAAGACCATTTTAGTGGCAAACAGCAAGTTCGGACTTTTTCCATCGCCTCAAGTGTGATCTACAGGTGTGGCTCAGACATTGTTTGCTTGTCCGCGGCAGACAGGACGGCCATGCGAACTTGTTCTCTGAAAGAAGGCAGAGCCATACCCCCTACTTCAAATACCCACTTTGTTTAGTTTTTTTTTGAAAACCGACCGGTTTTTCAAGGTAAATACCTCCTTTTTTAGTAGAGGGCCGACATGATACCAACTAAAAAATGGCCGGGTATTTGGAGGTTACGGGGGTAGCAGTGGACTGGAAACTTGAGCGCCCTGTGACCATCCTGAATCCCTGAAGTTGCTTCATGGCCTTGCAGTAACTATTTTTCGGGTGCCATGACTTGGCTTCTCTTGAAGCGTCCTGCGAAAGAAAGGGCCCTTCTTCCATTGAGAATTGGGACCCATGGTTTCCACCAGGTTTTCAACCAAAGGTCTTCGAACATGACAGCACCTGGACCCTCAAACTCGCCTTTTACATGGGAAAACCCAAAGCATTCTTGTGGGTTGAAACCCATTTTTCAGTTCTGGCCGTGGGTCAACACCAATGGTACCATTTTGGAGTAGGTGCACCACCCATTTTAGTCTATTTTAGTGGGGATTGGGATGTTCACTGGGTGTACGGGGTTTGGACCCATAGCCTTATAAGGGTAGTTCTTTCGGGTTTCCAGGCATCGGGTTTCCAGGTGCTTCGGTGGCGAGTCGTCGCTTTCAGCCGGGGTGTTGTTTTGCCAGGCACTGGAACAGAGGAAGGCCGGAGAATGAAGCTTCACGGTTCTTGGCTTAAGTTGTTTGGACCTTACTGATGGACATGTTCAGTCTTATGCTCATGATTACTATCTTTATGGTTGTTTGGTTTTTCCAAACACCAGGTCCGTGAAAAGTTCTTGGTTGTTTGGTGATGTTCACATGTTTACTCTCTTCCCGAGTTCATGGACCTTAGTGATTTTTCGGGGTTTGGAGCATTTTAGTGATGAATAACAAGTTGTGACTTTTTTGGCCAGC
This sequence comes from Effrenium voratum, assembly GCA_963377175.1. NCBI lineage: Eukaryota > Dinophyceae > Suessiales > Symbiodiniaceae > Effrenium > Effrenium voratum. Next base: position 457,615 of record CAUJNA010000003.1, read on the forward strand.
CCGCTCAGCAGGTGAAGTGGGTCTAGCAGAGGATTGCAAAAACAGTCAGTTTTTTGCAAGCCCATACCAAGGGTTGTGAAGACTGATGGGTATTTTTTTGAAAAAAAAATAAAAAGAAAAAACAATCGGTGTTCCGTGGTAAATACCGATCCCTTTTCTAGATGATCGACGTCTCATACCCTGCAAAAAGGAAACGAGTATTGGGTGTAGGTAGATCTTTCAGCTTCCCCCCCAATAGGTGGCCCACTTGACTTCCCAGTAGCACTGGCCCTTTTTCCGGTTTTTTGTTGGAAGGGTTCCCAGGGCTCCTGAAAAGATACATGGCTGTGGCTCAAAATTAAACAGGAGGAGTTACGCAGGTTTTGGTCCATGTTCCCACTTGCCAGGGTTCCATTTTGGGGACCGGCTTTTTGAGCCACAGCCACATGTTGCATTTCCATTTGAAACATGTTTTCACCAAAAGAACGTTGGAAACCACCATTTACAAGGCAGGCAATGTTCATGGACATCCACTGGGCATCGTGGTTGGGATGCCGATGGATTGGAAGGCTCTGTTTTTTTTCAATTTTCTGTCTACAAGCGGGTGTTACAAGTGACACCATGCCTGTTTGTCACCTTCAAGCGAGATGATGATTGATTCCCAGACGCGAGGCTTTTTTTTTTAGTCCCCCCCGAAAATGGCCCGAAAAGAGAAAGGAATGACCGTGTTTATGTTGCTTTGCCTTTAGATCCAAACAAAAACAAAGCGTTCCCTTGAAACTTTGAGGCTTTGGAAATGGCCTTCAGCCTGTTCGCCTGGTGCAACAGTGCAACGCAAATGGCAAAGCAAACTTGACGCTCATTGGGTTATGGCGGCTTTGGTTTCCTTTTTTGCTGCCCCTAGGTGTTCTTGAAATTGGGCACCCCCTGGCCTGTCTTGCCCAGCCCAAAACTTGCTGGTGCGATAGGTGGGGACTTCCCCTTGGGGATGGTATCTGCGGGGCCCCAACTCATTCCCTAATCGAACCAGCAAGAAGAGAGGGTCCCCTCAAAACACTGCACACCCACAGGCCCACCCGTGAATATATCAGTTGTCCGAAGTGAATCGACCGGATCTGACCTTTTGCTGTTCTCATTTGGGGTTCAACCATTTTTTTGTCATGGCAACCCAAGATTTCCCATCCGGGGCTTGCGGGAGATATTCATTCCGCGGCTCCGGGGCGTTCGGCTTTCGGCGAAGTTCTACAACGGGCTTCAAAGAAGAGATCTGTTTTGTGGAAGTCTGGTGGGCTTGGATGTGACTGTGGGTTGTTTTGAGAGATACCCCGAAAAGCTGATTCCAAAAGATTGGGCACCCCTTTGTGGGGATCCCTTCAAGTCCTAACCCATGAACTTGACTGCCGTTGGGTTGGATCTTTAGACTTTAGCTTTTTGGGAAATCAAGGGGGGTTCCACTAAAGCCACAAAAAGTTAAACTTTTGGCAGAGGGGTCAACAGCAACCAAGTGAAGCCAAGACTAAGACCTTCCCACTTGTGGTAAAGGCCTTGAAAAAAGGGAGCTGGGGATCCCTACTTCGCTGTTCAGCCTGGTTAGGGTACCAAGGTTGCATGTTTACCACGCCTCTATCCCACCTAAAACCATGGTTCATTTGGATGCCCATGGCCCCATAAGGGTGCAGCCGCGGCCCTCAAATACCTCTTCGGACTGCCCCGTTCTTGAGGATCCGTCAGACCCAAACACGAAGGGAAACAGCAGCTGGTTTCTGACCAGAGCCATTCATCATGTGCCTGGAGTCTCCCGAACTGAACCCTAGGGGGGGCATGGCCCCATTTCAACCCCATTTTTCTGGGTGGCGAAGCCAGCCATCCGGTTCCTTAGCTCTTTAGCCTTTAAGTGTTTAGTGGTAGTTTCCGCATTGAAACCACTAAAAGTTAGTCACTTTTAGCGGGGGATGTGAGGACAGCTCAGTTTTGAAAGGGTCATGGAGGCTCCAGGTGGAGGCAACCCCTCAGAGGGGCTTCTACTTCACTTGTGGCATGCGACAGGCGCCAGCTCGACCAATGAAGGCGGGAAGGGGGAGTTGAGGCCGACGTTGCTGTTGTTTGGGTGTGTCTTTTTTGGGTGGCACCCCTTCTTTGGCTAGGTCCCCCAGTAGTGCCAACTTTCACCAACTTTTTTTGGTTGGGAGGCTTCCCCTACCAAAATAGACTACGGAAAAAAATAAGGAAAACAAAGCGGGTACCCGTATTCTAAGCTCCAAAACTGGAGGACCTAGTTGGGGTACGTGGCACAGGTGCGTGTTCCTAAGATTGGGGACGGCATCTTCGCGCAACAAGCTCAGTACGAATAAACCAAGAAAATACTAATTGGAACGCTGGGGTTGGGGGAATATTGGGAGAATGCTGGTATTCCAAGAAAATACGAAGGAATACTAGGGCAATACTCACTTCCTGAGTTCATGAACTTTAAACTTTTTGGGTTTGGACCATTTTAGTGGCACATACAAAGTTTGGACTTTTCTGGGCCATCCACGCCAGTGAGGCAATACTGGCGGAATACTAGCATACAACTAGGGGTAAGAGAATGCTAAAGAAGAAAATACACGCAGCTTTGTTCCGGGCCCAGGCCTTGAACATATCTTTGTCCCCTGAGGTTAAGAATATGTTTTTCTTTCCCTGTTCAGTCTTTTTCCAGGGGATATATATATATATATGGTGCATTGCTTGGTGATTCCCAGCCATCCTCTTAGCTTTCAGTTGTGTTTAGTTGGTTTAGTGGTTATCAGAAAGCGGACAGCCCAGTAGCATCATTACCCAGGGAGTCCAAAGGCCTGAGTTACGGAGGCGGTTTAAACACGGAAGTTTTTTACGGCCTTGTTACGGGGTGTCTACGGCCGTTGACAAAAGGCCTAAGTTACTCAGGCCGAGGAAGCTCTGGGATTCTACACAAACCAACGTGGGATAGTTACGACCGCCCGAACGGATCCGAAAGCCGTAAGTTTCTGGGTAAAAGCCGGCGTTGGCATTTTTTTGCATGTACCAAAGCCCCGGAATCTGAACCTTGAGTTCCGATTTGTTTTCTTTTGGGCCTCTGGGCAAAAGGGGGGGGAGTTGCGAGCCATTTCCCTCGGAGCCTTCAAAAGCGGATTTTGGTCGTTTCATCTGAAACCGCCAGCAAAACGATCAACTTCTGAGTTGGGGAAATCCAGGCAGCCCCGGTGTTAAAGGGAATCCATTACTACTGGACGTATAGTTTTGGTTTCCTTATTTTTCCGATTTTGCCAGGGTTTTGTTTGCCTGCAACCGACATCCAATTGGAACCACTCCAGAAACCACCTGCCTGGACCCTGAACTCATAAAAAAGTTGGATTTCACAGGGGACACCACCATTTACAAGGCAATGTTCAGGTGTATAGTGTAAGGATCCCTAGAGTTCACCAACCAAAATGTTGGATTGCTATCACCCGTTTTTTAGTTGGAGTTTTGGAGGTTCCAGTTGCTTGGAAGTGCTGGGGCGGCTGGGGATCGTGGCGTGGCATAACTTTTTGGTTGAAATCAAGGGGGGGTTGCACTAAACCCACAAAAGGTTATTCACTTTTTGGTGAGGGGGCGTGACAGCGACCAAGAATGTTAGTTGGTGCAAGGTGGTTGGGTTTCGGTTCCCTCAAAGGCTTTTCCTGGTTTTTGGTTGGTTTAGTTGGGTTGCCCAGGCCGGGATAAGTGCCAGCGACATCGAAAAGAGCCACATTGAGCCTGGAGGGGTCAACTGGAACTTTCTCAAAATGGGATGTCGCCCCCCTTTGTGAAGTTGGTAGGGAATCAAAAGGAAACACCCAACCGTGTTTAGGGGACTCCCGTCTTCTGAGAAGCGCCAAACTCATGGCACAAGGTAAAATCAAGCTTAAATCGAACTGCCAGGGTTGTTGGCGGTTGGAGGGTTACCTCCAAAGCCAAAGACCGCGAGGGCTAGGCCGCTAGGCAAGGAAAGGTATCTTTCGCCAATGGCAAACCACGCCCAAACCCATGGCTCCTGGAGTCTCCACGATCCTTCAACAAATGGGTCCATGACCCCATCATTTGGGGTCATGACCAGCCATGTTTGGAGGGTCAGAAGGAGACTCCAGGTAGTGAAAACCCTGGTTTTTCAAGGTAATACCGATCCCTTTGGTAGTAGAGGGTCGACATGATACCAACTAAAAAAGGCCGGGTATTTGGAGTCGGGGGTGTAGTGCAGCCGTTCAGACCCCAAGGTTCTTCCCCAGAATTAGCTCTCCTTTTTTCGTTTTTGTTCTCCTTGCTTTTTTGGGGGGTCCATTTGTTTTCCACTAACCACCTGGACCCCCCCCTTTGTGTTGCCTTTGACCCAGAAAAAAGTGGTACACAGCCAGACAACAACCAAAAAAAACGGCCTCTTTTGGGGGTCCAGGCAGGCAAACAAACATGTACCTGGAGTCTCCATGACCCTTTAAAAATGGGGCCATTACCCAAAATAATGGGGTCATGGACCCATTTTTAAAGGGTCATGGAGACTCCAGGTATCTTGTTTGGGGGGGGGCGTTTTTTTTTTTTTTTTCGCTAGCCAGGCAAAGATCTCGTTTTCGCCTTCGATCTCCGTCCAGGCGAAGCCCCGCGGGCCGCCACCCAGCGAAGTGCTGACGCAGGTTTTGGTTTTTTTTGAGTCGTTTTGGTGTCCGAGGTCGGCCCTCTACTAAAAAGGGAGGTGGTTACCATGCAGAAAACCGAAACCGTTTTTGTCCAACCATACCCTTAAAAGTTGGTATTTGGAGTGGGTGTTTCTGGTCTGGGACTAGGTCCCCCAGCTAGGTGCCAACTTTTACACTTTCTTTTTTGGTTGGGAGATTCGGTTCCCCTGCTAAACTAGACCACAGAAAAAAAGTCGGTACCAACTTATTCTAGCCTCTCTATTGGAGGACCTAGGGGAGGTTTTGGAGGGGGTCATGTCCTGTTTTGGTTCCCGGAGCTTTCTCGGCCGTAACTTAGGCCTTTTGTCAACGGCCGGTTTCAACACCCGGTAAAAAGGCCGTAAAAAAAAAAAAAAAAAAAAAAAAAAAAAAAAAAAAGTGTTTCAACGGCCTCCGTAACTCCACGGCCTTTGGACTCCCTGGGGGACGTTAACATAGCGTTTCTGTAAAGGTCAGAAACTCGGCTTACCCCAAGTCCCAAAGACACAATGAATACATGGCTGTGGTTGTCACGAGCAATTGGCATCCCATTTTGGTAGGTGAATTCACCCAATGTAGTCGGGAGTTTAGTGGTTGGGATGACTGGGGCTACGATTTGGAGATTTTGACGTCATGGCCAAGTCATGTGGCCGGACTCCTGGAGGGTCCAGTTGTTGAGGCTCGGGTTTCGAACGACTGGGCCACAAATTTTTCAAGTGCTGACCGCAGGGTGCCTTAGACCTAGTTGGGAGTTCGGCTGAATTCAGTTCTTGGCCTGGGTTATTAAGGCTCCACTGCACTGTTCTTGGCATGTTTTTGTTGTTTGGTTCTGTTCATTTTTACTGGGGGTCTGCAAAAATCAAAGTTTTTTCGCTACCATACCAAGAGTAGAGATGTCCACCTTACCCAGAGCTTTCTCGGCCGTAACTTAGGCCTTTTGTCAACGGCCGGTTTCAACACCCGGTAAAAAGGACGTAGACACCCCGTAAAAAGGCCGTAAAAAACCTCCGTGTTTAAACGGCCTCCGTAACTCAGGCCTTTGGACTCCCTGGGTGAGATGCAATCATGAAAAACCTGGTGTGCCATGCATGTGTTTTTTTTTTTTTTTTTTTTCGGTAGACGGTCGACATGTTCTGTTTGAGAAAAAGAAAAGGGAACACGTGTATTCGATCACTCAGTATATGAATTATGCACGTTGATTCATGCGGAGTTTTTCTCCGAACTCCGCCGGAAAGCCGGACCTCGCGGATCGCGTTTCGCCGACCCGGGACTCCGCGACTCGCGGCTTCTTTTCATCCTCAGCCGGGCTCCTTAAACGATCTCCATGTTGCAACAATTTGAAACATGTTTTTTTCCACACCAGAATAAAGTTGGAAACCACCAGTTACAAGTTGCAATGTTCAGGTGTATCATGTAAGGATCCCTCAGCCGGGTGGGGCTCAAGAGATTCGAAGCCTGCTATAGTTGAGTCCCATGAAAAGCGTATCGAATAGTTTGACCTCGGTTTTCGGATTCACAGGTTTGCCGGTTCAAGTTCAATGGCAAAAGAAGCTTCCGGCGCCATGAAGGTGGATGTTCACTTGCCCAGTGGAGTTGGTTGCTCCATAGCAGTCTCACCAGAGACGCCCATCAGCGAGCTGAAGGCTGCAGCACAGCAGCATTTCCGGCGCCGCTTGAAGCTTATTGCGAAAGGCCAGCAGCTCGATTTGATGAGCACGCTGAGTGAGGCTGGCTTGCAACATGGGGATGTGGTGGATGTGGTTGTGAACCTTGGCAATCTGGCTGCCACTGATAGGGCGTTTGCTTTTCATGGGCATGGGCCCGGGGGCGAGGTTGTAGCCTGGGGTGATCCAGAGTACGGCGGGGACAGCAGCCAGGTGCAAGAGCAGCTGAGGAACGTTCAGCACATCCAAGCAACTGCCAGTGCTTTTGCTGCCATTCTTGAATCTGGCGCTGTTGTAGCCTGGGGTGATCCAGAGTACGGCGGAGACAGCAGCCAGGTGCAAGAACAGCTGAGGAACGCCCAGCACATCCAAGCAACTGATTATGCTTTTGCTGCCATTCTTGAATCTGGGGCTGTGGTGTCCTGGGGATATCCAGAATTCGGCGGAGACAGCAGCCAGGTGCAAGAGCAGCTGAGGAACGTTCAGCACATCCAAGCAACTCGTGGCGCTTTTGCTGCCATTCTTGAATCTGGGGCTGTTGTGACCTGGGGTCATCGAGCATACGGAGGGGACAGCAGCCAGGTGCAAGAGCAGCTGAGGAACGTCCAGCACATCCAAGCAACTGATGGAGCTTTTGCAGCCATTCTTGAATCAGGAGCTGTTGTGACCCGGGGTCATCGAGCATACGGAGGGGACAGCAGCCAGGTGCAGGATCAGTTGAGGAACGTTCACCACATCCAAGCCACTGGCGGTGCTTTTGCAGCCATTCTTGAATCTGGGGCTGTTGTGACCTGGGGCGATCCAGAACTTGGCGGAGACAGCAGCCAAGCGCAAGAGCAGCTAAGGAACGTCCAGCACATCCAAGCAACTCGCGAGGGTGCTTTTGCTGCCATTCTTGAATCTGGGGCTGTTGTGACCTGGGGTCATCGAGCATACGGAGGGGACAGCAGCCAGGTGCAAGAGCAGCTGAGGAACGTCCAGCACATCCAAGCAGCTGATGGAGCTTTTGCAGCCATTCTTGAATCAGGAGCTGTTGTGACCTGGGGTTTTCCAGGCTATGGCGGAGACAGCAGCCAGGTGCAAGAGCAGCTGAAGAATGTCCAGCAAATCCAAGCAACTGGCAATGCTTTTGCTGCCATTCTTGAATCAGGAGCTGTCGTGACCTGGGGTGATCCAGAAGATGGAGACAGCAGCCAGGTGCCAACGCAGCTGAGCAACGTTCAGCACGTCCAAGCAACTTGCGGTGCTTTTGCAGCCATTCTTGAATCTGGGGCTGTCGTGGCCTGGGGTGATCCAGAACTTGGCGGAGACAGCAGCCAAGCGCAAGAGACAGCGAATGCTGGGCTGCTGTAACTTCCCGCGGCCTTTTAGCATCCAAAGCGTTGCTCAGTGCGATGGAACGACCGCAGACCCAAGATGGAGCTGAGCTCTCCGTCATGTTTCATCATGAGACACTGTCGTCAAGAGGATGAAGAGGATGATGCGCAGGTAAAGATTGACATGGACCACCCCCTACTCCAAATATCCAGCCTTTTTCTAGGATATTTTCTGCAAAAACCTTTCGGGCTTCCATGGTAAATACCTCCTTTTTTGGGCAAAGACCTCCGTTTTCCATGGCAAAGACCTCCGTTTCCAGTAGAGGGTCGACATCATACCCTAGAAAAAGGAGGGGGGACATGGACCAGAACTGGAGCTGTGCTGAGGGTGGGTTGTGATAACAGACCCAGAGCTTCCTCGACCTGAGTAACTTAGGCCTTTTGTCAACGGCCGGTGTTTAAACGGCCTCCGTAACTCAGGCCTTTGGACTCCCTGGGTTAGTTGTTGGTAACCTGACTTACGTTGTTGGTTCCACGGGCTTTTGGGAAAATAGTTCAGGGTGTCCGAGCCATGTCCCTGTTTACCTCCAAAAGTGGCGATCGGGATGGAACCCACCGGTAACTCAGCTGTTCAGTGGCACCGATTATTTGTCCTTTTTTTTTGGTGGCTGCCCCACTAAAAATGGTCTTCCCAAAAAAGGGTTCCCGTTTTTTCCAGGGGCACTGAACAACTGAGGTAAATTGGCAGGTTTTTTGGGGGAAATCTAAAGGCGACCTTCCTGCATAGCCCACTGAAAGTTTTTTTCCCCGGGGAGTTGACCCTGTCAAAGGTGGGTTTTTGCACCCAGGCCAACCACCGGGTAACGCACATCCGCATCTTTAAGAGGGCTTCCGAATCCGGGAAGTCAACAAGTCAACCACCCTTAAGGCTCCCTTGGGGTCCAAAAATGGTTCGCCCTGCAAAAAAAAACACGTTTTTGTTGTTCCTGGTTGACCAGAACAGGGGTGGCCCATGTTCAGGTTGGCTTCCCATTGCTTCGTTTTGTCAATCCCTGAGTTCTTGGACGTCATTGGCCCATTTTCGTGGCAAAAAGGTTTGCCTGGATCTACCAACTCAGCGGAAACTTCACCTGCCACTCCTGGAGATAACTCCGGAGAACGGGCAAAAAAAACAACGAGAACTCCTAAAAATAACTCCGGAGAACGGCAAACAAAAACCCGAGAAGTCCGCCCGGAGACGGAGGACCCAGGGTGTTTTGTTGGGCCCATCCACTCCGTGGGGAGTGATGCAAACACACGGCGCCTACTTTCGCGGGGCCCACGGGGAGCTTTCCCAAAAAGTCCAAAGGCCGTTGAGTTACGGAGGCCGAAAAAAACACACCCAGAGCTTCCTCGGCCTGAGTAACTTAGGCCTTTTGTCAACGGCCGTAAACACCCCGTAAAAAGCCCTCCGTAACTCAGGCCTTTGGACTCCCTGGGACGGGTTGGTTTTTTACGGCCTTTTTACGGCCTTTTTACGTCCTTTTTACGGCCTTTTTTACGGGGTGTGTACGTCCCCAGGGAGTCCAAAGGCCTGAGTTACGGAGGCCGTTTAAACACGGAGGTGTTTTACGGCTTTTTTACGGGGTGTTTACGTCCTTTTTACGGGCTTCCTGGGACCCCATATGGCCGTTTTTTTTGGTCATACGCCTTTGACCGAAAAAATGGCCATACAGTGTTTTACGGCTTTTTTTCAACAACATGTCGAACAAATATGGGTTTCATACGGGTGATTTACGCAAATGACCGAAAAATCATGGCCATACGGGCAAATACGGCCAAATACGGGAGTTTGACCAAAAAAAACAGCCATACGGGGTGCCAGGTTGTTACGGCCTTTTTACGGGGTGTCTCAAAGGCCGTTGACAAAAGAAAGGCCTAAGTTACGGCCGAGGAAGCTCTGGGTTTCTGAAGAAATCGGATCCACGGGAAGGGGCTGTTTAGAGACGCGATCTGAAACCAGGGGCCTGCTCGCTGGGTTGTTCGTTTGGTTCTGCTCGTTTTTGGGTTCTTTTGTTGGGCTTCAAAAAACGCACTCGGTTGGTTGCAAGCCCAGAACCGATTGGGTTGTAAAGTTGTAATTGCTTACATCCCCATTGCCTTGGTCTTGTGGTGGAAACCATTCTAGAGATCGGATTGAAGTAGGGACAGCTCAGCCATAGAAGCAGCTTTCGCCGGCCTTTTTCGTGGGGTTTTTGGGAAGGCTCAGTGCAGGTGCTAGCTTCAAGTGACCTCAGTTCCTTGACTTCGCACTGTTTGGGAAGCCCACCCCCTAAACACACCCTCGAAAAATGGTACCCCCTACTCCGAATACCCGTTTTTTTTGGGGCTTGATGTCGACCCTCTACTAAAAAAGGCGGTATTTACCATGGAAAACCGATCGGTTTTTCAACAATACAAACTAAAAGAAGTGGGTATTTGGAGGTTACCGGGGGTGCGTTTGGGGGAAACCGGGGGTGTTTGGGGGGTGTCCCTTGCGAAATGTGTGACATGCACCGTTTTGTGGCCCGTTGCTGGGTCCACTGGATCGGAGGACCCCGTTTGACTTGCTCGGGGGTCCCGGGCTTCCAAATCTTCTTACCCCGTAGACTTTGAATGATGGTTTTCCGGCTGGTTTCCCGTAAAACCACGTAAAACCACAAAAGATGGGAGGTACCAACTCCAAAAATAGCCGGCCTTTTAAAAGGGAGGTATCAGTTGTCGACCCTCTACTAAAAAAGGGATCGGTATTTACCGTGGAAACCCGATCCGATCGGTTTTTCCAAAAATACCCTGGACCCAGGTTTTTCAACAAAAATACCAACTAAAAGAAGTGGGTATTTGGAGTACTATATTGGTTTGTTCCACTTAGGACCAACTTACCCTACTTATAAGTTACTTAACATCAACTTATGTTAAGTCGGTTATAAGTTACTTACGACCAACTTAGACCGAGGTTATAAGTAAGACCTAAGTAGGTTTCTTTTGGGTCGCTTTTCTGTTTTTAGAGGATGGGCTTTTATACCCGGAGGTCACACGAAAGAGTTTTGTTTGGTTCAACTCAGGAAGGACAGCGCCTTTTTTTAGCAGCTCTCGCCTTTTTTTTTTCGCGCAGCGAATTTCCAGCGCGATGTGCTGGGTTGCAGGTCTTCATGCAAATACAGATTCTAGTGCAAGCAAATTACAGTGGCGCCGTCATGACGCCACGCCGCAGGCTTGAAGCAGGTAGACACCAAGCGGGCGGGGACATGGTCCTCGCGGTCTAGCTGTCTCCAGGTTGTGCCCCAGGGCTGCTGCGCGAGGAAGACCAGCGGGGTCAGCGCAAGGCGGAGGCTTCCATCGCCTCCCGCAACGAAGTACTGCGCGACGCAGCCTTGCCGCCTGTCTGACGAAAGCAAAAACTCGCCGGCCCGGACACGCGCAGGCGAGCATGCTGCGGCGGAAGCCGACAACATGAGAGAGCTCTCGCCCAGCTTCGCGCGGAGTCGCGCGGAGGCCGGGCGGATGGGGGGTAGCAGGCGCCACCCAGGTGTCATGCCACACTGCGCGGCAGTATCAGCAGTAATAGATATCAGGCGAGGTAGAAGAGCCTTTTGAAAGGCCTCCCTGTCACCCAGCCGAGCCTTTTGCCTATCGACATTCCCGTGGGCCTTCATGGCCTGATGTTTTTTCTCGTGCAGCGAGCAATCCGGGACGAATATAGCGATGGAAGCCGGCATGTGCATTCGCGCGTGGTGCTTGGGCTTGACTTCGTCTGGGCCCCAAGCGCGATAGAAGGCTTCCATGTGGAGACTTTGCGAGACATCTAGAAACTCCGCGTCTCCACGGGTCAAAACGCGGCCGCAAGCTTGCAGCTGCCGCAGCTCTCCACAGCACTGCAGTAGCAGGGAGAAGCTGTGGAGAAGAGCTTCAGCATCGGCATCGTCTCTCAGGAGAACGAACAAGTAATAAAAGAGCAGAAAGACCAGAGGCCTCGTTTGATTCCCGTTGCCCTTGAAGAGACCTGGTGCCCAAATCTTTTCGTGGAAGATCGCCTTCATCCAGTACGTGGCGCGGGCGGACTCGTTTGGGCGCAGCCATTTGGAGGCCAAAGCGCATCCCAGCAGGTCCGCTGGAGTAATGCCGCGGGTTCCCAGATAGTCCATGGCCAGGCCGCACTCCCAGCTGGCGCAGCCGTTCGCATAGTACGTGTGGAGTAAGTCTACGGTCGCAGCACTTGGCGGGAGTCGACACCTCAGCCGCGGGTTGAACATGAGGCCCGACTCGACGCGGTTCAGCCCCAGCGCCATTGAGCGAAACTTAATGTCCTGCTTGTTTGTTAGCGCCAGAAGTTCATCCGCTAAGCGGAAGAAGACCCGGTCACTGACTCCCAAGAACTTTTCCCGGCGCCACTCGTGTAGTTCTACGAGGTTGGGCGCTGACAGACCGTGACCCTTGCGCACCACGTTCCGGCACGAGATGCACGGGACAGTGCCAGCCGCGCCCTTGAGCCCGAAGATAAGCCGGATAGCATCGTGATCCGCCATGAGTGCGGATCGTTGGCCGATCCGCACCCACCGCGGGCCCTCCGGCAAAGCCACAGGAAAACCGGCCAAGTGGCTAGGCGCGTGGATTGCGTCCAGGAGCAGGCTCGCTAACGCGCTGAGCCCTCCAGTGATACGGTCGATGTCCGCTTTCTGCGCCGCGCGCAATGTGACCCAGGCCGGCTCCGCTCGAATGCAATCGCGCAGATTTTTGAAGCTGACCCAGGGAGTCCAAAGGCCTGAGTTACGGAGGCCGTTTCAACACGGAGGTTTTTTACGGCCTTTTTACGGGGTGTTTACGTCCTTTTTACGGGCTTTTTACGGCCTTTTTACGGGTTTTCTACGGCCGTTGACAAAAGGCCTAAGTTACTCAGGCCGAGGAAGCTCTGGGTGAAGTAGAAGCCAGTATTTTTTTTGCGTGACTTGATGGCAGCTAAGACGTTTCCACATGCGACCTCGTCGCAATAGACAACGGGCTCGGGCTCCAAGATGGCCGCGGCCGCACCCTGGCACCGGGCCAACGCGGCGCCCCACTCCGGACTCTCGCGAGCTAGCCTCTGGAGGCCCCGCTGCACGTTCAAGACAGCGACGCGAATGGCCGAGCGGCAACTCGCGCCAGTCGCAGCAGTCCAGCCAGCACGCGTAGTACGCCGTAATATCTTTTTTGCAGGCGGATGTGGCTGGTGCCTTCTGGGCTTCGCCCCGAAAGTGAGTGGCGGCACCCCGCCATATCTGAATCTTGGCCGCGTCAGAGGCGCCCCGTATCTTCAAGCACTTTTGAAAGGCCCGCGTATCAGCTGCTGACGCAGACCTCGCTCGCTTCGCCGCCATAAACCGGCGCGCACGGACAGGCCGAGAAAAAAAAAGACACCCAGTCTTGAGCCAAGTATATATATATATGTATGACTTATATAGTGCGATATATAGACTGGTTCATGTATGTATATCTAGCGCTCACAGTCCGAACTATAGAACGCATTTTTTCTTCTGAATGTGTCGCGCGCAGTCCCGGGCTGGCTGCCTTGCATGGATTCCTATTAAGGCGTCGAGAGCACCGCGCGCAGTATATACATGTGCGCCGCCTGGCGCTGTATATACAAAGGCGCATGCCCCAGCCCCCGAACGCCGCGGGCCTGTGTCGGAACACCCCCCCCCGAACATGCGCGAAGCGCGTGGCTCACTTGCGGACAGCCCGGGCCCTCCTGGCCCTGCCCTTTGGCGCGGGAGGCGAAGACGGCGCCTGCTCTTTGTTGCGACGCTGTTCCTTGATGCGGCGACGAGCGCTCTTCAACAACTCGCCCCATGCCGCCTTCCGGACCTTCAGGTCCGCGAGAACGAACGGCAAGTCCGCGAGCGGCACGCCCGCGCCCCGGGTGGCTTCCCGCAACGCCAAGAGCTCGGCGCAGGCCTTCTGCCAAGCGGAGGCTTCCGACTCTGCGCGCCGGAGAGCCTCTGCCTCATCCTCCGAGACGTCCGCTTCCGCCGTGCCGTCCTTTTCGACACATGGAAGCTGCTTCAGCACGGTCGGCACGGCTTTGCAGAAGGGAGTGACAATGCTCAGGGCCTTGGCGGCCAAGTCCACCTTGACCTGATTCTTTTTGTCGGCCTTGGCCTTCTCAGCTTCCACTGCCTTCTGCGTGCGCTTGGCGACTGCTTCGGGCTTGTCGCCTGACTTGGCCTCTTTCGCAGGGCGACCCGTGGCCAACGACTCGACAGCCACGTCCAGTTCGACGGCGGGCCCGTCGTCCTGGTCAAGCCCGGAGTCCAGCGCCGCCGACTTGCGCTTCTGATTTTTTTCTCCCGCAGAGCCTTCTCGAGCTCGCAGATCTTTTCCTCTGCCTTGCGGTGAACTTATCGTGGTCTTCAAACGGGCACGACTCCACTGCCGGCCGCTCCCAGCCGCGGGCCAGCCAGACCGACAACGGCAGGCGCTCTGCCTCCACGGCGTGCTCCTGCTCCGTTATGTGCTGGCTCACGAGGCGCGACAAGAGATTGCTGCGCACAGTCTGCCAGGTATAGCGGCCAGCGAGAGGAGCCTCCCACTTCTGGAAGAACGTGGCGCGATCTTCTAGACTCATGCCCTGCACCGGGGTCTGCCCGACGTTCCTGTAGAGCGTCGTCTGCAGCGACAGGCAGCAGCGGCATGTGAACGTCTTAACCTTATGGCGGCCAGCCGCATCCGCCGGCATCTCGAGCTTGCAGATCTGACAGAGCAAGGGCTTTGGTGCTTCGGCTGCTTCGGGCTGGGCCGGCTGAGCCGCGCTGGGCGGGGATGCGTGCATGGCCCGTATATACGCAGCCGCAAGAAAAGCCTCGTTTTCTCCTTTGAGAACCGCAGCTTGCGAAAGACACAAGAATGTAGGTTTTTGCCCGCAGGCCGATAAGCGGGCCGACTCCGGGCCGACATGCGAGGAATGCCATGGTTCATGCGACGTACGCGGGCCGACGCAGGCCGACACGAAAATCTAATAAAACCATACGTTTTTTGGGCGGGCCGACGCCGGGCCGACGACTCCCCCACTGCCGGATTTTAAAAAAACAACCACGGGCCGACAAAGGCCGACACGTGGCCGACACCCCCCCTTTTTTACAAAAACCAAGAAAATCATGCCTGCCCCAGGAAAAAAACTTTAAAAAGGAACCATTTCCCTTCCCCCACCCCTCCCCCCCCGACCCTTAGCGCCTTTCTTTTCTTCCCTCTTTTCTCGTCCCGCGCGCGCCGGGGCCGCGGTCTGGCCGCACCCTTGCACAAGAGCCGCGGTGTGGCCGGAGAACCCCGCGCGAGCACCCCTCAGCGCAGGAGCTGCCGCAGGGTGGCCTCCCACATCTCTGCCACCAGCTTGCTCCTTGCGGCTGCCGCGCCTCCCGAAGCCGAGTTTTAGAAGGAGGCGGCGGCGGCGGAGGCCCCTTCCGAGGATTGTCCCGAGGACTGTCGGGAGGCGGAGAGGAGCTCTCACGCCGCTGCTTCCTCTTGTGCTTCTTCTCCCGCGGGAACGGCCGGGATTCGGGAAGCTCTTCCTTGACGCGCGGCGTGAGCTCCTGCTTCTTTTCTTTCTTCTCCTTCTTTTCTTTCTTCTCCCTCTTCGGCGGGGGAGCCTCCTCAGAGGTTGGCTCATACCCCTCAGCGCGCAGCTCCTCCGGGCTCTCCCTCTCCTCCTAGGCCCAGAGGGCCTCTCACTCCCTGGCGCGGGAGTCAAGACCACGCCCAGCCTCGAGCTTTCTTTTTCCCCCTCCGAGCGCGGCGGGGTCAGCGGCGAAACCCCCCCTCGACCGGCGCCAGGAGATCTTCGCGCTTCTCCGAATTTGCCGGAGCTGTGACGCCAGCTTCCGGCACCGCCGCGAGGCCAGCCGCGTCAGCCTCCTCGCCGGCGGTGTCTTCGCCCAGCACAGCGGGCGCCACGGGGCCTGCCCCCATGGGCGCGTCCCCGGGCTCCGACGAGCTGTAGGAGCTCGTCGAGGACGCCATGGACCTGGCAGGGACGTATATATGCGGACGACATGTGCATGCGTGTGCGCGTGTGTCTATATATTTAAAGAGATATATATATATATATGTATGTATTGCGTTTACGTGTCTATGTATGTGCGTGTGTCGTGCGACGGCGACCGCAGCCAGCACGTCTTCCACTGGCGCGAGCGGCGGCCACAGCCAGCGCTCACAACCTGCGAACCTCGGACGGCGACCGAAGCCAGCGCGTCCGCCAGCCGGCGCAAGGACGGCGACCAAAGGCCAGCTCGACCTGCGGCCACTGGGACGGCGACCGAAGCCTGCGCGTCTGTGAGCGGCGACCGAGGCCCGCGCGCTCACTCGTGCGTGTGGGCGGCGACCGAGGCCGACGCGCCCTTGCCGCACGGGCGGCGACCAAGGCCAGCGCGCCCGTATTTGCTCGACATATAAATATATAATATATATACATATATGTGGGATATATATATATACACATATACGCACACAATTATATATAATCTGTTTCGCGTGTCTTCCGATTTGCGCATGCACGCGTGTGTGCGCGCAAACGCCTGCAACAAAAAAACCCGGCCTCCGCCGGGCTGGCTCCTGCCAGTGCTATAGCGGTTCCGAGCCAAACGGCAGCGGGGTTCACTTCAGGCAAACATATATACATTTATTTTTCTATAAAAAAACGGAACGAACAAAAGAGCCCTGCGATTATATGCGACAGCAACGATATGTGGGGCAGCCCCCCGGACCGCTTCGAATCTATATATATATATATATATTTTCGCGAAGTGTCTCGGCTCACGCAACGCATCGATGCGCAACATGCCCTCACACGTCGAGGGCGCTCACTGAACCTTGCGGAGACCTCTTTTTATCCAGCAGCTAGGGCAGCAGCCGGGTCTGTTGCGACATCCGCCGCAGCCCTCCGGCTTGCGGAGCAAGCACTGCCGTTCCGTGATCTCGGGCAAGCCGCGACCGGCGGACGGCGGCTTAGACTGAGCCTTCGCCTTTGCAGCCGGACGCTTCAAGTTAGCGCTTACGTCCTTCGCCTCCCTCGCCGCTGGGCGTTTCATGCCGCGGCTTGCTTCCTGGTGATTCGGGTCGTGGCTCGCCGCCGGGCGCTTCAGCTCCAGCTTGGCTGCCGGGCGTTTCAGCTCGTGCTTCGCCGCTGGTCGCGTCATCCCACGACCCTGCAGCCCTTGCTCTGGGTCGGCTTTGTTCTTGCGACTTGTGGCAGGCAAGCCTGCCTTCTTGCGCAGGGCGGCTTCCATTTCATGAACCCGGTCTTCGGCCGATGCCTCAGCGCTGCCTGAGGCTATCTCTGCTGCGCCCTCGACAGGGCCTGCCTGTTTAGCTTCCTGCGCTGATGGCGCGCTGAGGCTGATAGCCAGCGGCTGAGGGCTCGGTGCGGGCTGTGTCGCCGGCCCTTCCAACTCTTGGCCAAGGCCCAAGCGGGAGCTTGAACATAACGTGCGCTGACTGTCCGTCAGCGCCAAGCTTTCCGTGGTCGCCCTTCGCGGCACGCTTGGCCCTGCCGCTGCTCCAGCGTTCGAAAAAATCTGCAGGTTGCGCAGCAAAGGGGGCGACTGCGTGTGGCCGCTACTACACCCTGTCAGCGCGCTAACCAAAGCCTGCAGCCCAGCCTGCACTGGCGCCACCCCTTGCTGCTACGGTCTGATGCGTGGATCGTAGTGGCACGCGGGCTGCGCATGCTACAAGCTGTCCTTCAGAGAATGGTCGCCCGGCCGGCCGAGGAGGCCTCGGCCCAGGGATGTCTTCGACGAACTGGCGCTGCATATCTGCTTGCTGGCAAGGCCTCCCAATCGCCTGGCAGACCGGTGAGCCACGTTGCTGGCTCATGGTGATGCCTTTGAAGCTGTTTTTTGATCTTGGACCAACACTGCTTCAAAGTTTGCACATGCAGGTGCATATTGTACGCATCTGCGTTGCCTTCCAGCAAGCCAAGCGTTGCGGACAGGTATCCAAAAGTCCCCTCGCTCGGTGTGCGCAAGCCCAAAAAAAAGGTGCGCGTCAACATGTGCTCTGCCCTAGACCGCGCAGATGCCATGTTCCGCAGCGCTTGCCAGTCCGATGCGAAGAGGAAACGATCCAGTCGGCTATAGTCCTGCGCCGCCCTGCGGGTCTTCGGCGCTGCGGCCTCGCGAGTTCGTATGGCATGAAGTATCATATTCCGCTCCTCCGCCGAAAAGCCCAGTGGGTCCGTCGAAAGCTCGGCGGCAACTTGGTCCACCTCTTCTGGCTCGACAGGGGTGGACGCCAGAAGCGTGACCAGCGAACGCATGTGCTCTGCGCGATCGGTGGGCGCTTGCTCTGCCATGTGCTGGAGGCTTCGAGCCATTGCCGTCACTGCTGCTTGGGCCATGGGATCGACTCAGCGGGCGGTCTATATATGTTATCCACCGTGGAGCCCAAAAGTTGCTGCGGTCGGTCGCGCGAGCCACAGATGTACTTTCACACGTTTGGAGCGTAAATGAGATGTGACCGGATGGCGCGACATGTGCGAAAAAAAAGGAGGACGTAAGTCGAACCTAAGTCGAGCCTAAGTCGAACCTAAGTCGAACCTAACTTGTTTGACTACACTTAAGCTAAGTCGGGTAAGTGGGACCTAACTAACTTACGGCTGACTTAACTTCGAGTTATACTTAGGTACTACTTAGGGTTCCACTTAACCAACTTATAACCCATGTTACCTAACTTATAACCTATGTTATAAGTAGGGTAAGTCGACCCTAAGTTGACCAAGACAATATAGTAGGGGGTACATTCCCAAGAATCTTTTGCTTGGGACCAGGCGCAACAAGACCACTAGCATTTTGCAACCCAAGCGTTTGGCTTAATCTGGAGCTTGCAACCCATCAAGATCGAGGGCATAGCTGTCAAGCTTGGGGGAAGAAGAAACAAAAATAGGTCCGAAAGCTCAAGCTCAGACGAAAAGGGAGGAATTGAGAGACAGTTGCAAAGGGTCTCCTCCAAATTTCGTTTACATTGTATAGTGGCTTCAGAATGAAATCCAAGCTGGACATAATTTTGCCTGCTTACAGTAGATGCGGGCCAAGGTTGGTGTGTAGACAAGTTTGGCGATCCCAAATTCCTCGCAAGCAGGTTGCGACCAGTGCCTGCTGTAAGGTTTGTTTGTGTTTTACCGGTTGGGCATGTTCACAGTTCCAAGCATAGTCAAGCGCCCAACAATCTAAGCGCCAACTTACATACCCCAAATGGACATACCACGCCTATAGACCTTATATCAAGGATGGTTTTGGAGGTACGCACCCTGTATAAACCCATGTACAACCGTATAACCAAGCAGTTTTGGGGTATGCCCATTTAGGGTATGCAAGTTGGCCCTGAGATTTTTCTTCAGGCTCACTAGACAACTGCGCTGGAGTAATTGTTCGCTGGCATTTTCAGCTGAACTTCAGTTACGCAGTGCTTGGTTCAGCTGGAAGGGTCCTCACAGATAGTTCAAGAGTGACGGATTTTTCTTACAGTGTGTTCAAGGAATTGGGACCCTCGCTATGTAGTTACACATCAATTCAAAAAATGCTCTCAAACTTGTAGGCAAGTTGCCGAGTCTTTGGCAACTTGAATGCACCCAGAGGGACTTTCCTGTGCCATGAAGGTGGGTGTTCACTTGCCCAGTGGGAATGGTTTCTCGGTGGAAGTCTCACCGGCGACGCCCATCAGCGAGCTGAAGGCTGCAGCGCAGCGGCATTTTCAGCGTCGCTTGAAGCTCACTGCGAAAGGCCAGCACCTCGATTTGACGGCCACGCTGAGCGAAGCAGGGTTAAGAGATGGGGACGTGGTGGACGCGGTTGCGCAGCTTGGCAAGTTGGCGGCAAATGCAAACGAGTTCGCTTGGCATAGCCACGGCAGCCAGGTTGTGACTTGGGGTCAAGCATACTCTGTCGCAGACAGCAGCCAGGTGCAAGAGCAGCTGAGGAACGTCCAGCACATCCAATCGTCAAGTAGTTTCTTTGGTGGTGCTTTTGCTGCCATTCTTGAATCTGGAACTGTTGTGACCTGGGGTGGTCGAGAAACAGGCGGCGACAGCAGCCACGTGCAAGAACAGCTGAGGAACGTCCAGCACATCCAAGCAACTCACGTTGGGGCTTTTGCTGCTATTGTCGAATCTGGGGCTGTTGTGACCTGGGGTAGTCCACAC
Organism: Effrenium voratum; assembly: GCA_963377175.1. Classification (NCBI taxonomy): domain Eukaryota; class Dinophyceae; order Suessiales; family Symbiodiniaceae; genus Effrenium; species Effrenium voratum. The sequence goes on from CAUJNA010000003.1 coordinate 477,440, forward strand.
CATGGCGGAGACAGCAGCCAGGTGCAAGAGCAGCTGAGGAACGTCCAGCACATCCAAGCAACCGAGCGTGCTTTTGCAGCTATTCTTAAATCTGGTGCTGTAGTGACCTGGGGTGATCCACACTATGGTGGAGACAGCAGCCAGGTGCAAGAGCAGCTGAGGAACGTCCAGCACATCCAAGCAAATCGCGCTGGTGCTTTCGCTGCCATTCTTGAATCTGGGGCTGTTGTGACCTGGGGCGATCCAAAATATGGCGGAGACAGCAGCCAGGTGCAACAGCAGCTGAGGAATGTCCAGCACATCCAAGCAACTAGTCGTGGTTTTGGTGGTGCTTTTGCTGCCATTTTGGAGTCTGGGGCTGTTGTGACCTGGGGTCGGGCACAAAGTGGCGGAGACAGCAGCCAGGTGCAAGCGCAGCTAAAGAACGTCCAGCAAATCCAAGCAACTAGCTTAGCTTTTGCTGCCATTCTTGAATCTGGGGCTGTTGTGACCTGGGGTGATCCACACATTGGCGGAGACTGCAGCCAGGTGCAAGAGAAGCTGAAGAACGTCTTGCGCATTCAAGCAACTGCCGGTGCTTTTGCTGCGATTACTGAATCTGGGGCAGTTGTGACCTGGGGTGATCCAGACCGTGGCGGAGACAGCAGCCAGGTGCAAGAGCAGCTGAGGAACGTCCAGCACATCCAAGCAACCGAGCGTGCTTTTGCTGCCATATTGGAGTCTGGGGCTGTTGTGACCTGGGGTGAGGCGCAATACGGTGGAGACAGCAGCCAGGTGCAAGAGAAGCTAAAGAATGTCCAGCACATTCAAGCAACCGAGCGTGCTTTTGCTGCCATTCTTGAATCCGGGGCTGTTGTGACCTGGGGTCCGGCGCGACACGGCGGAGACAGCAGCCAGGTGCAAGAGCAGCTGAGCTTGTAATGTGGTACTGTTGTAACATAGACGTCACAGATCTGGGCGCTGAAATGCTGCCGAAAGAAGGGGAAATCCAAAGTGTCGTCTGGGAATTTGTTTTTATATAGAGAGACGAAACAACTTCCCCAGAATCAGTTCCCCTCTTTATTCTTGCTTTTTTGGGGTCCCCTTTGTTTTCCTCTAACCAGGCAAACATGTTTTTTTGCTGGGGTCCTAATTCCAGCCAAGAAAATTGGTGCGAAACCAATGCTTTACTGTTGGCAGGTGTTTAGTTGTTTCTAGATTTGGGGGCTGCAAAAGTCAAAGTTGTTTGCTACCATAGCGAGGGTTGCAAAAAGGGTATGCACACTCAGATGTCGACCCTCTACTAAAAAGGGAGGTGTCCGTGGAACACCGAAACCGGTTTTGTCCAACAATACCCTTAAAAGTGGGTATTTGGAGTGGGTGTTTTGGTTTGGGACAACCAGGAATCGCCCTCAATTGTTCAACCAAAACAACCAAAACAGGACATGCTGACGCCCCTCCAAAACCTCCCCTGGGTCCTCCAATAGAGAGGTTAGAATAAGTTGGAACCCGATTTTTTTCTGTAGTCTATTTTAGCAGGGGAACCCTCCCAACCAAAAAAGCTAGGGTACTACTGGGGGACCTACACCTGGTGGAGGGCCCGTCCATTTTCCAGAAAGGACACCTGAGCCACGTGCTCAAAACCTGGGTAGATGAAGGTTAGTAAGGGACGATCCCAACCAGTCCTGTACATGGTTCTGGGTAGACCATTTTAGTACCGATCGGTTTTGATTGCGACTCACCTGTCGTCAGGACGTGAAAACATAGCGTTTCTGTAATCAGAAGCTCGGCTTAAGTCCCAAAGTGAGGGACGCCAATGAATAACTGGCTGTGGTTGTCAAAACCAATTGGCATCCCATTTTGGGGTAGGTGAATCCACCACCCAATTTAGTCGGGAGTTTAGTGGAGATTGGGATGTTCACTTGGGGTACGATTTGGATTTTGAAGTCATGGCCAAGTCATGTGGCCCTGATTTGTTCAATGGTGCTCCCGCAAAATGGTCGGACTCTTGGGAGGGTCCAGTTTTTGAGGGTCGCGGATACTGCAGTTGGCATTGTTTCTGGTTTGAAAGGACACCCAAACGTAAAGCCGAAGCCATGCTCGGGGTTTCGAACAAAGACTGGGCCACAAATTTACAGTGCTGACCGCAGGGTTCCGCCTTAGACCCACTTGGGAGTTCGGCTGAATTCAGTTGTTGGCAACCTGGGTTATTACCCAAGGCTCCACCTTAGTTGTTGGTAACCTGACTTACGTTGTTGGTTCCACGGGCTTTTGGGAATATAGTTCAGGGTGTCCGAGCCATGTCCCTGTTTACCTCCAAAAGTGGCGATCGGGATGGAAACCACCGGTAAATTGCAACAGTTTTTTTTGGGGCGAAATCTAAAGGTGAACTTCCTCGGCCGTAACTTAGGCCTTTTGTCAACGGCCGTAGACACCCCGTAAAAAGGCCGTAAAACACCTCCGTGTTCAAACGGCCTCCGTAACTCAGGCCTTTGGACTCCCTGGGTTCCTGCATAGCCCACTGAAAGGTTTTGTTTTTCTCCCCCGGGGAGTTGACCCTGTCAAAGGTTAACCATTGGTTTTGTCACCCAGGCCAACCACCGGGCAACGCACATCCGCATCTTTAAGAGGGCTTCCGAATCCGGGAAGTCAACCACCCTTAATGCTCCCTTTCAAAAATGGTTCGCCCTGCAAAAAAACACGTTTTTGTTGTTCCTGGTTGACCAGAACAGGTGTGGCCCCATGTTCAGGTTGGCTTCCCATTGCTTCGTTTTGTCAATCCCTGAGTTCTTGGACGTCATTGGCCAAATTTCGTGGCAAAAAGGTTTGCCTGGATCTGCCAACTCAGCGGAAGCTTCACCTGCCACTCCTAAAAATAACTCCGGAGAACGAGAAAAACAACCGAGAACTCCTAAAAATAACTCCGGAGAACGGCAAACAAAAACCCGAGAAGTCCGCCCGGAGACGGAGGACCCAGGGTGTTTTCTTGGGCCCATCCACTCCGTGGGGAGTGATGCAAACACACGGCGCCCACTTTCGCGGGGCCCACGGGGAGCTTTCCCAAAAAGTCCAAAGGCCGTTGAGTTACGGAGGCCGAACAAAAACACGCCCAGAGCTTCCTCGGCCGTAACTTAGGCCTTTTGTCAACGGCCGTAAACACCCCGTAAAAAGCCCTCCTTAACTCAGGCCTTTGGACTCCCTGGGACGGGTTGGTTTTTTTACGGCCTTTTTACGGCCTTTTTGCGTCCTTTTGTGCGGCCTTTTGTGCGGCTTGTCTATTTGTGCGGCCTTTTTACGGGTGTTGAAAAAGGCCGTTGAGCAAAGGCCTACGGCCGAGGAAGCGGGTTTCTGAAGAAATCGGATCCAGGGGCTGAAACGCGGGGCCTGCTCGCTGGGTTGTTCGTTTGGTTCTGCTCGTTTTCGGGTTCTTTTGGGCTTCAAAAAACGCACTCGGTGGGTTGCAAGCCCAGAACCGATTGGGTTGTAAAGCTGTAATTGCTTACATCCCCATTGCCTTGGTCTTGTGGTGGAAACCATTCTAGAGATCGGATTGAAGTAGGGACAGCTCAGCCATAGAAGCAGCTTTCGCCGGCCTTTTTCGTGGGGTTTTTGGGAAGGCTCAGTGCAGGTGCTAACTTCAAGTGACCTCAGTTCCTTGACTTCGCACCGTTTGGGAAGCCCACCCCCTAAACACACCCTCGAAAAATGGTACCCCCTACTCCGAATACCCGTTTTTTTTGGGGCTTGATGTCGACCCTCTACTAAAAAAGGCGGTATTTACCATGGAAAACCGATCGGTTTTTTCAACAAAAATACCAACTAAAAGAAGTGGGTATTTGGAGGTTACCGGGGGTGGGGTGCGTTTGGGGGAAACCGGGGGTGTTTGGGGGGTTTCCCTTGCGGGGTGTGTGACATGCACCGTTTTGTGGCCCGTTGCTGGCCTGTCCACTGGATCGGAAGGACCTTCTCGCTACATTCCCAAGAATCTTTTGCTTGGGACCACCAGGCGCAACAAGACCACTTGTATTTCGCCCCAAGCGTTTGGCTTAATCTGGAGCTTGCAACCCATCAAGATCGGGGGCATAGCTGTCAAGCTTGGGGGAAGAAGAAACAAAAACAGGTCCGAAAGCTCAAGCTCAGACAAAAAGGGAGGAATTGAGAGACAGTTGCAAAGGGGTCTCCTCCAAAATTCGTTTACATTGCAGGTGGCTTAAGAATGAAATCCAAGCTGGACATTATTTTGCCTGCTTACAGTAGATGCGGGCCAAGGTTGGTGTGTAGACAAGTTTGGCGATCCCAAATTCCTCGCAAGCAGGTTGCGACCAGTGCCTGCTGTAAGGTTTGTTTGTGTTTTACCGGTTGGGCATGTTAAAAGTTCAAAGCATAGACTAAGCGCCAACTTACATACCCCAAATGGTTTTGGAGGTATGCACCCTGTATAAACCCATGTAAAACTGTATAACCAAGCAGTTTTGGGGTATGCCCATTTAGGGTAAGCAAGTTGGCCCTGAGATTTTTCTTCAGGCTCACTAGACAACTGCGCTGGAGTAATCGTTCGCTGGCATTTTCAGCTGAACTTCAGCTACGCAGTGCTTGGTTCAGCTGGAAGGGTCCTCACAGATAGTTCAAGAGTGGCAGATTTTTCTTACAGTGTGTTCAAGGAATTGGGACCCTCGCTATGTACTTTCCTGTGCCATGAAGGTGGGTGTTCACTTGCCCAGTGGAAATGGTTTCTCCGTGGAAGTCTCACCGGCGACGCCCATCAGCGAGCTGAAGGTTGCAGCGCAGCGGCATTTTCAGCGACGCTTGAAGCTCACTGCGAAAGGCCAGCAACTCGATTTGACGGCCACGCTGAGTGAAGCAGGGTTAAGAGATGGGGACGTGGTGAACGCGGTTGCGCAGCTTGGCAAGTTGGCTGCAAGTGAAACCGAGTTCGCTTGGCATAGCCACGGCAGCCAGGTTGTGACTTGGGGTCAAGCATACTACTCTGGCCCAGGCAGGAGCACGGTGCAAGAGCAGCTGAGGAACGTCCAGCACATCCAAGCAACCGAGCATGCTTTTGCTGCCATTCTTGAATCTGGAACTGTTGTGAGCTGGGGTGGTAAAACAACAGGCGGCGACAGCAGCCACGTGCAAGAACAGCTGAGGAACGTCCAGCACATCCAAGCAACTCCCGTTGGGGCTTTTGCTGCTATTGTCGAATCTGGGGCTGTTGTGACCTGGGGTAGTCCACAGCGTGGCGGAGACAGCATCCAGGTGCAACAGCAGCTGAGGAACGTGCGGAAGATCCAAGCAACTTATGCTGCTTTCGCTGCCATCCTTGAATCTGGTGCTGTAGTGACCTGGGGTGATCCACACTATGGCGGAGACAGCAGCCAGGTGCAAGAGCAGCTGAGGAACGTCCAGCACATCCAAGCATTTGCCGGTGGTGCTTTTGCTGCAATTCTTGAATCTGGGACTGTTGTGACTTGGGGTAATGCACAAACTGGTGGAGACAGCAGCCAGGTGCAAGAGCAGCTGAAAAATGTCCAGCACATTCAAGCAACTAGTCGTGGTTTTGGTGGTGCTTTTGCTGCCATTTTGGAGTCTGGGGCTGTTGTGACCTGGGGTCGGGCACAAAGTGGCGGAGACAGCAGCCAGGTGCAAGCGCAGCTAAAGAACGTCCAGCAAATCCAAGCAACTAGCTTAGCTTTTGCTGCCATTCTTGAATCTGGGGCTGTTGTGACCTGGGGTTTTCCACAATGCGGCGGAGACAGCAGCCAGGTGCAAGAGAAGCTGAAGAACGTCTTGCACATTCAAGCAACTGCCGGTGCTTTTGCTGCCATTACTGAATCTGGGGCAGTTGTGACCTGGGGTGATCCAGACCGTGGCGGAGACAGCAGCCAGGTGCAAGAGCAGCTGAGGAACGTCCAGCACATCCAAGCAACCCAGCGTGCTTTTGTTGCCATATTGGAGTCTGGGGCTGTTGTGACCTGGGGTCATGCGCAATACGGCGGAGACAGCAGTCGGGTGCAAGAGAAGCTAAAGAACGTCCAGCACATCCAAGCAACTGCCTATGCTTTCGCTGCCAATACTGAATCCGGGGCTGTTGTGACCTGGGGTCATGCGCGACACGGCGGAGACAGCAGCCAGGTGCAAGAGCAGCTGAGCTTGTAATGTGGTACTGTTTTAACATAGACGGCACAGATCTGCGCGCTGAAATGCTGCCGAAAGAGGGGGAAAATCCAAAGTGTTGTCTACGCTTCGGGTTTTGGGTGAGACCACCTATATAACAACAAATTTCCCCCCCCCCCCCCTTCCCCCTTCCCCCTTCCCCCATCCCCCCTTCCCCCACCCCCCCTCCCCCCCCTTCCCCCACCCCCCTCCCCCCCCTTCCCCCACCCCCGCCCCCATCCGATCCCTTCGCCTTCGGTTTCAGAACATCCGGTTTCACTCTGAGGTGACCCACAAAGGCATTCGGATCTCGTAGTTCTGGGCGCTTAGCCGAGCTTATAAGTGTACCTGGACCCGAAAGAACCCCGGAACCTCCAAATACCCACTTGTGTTAGGTGCTTTTTGTTGAAAACCCGATCCGTTTTTCATGCTAATTAACGTTTAGCAAAGGGTCGACATGATACACAAAAAAAGAGGGTATTGGGTGTAAGGGGAACTACCAACTTCCGGGCACCCCGTATGGCTGTTTCTTGCTTTTTGTTTTTCCCTTTCCGGTCAAACTCCCGTATTTGGCCGTATTTGCCCGTATGGCCATAATTTTTCGGTCATTTGCGTAAATCACCCGTATGAAACCCATACTTCTTCGACATGTTGTTGAAAAAAAGCCGGCGTATGACCTAAAACAAAAACGGCCATATGGGGTCCCAGGTCAACAAAGGCATATTGCAACCCAACATGATGGTCGGTGTTTCCCCTTTAAGGGTAGTTCTTTGGGGTCCGGGATGCCATCATCTTGACCGCATGTCATCCTCTAGACCCATCCGGAATGTTTGGCTGTTTGCGCATTGGCGAAGACAACATATGAAGCACCGAAGCACCCGCTTGGATGTTCGCTGCCAAGCAAGTGGTTGGCCTGGGCTATAACCCAACGACAGGGTGAACTCCACACGGATTACAACTTAAGTCATATCCCAGGAAACCCGGCAATGCCGAAACCTCCCAAGAGGGTGGTACCCTCAATAACAAGCTTAAAAGGTGTACCATGCGTACCCCTCAACAAAAATACCATCCGCATGTCATCCTCTCGACTGCAGCTGATAGTAAGAATTGAGTGTTGCTCGCCTCTCTATCTTCCGTGGTGTATGTGTCCTAATTCCAGCCAAGAAAATTGGTGCGAAACCAAGGCTTTACTGTTGGCAGGTGTTTAGTTGTTTCTTGTTTGGTTCTGTTCATGTTTAGATTTGGGGGCTGCAAAAGTCAAAGTTGTTTGCTACCATAGCGAGGGTTGCAAAGAGGGTATGCACACGGGATGTCGTCTTGTAATTTCTCATATCCTGTTTGCCGTGGCCTGGTATTCTAGACACCGGACGCAGCTTTCAGCCCTTTTGTTTCGTCGGGTTTTCTGAGCTTACTCTTTCCCGGCAGATCCCAGGGGTTTCGCCCATGCAGCGAATGTCCTTTTGGTTTTTATGTCGGTCCCCTTGGTTGCCTGCCAGAGGGGAAACTGGCATCGGCTGGGCTTGCATAGCCTGGTCAGGGCTGGGGTTCAAAAACCCTCGCTTTCGGGGAAGAGGAGTTGGAATCAACAGCCTTTCCGGGTCTCCTCCGAAATTAGTTGTTACATACAGTGGATTCAATGGGACCCCTATTTTGAGACACAGCCAAACATGAAATTCAATACGTACTATTTTCTGTGTAAAGTAGATGTGGGCCAAGCTTGGGTAAGTTTGGACACGTTTGGGCGTTCCTAAAATTCCTCGCAAGCAGGTTGCGACCGTTCCTTGGAGCGTGTTGTAAGGTCTATGTCTATGTCTTTACACGCCAATTACAAACATGGTCTCAAACTTATGTGTTCGTGTCTCAGCTTCGTGTTTGGCAACTTGAATGCACCCAGAAGGACTTTCCTGCGCCATGAAGGTGGATGTTCACTTACCCAGCGGGAATGGTTGCTCCATATCAGTTTCACCGGCGACATCCATCAGCGAGCTGAAGGCTGCAGCGCAGCGGCATTTCGGGCGCCGCTTGAAACTCACTGCGAAAGGCCAGCACCTCGATTTGACGGCCACGGTGAGCGAGGCAGGGTTAAGAGAGGGGGACGTGGTGGATGCGGTTGTGAACCTTGGCAAACTGGCTGCCAGTGGTCAGGCGTTTGCTTGGCATGGCCACGAGGGCGAGGTTGTCACCTGGGGTGATCCAAAATATGGCGGAGACGGCAGCCATGTACAAGTGCAGCTGAGTAACGTTCAGCAAATCCAATCAAATGGCCATACTTTTGCTGCCATTCATGAATCTGGGGCTGTTGTGACCTGGGGTCATCCAGAATGGGGCGGAGACAGCAGCCGGGTGCAAAAGCAGCTGAGGAACGTCCAGCACATCCAAGCAACTGACAGAGCTTTTGCTGCCATTCTTGAATCCGGGTTTGTTGTGACCTGGGGTGATCCAACCTGGGGCGGAGACAGCAGCCAGGTGCAAGAGCAGCTGAGGAACGTCCAGCACATCCAAGCGGCTTCCGACGGTGCGTTTGCTGCCGTTCTTGAATCTGGCGCTGTTGTGACCTGGGGTCAGGCAGACAGAGGCGGAGACTGCAGCCAGGTCCGAGAGCAGCTGAGAAATGTCCAGCGAATCCAAGCGACTGGCAGTGCTTTTGCTGCCATTCTTGAATCTGGGTTTGTTGTGACATGGGGTGACCCATTCAATGGCGGAGACAGCGGTCAGGTGCAAGAGCAGCTTAGGAACGTCCAGCGCATCCAAGCAACCGCGGGTGCGTTTGCTGCCATTCTCGAGTCCGGAGCTGTTGTGACCTGGGGTGCTCCAGACTGCGGCGGAGACAGCAGCCAGGTGCAAGAGCAGCTGAGGAACGTCCAGCGCATCCAAGCAACTCGTGAGGGTGCATTTGCTGCCATTCTTGAATCCGGGGCTGTGGTGACCTGGGGTGCTCCAGACTGCGGCGGAGACAGCAGCCAGGTGCAAGAGAAGCTGAGGAACGTCCGGAGCATCCAAGCAACTGCCGGTGCTTTTGCTGCCATTCTTGAATCTGGGCATGTTGTGACCTGGGGTGAGCCATGCTGGGGCGGAGACAGCAGCCGGGTGCAAGAGCAGCTGAGGAACGTCCAGGACATCCAAGCAAGTCATGGTGCTTTTGCCGCCATTCTTGAGCCCGGAGCTGTTGTGACCTGGGGTCATGGATATGGCGGAGACAGCATCCAGGTGCAACAGCAGCTGAGGAACGTGCGGAAGATCCAAGCAACTCGGGCTGCTTTCGCTGCCATCCTTGAATCTGGGGCTGTTGTGACCTGGGGTCATGCAGACTTTGGCGGAGACAGCAGCCAGGTGCAAGAGCAGCTGAGCTTGTAGTGTGGTAGCGTTGTATCGGACGGCGCAGATCTGGACGCTTAAAGCCTGCCTACTGAAGTCATGACAAAGTGATTCAATACCTACCCCCTACTCCTACTCCAAATACCAACTTTTTCTAGGGTATTTTTGGAAAGACCTGGGTTCCACGGTAAATACCTCTTTTAGCAGAGGGTCGACATGATACCCCCAAAATATGTGGGTATTTGGAGTAGGGGGTAGAGGTAAATCAAAGACCGGGACTTACGCCGAGACCGCGGGGCGCGAAGATTCTCCGACAACTCGTCAGACAAACTCGCGAAAGGGGTGTTGGTCAAAAGTAAACCAGGGATCGGACCGCAGGTTTGGGTCCATGTTGCCACCAGGGCAAGCCATGTTAGGTACCGATTTTTGACCCACAGCCGTGTGCATCCATGCATCCATATTGGCTGAGACAACAATGCCGCGCGCTCCTAGGTTCTCCGTTGCCCAGTTGCCCAGCGCTGCCCTTTTTGATTTTGGGGCGGGGGTAAGGGTTCCCCTTCAACCACAACCAGCCAAAAATGGATGCCCTGTTTGTTCCCATAGCCACTTGGCATCTGAGATTGATTTACTCTTACCAAGCTTTGCCATACCCCCGACTCCAAATCCCCACTTTTTTTGGGGTATCATGTCGACCCTCTACTAACAAAAAGAGGTACTTACCTTTGAAAAACCAGGTTTTCCACAAAATGCCCTACAAAGCAGGTATTTGGAGTAGGGGGTACGCTTTCAATTTTCAATTGGACGTCCACCAGCAATAGATCCTGGTATGTATTCTGGTGCGGGCCTCTTCGGCGACCTTGGCGAATTCCCCGTAACCACGCAATATCCGATGCCTTTTTTGAGTTGGTATGATTTGCCGATCCTCTACAAAAAAGGGATCGGTATTTCCCATAAAAACCCAGGTTTTTACTCTAGAAAAAAGTGGGTATTTGGAGGTTACGGGGGTTGTTATGATCAGGACATGCCGTGAATCTCGTTATGCCCGGAGAACCTCGTTATGGCCGGACCGACAAACGACTCGAACCAGGGCGTCTCTCTCTCTCTCTGTCTCTCGCGCTGAGCTGTCATTTCCCCCCAAAACAAACCAGCACCCCCTCCTCCACGGACCTGCTCATTGCAACCCCTAACTAAAAGAAGTAATGCTTGCCTTTTTGCAGCATCTTGACCGCCGGCATGTGGGTGTGTTTTTTTTGAGGCTACCCTTCTTGAGTTTGGTTTAAAGGAACATCACAGAAACAACTTTTCTCCCTTTGGGGGGGATCCTCAAACATAGAAACGCACACCCCCTACTCTAAATACCTCTTTTTGTAGGGTATGATGTCGACCCTCTCCCAAAAAAGTGATCAGTATTCACCATGGAAAACCGATCGGTTTTTCCAAGCATACCTTTAGCAAGAGGGGGTGGTTGGAGTAGGGGCGGGGGACATGAGGTATTTACGATGGCAAACCGATCGGTTTTTCCAAAAATACCCTAAACAAAAAGTGGGTGTTTGGAGTTTACGGGGGTATGCTTGACCAACATATTTGGAGGTCCCGGGGGCCTCACTCGGACAGGCGGGCATTCCGCTGACCCCGGAAGCCATGCTGAAGACACTACTGTCACCTTGCCGGGGCAAGAAGGTGCCACTTCGGGGGCGGAGGACTTCCTTACGACCCCCAAAAGACCGGTTCCTTTTTTCTGGCTTTGTCTCCATGACCCTCAAAAAGTGGGCCCATGACCCCTTTTGCGTAAGATGTGCAGCTTGGGGTCATGGAGACTCTGAACAGCATCCTTTTCGAGGGATTTCGAGGTGAAAAGCATGTTCACCGGATGATTTCTCAGAGACTTTTGAAGGTAGTAGTCTTGATTCGGTGGATGCCCTAACTTTTGCAAGGGAACAAGGAAACCCTCGAAGTCGCTGGAATTTACATAGTTTTGTGGTGAACTGTTAGTTTCGCATTATGTTCAGGGATTGACTCGATGACCATTCTGTCCAGCGTTCTTTTCAACAACCCTGGGATGTTGGTGGGCTTCCAGAAAGATCCTGGAAAGAATGGGGCAGCTACCCCCTACCCTCTTTTTGTAGGGTCTGATGTCAACCCTTAACCAAAAAAGGAGGTATTCACCATGGAAACTCAGGTTTTTCAAAAAATACTCGTGGGTATTTGGAGTAGGGGGTAAACCAACTCGTGTATTGCGGTGAGATGCGGTTTTTAGAGCGGAGATCTCACTCCTTCCGGTGCGGACTTTGAACTCCTTGCTTGGGTGCTCGAGTCGAGTTCGTAGTTTCGGCAAATTCGATTCGCCATGTCTCATTCCCCAGTTTCGCGCCGGCAACCATTTCAAGGGAGAGCCTTTGATGGGCATGGTAACGTGGACAGGATTTAGGGAGTTCCACTTTTTGAGTTCAATCCCCCTACTCCAAATACCCTGCCGGGAAACCCATATGTGACGTGTTTTTTTTGGTATTCTTTTTTTTCTGTCCATACGGCTTGGGCCACACAAAAATGGCCACGGCTGTCAGTCAACAATAGCCACACGGCTTTCCAGACGGATTAGAATTCACTAAGTCCCCCTGAAGTGGGGATAGCAACTTCCCCTTACACACAATACCCACTTTTTTTAGGGTATGATGTAAACCCTCTACTAAAAAAGGAGGTATTTACTATGGAAAAACAAGTGGGTATTTGGAGTAGGGGGTTGTTATAAGGGATAAAAACCCAACTGGCGAACCACTTCCAACTTGGCGAATCGAGCATCCAAGTGGGGTTGAACCCATTTGAGTGGGTAAACAAACAAGTTGGATTTGTTTTTTGCAAATGCGCTCGATCGGAAGTGAGCTTCTGAGATCGAGCGATGCACCCTCAGGAAAAAAAGGTAGAAGCTTGGGACGTCCACAGCAATTTAAGTGGCCCCAGACTGTTGGGCTACCCCTTACACCCAATACCCACTTTTTCTAGTTGGTATTTTGGAAAAACCTGGGTTTCCACGGTAAATACCTCCTTTTTTAGTAGAGAGTCGACAAATCATACCCTAAAAAAAGCCGGGTATTGGGTGGTTACGGGCTATTGCAAAGCCGCCAATTGTGAGGACCCCCTAGTTTGAGACAAACCCATTTCGATAAGAAGATTCTCAAGAATTGAGGGGGTACCCCGTAACCACCCAATACCCACTGTTTTTAGGGTATCATGTAAACCTTCTACTAAAAAGAAGGTATTTACCTTGGAAAACCAGGTTTTCCAAAATATACCAACTAGAAAAAGTGGGTATTTGGAGGTTACGGGGGTAATAAGAAGATTCTTAAGAATTGCGGGGGTAGTTTCCCCTTACGCCAGCCACCATTTAGATGATCCTAGTTTGGAATACGGAGCAGCTCGGGTGTTCGATTCGCGGACTTCCGGCAACTTGGGGATGGCTTGTGTATCCTACTTATGGGCCCCCCCCGTTCAGTGGACTTAAGCTTGTTGGGTGAAACCCCAGGTGGCTAACCCAAGGGTGTTTCACCATTGGAATCAGTTGTTGGTAACCTGGACTACAACCCACTTAGTTAAGTTGTTGGTAACCTGGATTACAATCCACTTATAAGTCCCTGACGTGGGAAAAGCCTTACGGGGTTGCACCCCAAGCGGCTAACCACTTACCAACTTAGCCGAATATCCAAGTACTAGAGCTGCTTGTGGAGTTTCAAGGATTATATGCTTTTAACTTCTGGTCCCAACGCACCGAGCTGACGTTTAAGTTAGTTTGATCGCCATCCGGGAAGAAGTGTTCGAATCATTCAGCTGAATCCAAAACCATCTACCTGAAGTCTCCATGACCCGAAATAGAAATGGGTCCATGGCCAACCATTATTTGGGTAAGTGGGGCAACTCCTTAGACCCTGAAAGGGGTAAACTCATACAGAAAGAATTTTGTTGATTTTGTGAGCGGAGGGCTATGCTCGCTTGTCCGAAGCGAATCGACCAGATCTGACCTTTTTGTTTTAAACTTGATTTGGTCCGTGTTTAGTCATGGCCCCAACAGGTTAACCTTTTCTTCGCTGTTCTTGGCAGATTGTTTGTGGTTTTAGTGTTTAGGTTCTGTTTATGTTTAGGTTTGGGGGCTGCAAAACACGAAATTTTGTGTGCGACCATACCTTTATGTCTGGGCTCTTTGGGCAATAGGTTGGTATTTTGTATCCTTGCCAACTTTTGAGGAACGAGTTTGTCCGACCGTGTTCTTCATCAGTATTGAGGCAGCCCACCCCACAAAGAACCGCTGGTCTTCCATTTGTTGTTCTCCCTAATTGGTTTCAAATGGAATCCATCACTAAGTCACCATTTCTTCCAGGGGGCGAAAAAGGACATGGAAGGACTCGATCTGAGGTTGACCGATTCATCAACGTGTTGCCGTCGCAGGACCCCTGCTTCAAACTGGGACACCCCTGTGACTGCATGGGTCAAACCAATCCAAAAGTGGGTCTGTCGTTGGAGTTGGTGCCTCTTGCGCCATTTCGGGGGGGGGGGAGGTCCGGTTAATACTGTGTGGGGAACGAAATGAACTATGATTATTCTCCCCAGCCAGGCCCCTTTTCGGCGAATTTCACACATTTTGGGATTCTCCTTAGGGGGAGTACGAAACAAATTGAATTTGAATTCCTCAATGTTCACGAAAGCTGCGCTAGCCGGAGTTCTTTGAGCTTTCGCTTCTGTTCGCGGGTCTCCTTCTGACCCGAAATAAAAATGGTTGGTCAGACCCAAAATCATGGGTGGTCATGGGATCCCCATTTTGATTTCGGGTCCGATCCGGGAGACTCCTGATTTGAAACAAAGAGATGCCAATTCCAAAACCGGGCGACACCTTTGCTTCACTGTTCTTGGCGTGTTTTTCTTTGTGTTCAGTGTTAGTAGGGGGCTACAAAACGGAAAGTTTTTGCCACCATGCCAAGGGTTGCGAAGCTTGGGCAGACCCCATTTTCTTGTCTTGGTGGTTCCCACCCATCCGGTTCCTGAGGTTTTGAGGTTTTTTGTACCCCCTACTTTAAATACCCTCTTTTTTTAGGGTATGATGTCGACCCTCTATTACAAAATGAGGTATTTACCATAGAAAACCAGGTGTTTCCAACAAAACCCTTAAAATAGTGTGTATTTGGAGTAGGGGGTAGATTTCGTGGTTGAGTTTTCGAATTCAACGTTTGGTGATCGGGGATCTCAGGACAGCCCCGACCATACTTTGCCCAGTGGATGCAAACCTGGTAGAGGTAGGTGGCTAAGTGCTTGCCACCCACCATATTAGAAACGGAAAGGAACATACCCCCTACTCCAAATACCCACTTTTTCTAGGGTATTTTTTTTGAAAACCAGGTTTTTCAAGGTAAATACATCCTTTTTAAGTAGAGGGTCGACATCATACCCTGAGAAAAGGCCGGGTATTTGGAGTGGGGGGTAGATCAAGGGCTACCTACTGGATGGGTTTGCGACTACCTGTTGAATTTGGGGTCCGCCCCCCCACCCCATTTAGTTTTGACCCCCGACTCTAAATACCCGATGCCTTTTTTTAGGATATCATGTCAACCCTCTACTAAAAAAGGATCGGTATTTAATTACCATGAAAAACCGATCGGCTTTCAAACAAAAACAACAACAACTAGAAAAAAAAAAGCATGAAAAACCGATCGGTTTTCCAAACATACAGAAAAAGGCCGGGTATTTGGTAAGGCCGGGTCGGAGCCCCTGGGAACCCCCAAAGGAGACCCTGAAATTTTGGGTTCCTCTTGGGACTCCAAATGCCCGGCCTGTTTTTGGGGTATGATGTCAACCCTCTACTAAAAAAGGGATGGGTATTGAAAAACCGATCGGTTTTCCAAAGCAATGCCAACTAGAGAAAGGCCGGGTATTTGGAGTAGGGGGCAAGCCTCATGTTCAATTCGCCAACTGAGCGAATTCAGTTCATGTCATATCATGTGGGTTTCGTACTGTGGATGGGCCAAATCCTGAACCTCAGAAACAGTGGAAGGTTGATTCCCCTTTAAATACCAACAAACAACGGTAGCAGCCCCTGAAAACCCTGAAATTTTGGGTTCCTCTTAGGACTCCAAATGCCCGGCCTTTTTGTAGGGTATGATGTCGACCCTCTACTACAAAAGGAGGTATTCAGCATGGAAACCCAGGTTGTTCCAAAAAAAAGTGGGTATTTGAAGTAGGGGGTACTAGGTTTGTTTGCAACTGGTACACCTTAAAACGGGGTCCTTTTCTTATAGTTGGGTCATGGGTCCATGCGAAAGTCGGTTTCGCTCATAGGCGACGCTACCGCGGACGCAGCTTGCGCCTGAGGCGGGGCCATCGTCGGGTAAATGCTGGCGATGGGAGCAACAACTGGGGTCCTTAACATGGAGTCTCCCTCTGGCCCTCCAAGAACCGCCTTACTTTGGGTGGACCCCACTTCGCAGAAGGAGACTTGGGTGTGGCAATCAAAATTTAACAGTTTTAGATCCTTTTAGCGTTTAGTGGAGTTTTCCATTTGGGTGTGGCTCAAATTCAACAGCAGGGGCAAAACGCAGGTTTTGGTACCCATGTTTTTACTTACCGATCGGGCAACCCATGGGGTTACCCGGTTTTTGGAGCCACAGCCATCCTTTTCGAGGGCATCTATGTTTCCTGGCCGGCTTGAAGCATTTCTTTTGGCAACATTTGCTTATGGACTGGGTCCCCCAGCTAGGTGCCCTTCCACCCTTTAGGGGAGGATTCCATGGAAGCTTCTGAAGAGAGCCCCCGTTTTTGGGGTGCCCTTTGTTCACTTACTCCACTGGAGCTCCTTGTGAACATGTCTAGGTCACCCAGCTAGAAGGTCCCCTTTTTTGGTTGGGAGGGTTCCCCTACAAAAATAGACTACAGAAAAAAAGGTACCCTTGTTGTAACCTCGCTACTGGAGGACCTAGACAAGCTACACATACCCCCTACTCCAAATACCCACTTTTTCTAGTTGGCATTTTTTGGAAAAACCGCCCGGGGCTCCTAGCGTTTGGGGTATAGTATGGGGGTATTGGAGTAGGGGGTAGTTGGTGAGACAATATCACCCTTTCGGCGACGAAGCGGATTGTTATGGATTGCCCCCGAACTTTGGCCAAAGATCGTTCACCTTTGGCAGGCTTCGAAAAACCAACAGGATGGCTTAATGGAAAATCAACAGGATGTTCAACCTTCTCACCTGGCCAGTGGTTCCCAGTTCACCAGAAGGTTGGACCTTGGAATTTAATGGAAAAGCCAACACGCCCCATGGACCAATCAAAGTGGGCCATGTTGATGATGAACTTCCGAAGTTTGCGTGCGACGCGACCTGACCAACCCCCTACGCCAAATACCCACTTTTTCTAGTCGGTATTTTTGGAAAACCTGGTTTTCCATGGCAAACACCTCCTTGTTTACTAGAGGGTCGACATCACACCCTAAAAAAAGTGGGTATTGGGTGTAAGAGGTACGCTGGGCCCGTTTTTATCGGCAGCCCGGTTGATCAGGCGGGTGGTGACTAGGCGTGCCTCCCACATGGGGAGCCTTTTCAATTCGACTGTCCTACATGGACACTGGCAACAGCCAAGCGCAGAAGAAACATGAAGACGTGCAACTGGGGTAATTATTGTGACCGTTTCTAGGGGTTAAAGTCAGAAAATGGAATCGGTTGTTTCCCTTTAACCCATCACGTGGGTGACTCAATGACAATGGTAAAATAGTGAGGCCAGTGCAAGAAGTCAGGCTTGTGTTGCGTTTTTCGCCCCAGTTGGTGGCTTGGATTGGCGGTTTACCCCCTGCTCCAAATACCCACTTTTTCTAGTTGGTATTTTTTAGGAAACCTGGGTTTTCATGGTAAATTTCTCCTTTTTTAGTAGAGGGTCGACATGATACCCTAAAAAAAGTTGGTATTGGGTGTAAGGGGTAGATGTTTAATTTGAACCCCTGGCTCGAATAGAGGTATATGGGAAACTACTTACTTAATGTTGACCCCGTATTAAACAACCCCATTTTAGCCGTAGGGGGGGTGTCCGACTGGGTTTAGTCGGGAAATTGACCACTTTTGGAGGGGGTATGATGTCGACTTGACTTTGTCGGAGGTTTTATCATGGAACACAAGAGGGTATTTGGAGTAGGTATGGGTGACCCTTTCTTTGCGGGTTTTTTTTGTGGAATTGATTTAACGGTTAAAGCGGAAGCAACCGGCGCCATTTTTGGGGTTTCTAGTTTCCCACATAGCCATACCCTGCTTTCCCCTATTGAGGCAGCGGGGGTTCCACACGAAGTGTTCTCGCGGCGGGGCATGACACCTTGGCGTTTTGAACGGAAGTCGTTTCCATTTTTCATGTTTAATGTTGACCCCACAGTTGCATCAACCAACCAGTTTTATTACTAGGGGGTGGTCTACACAAAAATCATGGTCTTGGGTGTAAGGGGTATGGTTACTAAAACCTGCCGTCCATGTTCTGGCGAAAAAAGGCTCGCCTCACCCCAGAAATTGTCCATGCGTGTTAGGGCACTCACATTGTAGTGGTTCTACCCCCTACAATGATGTCGACCCTCTACTAAAAAAGGGTCGGTATTTCCCATGGAAACCCAGGTTTTAAGAAGATCCCTGAAGGAAAGTGGATATTTGGAGCAGGGAGTACATGTACCAGTAAAATGGCTACCTGGGTTTCCATGGCAAATACCTCTTTTTTTAGTAGAGGGTCGACATCACATGGTTGTTGTTGGGACACATTTTACATTTTTGCTGATTGCGGTTTAGTGGTGGAAATCCAACCACTTAACTGCTAAAATTCGCTGTTTTTTTGCTCCCCTTCCAACGTCAAGCAGTGGATTTACCCTCAAAGCAGTGGATATTTGGCCCTACCCTAGCCTTAACCCTAACCTTAACCCTCTCCTAACCCTAAACCTACCCTATCCCATACCCTAACCCTAACCCTAACCTAACCCAAACCTAAATAGTGGTTGTATGCCCGGGGGCCCGGCATGAGACCACCTTCGCCTTGATCTGCAGGATCCGGAGGAGGTGGCGATCCAGCGGCAGGAGGCCAGGAATTCCATGGAAGCTCCGGTCCTTGAGCTAGGTGGTGCTTGGAGCCGTAACTTTTCTTCCCCAGAATCAGCTCCCCTTTTGTTGTTTTTGCTTTCTTGCTTACCTCTTAAAAAGCACAACTATTGTTGGGTAACATGGGCTATATGTCTGTAAAAGACTAACTTCCCCAGGGCTTGGAGTTTTAAGGGGTAAGTTTGGGCTCCCTTTGTTTTCCACGAACCAGGCAAAAAAGATATTGTTTTGCTGGGGTTCTAGTTAGTTCCAGCCTTGTTTTTTGGGGGGGAGGGTTCCCCTACTGTGGACGAAATCTTGCACCGCTTTAGAACCGTTCAGAAACCGTCCTCAGTGTTGATGCATTGGCTCCAACACCATGGGGCGACAGCTCTGCTCATGGAATCTGAGCGTGAGCAAGTTTAGATTTCCAGGAACCGACTGGGCCTACAGGGTGTTGCTCACGCACGAGCAATTGATGACAGTTTTGAATGAACTGGACATGGAGGTGTGTTAGGACCCGAAAGATGGTGAACTATGCCTGCAAAGGGCAAAGTCAGGGGAAACTCTGGAGGCTTGTAGCGGGTTTTGACGTGCAAATCCTTCGTCATATGTGGGTATACCCCTTACACCCAATACCCACTTTTTTTTCGGTATCATGTAAACCCTCTACAAAAAAAGTATTTACCACGAGAAAACCGAAACCGGTTTTCCAAGAAATACCCTCTAGAAAAAGGCCGGGTCTTTGGAGGTTACGGGGGTAGGGGCGAATTACCGGCTGCGAAGCTGGCCTTGGATCAGGCGAAAAAAAGGACGCGATCAGAGCGCCCAAGAAACCGGTCCGTTTCGAGGTCCCGATTCACCTCCAAATACCCGCTGGTTTTCTAGTTGGTATTTTTGGAAAAACCTGGTTTTCCATGGTAAATACCGATCCCTTTTTTAGTAGAAGGTTTACATGATAGCCTCAAAAAAGGGGGTATTGGGTGTAAGGGGTATGTGTGCTCTCCGTTTAGTTTTGGAACTTCGTTTGCTCAATCGTGCCACACATGTCCATTTTTTGCCCGGGAGGACCATGGACCTGCGCACGCCCGTTGGTTGGTATTTCCAGGGAATGCCAACTCCTGCATTTCTTAGGTGCAGGATTTCGTCCATCAGTATGTCTCCCAATGGAAGCAGTTGAGCGCCCTTGGGTGTCCGGTCCCCCTAGGTGCCCTTGGAGCCCTGTTTTTGGTTGGGAGGGGTCCCCTACTAAAAAAGACCACGGAAAAAAGTTGGTAGCCTTAGTCCAACCTCTCTACTGGACCTAGATGGAAGCTTGCGAAGAGTCCCTCCCCCGTTTTTGGAGTGCCCTTGGCTCCTTTCCGCTGGAGGTCCTTGTGAACATGTGGTCCTATTCGAGGGGCCTCGATCTGTGTTTTCTGGCCTCCCTTGGCAACATTTGTTTTGGTGGGGTGATGTGGGTGCGGCTTGCTCAAAAAAATGGAATCGGCCCAAAATGGATCCCTGGTAAACGGAGTAGACTAAAACCAGCAGATCCTGCCTCTTGAAGTTGCCACGCCAATGTATCATGTATCAAAGCGAAATATTGCAATGGGTCAAAAGCCAAATCGTACCGAGGTTCCCAACCCTAGATCCCACTTGGGTCCGAATGAGTTCAACCCGGCCCAGATCTTTTCGCCAAGCCCAGTGCACTGGGAAGGGCTTGCCACCCGACGCAGAATCAAAAACAAGAGCGAAGGCTCACTTTCTACTTCAAATACTCCTTTTTTTTAGGGTAGGATGCCGACCCTCTACTAAGAAAGGGTCAGTATTTTCCATGGAAAGCCAGGTTTTTTCAAAACATGGAAAAAGTCGGTACTTGGAGTAGGGGCCTGGCCCCCGGTGTAGAATCAACCGGAAAAAAAAAGCGAAAGGTCGCCCATATGTTCAAAACGCCTGGGCTCTGGGAAATGTACTTGCGACTCAACCGACTCGACCTGAACTGACTGGATCTGGTTTCTCATGACTTGTTGGTCCATGTGGATGTCATGGGCCCAAAAGGCGCAAACCGATTATCGCTGGGTCAAGGGAGTAGGGGGGCGGGGGTATGGCTCATAAGGGTTCACACCAGAGATCCGACGAGTTGGAATATCAGGGGTCTCCTTCAATCTTATTTTACATTTTATGATGTGTGCGAGTGTGTGTGGGTGTGAGCCAGAAGGAGAACCGGGCTTGAAGCTGATGGCAAGCCTAAGAAGGCAGACTGGAGCCTGATCAGGTCAGCATCAACCATCTCAGACCTCATTGGGTGGGACTACTACAACCCCGAAGAAGACAAGGATGCTGAGGTGGATGCTGAGCCAGACATCCAAGATGAGCTTGCACCAGAGCTTGGGCTGAGCTTGCAAAACAGCGTGAGTTTGAGGCTGCATCCTCGCCTGAGAAGGCAAGCCTGGAGAATGGCTGCTGAGGAGAAAGCTTCTAAGGGCACAGGAAAGGAGAAGAAGAAGAGGAACAATTTTCAGGGTCCCACTGGCTGGTCTTTGTGACTGCCAATGGCCCCGTAGACCTGTTGGAGCAACATGTTGCAATTCCCAGCTGTCGGCAGGTGATTGAACGCATGCTTCATACAGTAGATCCATGCAAACCTGGTAAAGGTAAGGTTACCCCCTACTCAAAGTACCCACATTTTTTAGCCGGTATGTTTTGAAAGACCTGGCATTCCATGGTAAATGCTCCTGTTTTAGTAGCGGGACGACATGATAAATTGAAAAAAGATAAAGGGTATTGGCTGTAAGGGGAAGGGGGGGCTTGCCACCCGATATAAAAACTTAGGGAACAAAAGCTCGAAGGGTTACCTATCTGGGCGAAACGGAATCGGAGGGATCCACTGGGTTTGGTGACCTAGAAAACCGATTGGTAAATGGATCTCGGGGTTGAAGGGCTCCGTTGTCCTGGACGCACCCAACTGGGATTTATTGGGGTGGCCTTCCCCTTACACCCAATACGCACTTTTTTGAGTGGTATGATGTCGACCCTCTACTAAAAACGGAGGCATTTACCATGGAAACTCGATCGGTTTTTCCAAAAATACCAACTAGAAAAAGTGGGTATTTGGAGGTTACGGGGGTTTAGACAACAATTGAGCCAAAAATGGCGACGCAGGCGATGGCTCATTTGCTGAAAGTGCAGCTGGGCAGACCCCGAGATGAGGCCGCGGCAGACGGGGCGGCTGTTTGCTTGTTCTGTCTGGACGATTTCGGCTTCTAGGTCCAGTACTTCCCCTTTACCCTTTTTTAGGGGAGGGTTCCCCTACTAAAATAGACTACAGAAAAAAAAAGGGTACCCTTTTTCTAACCTCTCTACTGGAGGACCTAGGATTCGTTCGGTTCAGAATTTGTGTGTTTTTTGTTTCTGTGTGTGTGTGTGTGTGTTTCTGTGTGTGTGTGTTGGTTTAGTTTTGCTTTGTTGGGCATGTGTGTGTGCGTGTTCGATTCATTGTTTTTTTGAAGCTTTGCTCGGATAGTTGCTTGGGCAAACAACTGTTTGCCTGGACCATCACATGCCAACTTGAAACTGGGTTATGGCAACCCAAATTTCATAGTGGTGTTTTTGGCAGTTTTTCAGTTGGTAGTTTCTTCAGGTCCAGGTGGTTTGTTTCTTCGATTGCTTGCGCCCCATCGGTCCCCCACCTTGTGCCGACGCCAGGAGGCTCTCAGCCCCGTGCTTGGGCCTCAGTCGCCGACTCCCCGAATCGCGTCGAAGGAACGTCGCGGATCGTCGTACTGCCGCGTCGTCTCGCGTTCCGTTTGGGACTTTTGGCTGGAAAAACGGGGGGGGGGGGGAGGTTAGGCTCGAGCAACAACCTGGAACCGAATGGGTCGCTTGGAGCCCGGTGCGCGGATTTGGAGTTGACACGAAGGGGGGACCCCGCCAAACCAGGGAGGCCGATAGTTGGCTTTCTAACCAAAGATGTAACCATGTATATAACCTACTTGCGGCTATCCCTTTTTGGGTCAAAACGTTGCCATCTGGTCAAGAAGTGGTTGACTCCGAAAGACAAACCTGCTATTTGAAAGGGGAGATTCCCAAAAATATCACAGAAGTGGGGATAAACAAGGGGACTGAATAGTCAGCACGGGGGGGACCACAAGGCCCAATTGAGTCCTGACCATGGAGGAAAAATAGGCCCAGGTGACATATATCCTGAAATTCCGGAACCGTCCCCAAGCTGCCCAAACCGCATCAGCCAAAGGAATTGTTCAGCCTTGAATATTTTGGCGTGACAGGGGCCCTGGCTTTCCACTTACCCCCTACTCCAAATACCCATTTTTTCTAGTTGGTATTTTTGGAAAACCTGGTTTTCCATGGTAAATACATACTTTTTTTGTAGAGGGTCGACATCATACCCTCAAAAAAGTGGGTATTGGGTGTAAGGGGTAAGGCTGCAACTGAGGGACGCGAGTTGGTTCTTTGGTTCAAAGGTTGGAGTTTCAACTCTCCGCCTTTTGGCTCAGTGAATCCCACGCTTTTCCCGGATCCGGTTTGTCATCTTTTCTTTGTTGTTCCTTGTTTTTTGTTGGCATTCCTTTTGTGCAATGACTTTTGTAGCCCCAGGGTACTTGGATGTTCGGCGTTGGTAAGTTGCAACGGTAACCTGGGTTCGTACCTACTTATAGGACCCCCGCTCAGTGGACTTAACCGGGCGTAACGTCCAAACACCCGATGCCTTTTTCTAGTTGGTATGTTTTGTCGACCCTCCACTAAAAAAGGGTCGGTATTTACCATGGCAACCCGATCGGTTTTTCCAAAAAAGCAAACTCCAAAACGCGGGTATTTGGAGTAGCGGGAACCTTGCCATACCTTTTTCGCCCAGGTGGCTAGCCACCTAACTTGGCAAATCAATCATCCAAATGGCTTTCCCTGGCTCAAGTTGACGAATGTGCGTCTGCCTGGACGCAAGCTACCCCCGTAACCTCCAAATACCCGCGTTTTGTAGTTTGTACTTTTGGAAAAACCTGGGTTTCCATGGTAAATACCTCCTTTTTTAGTGACATCATATACTAGAAAAATACGGTATTTGGAGTAGGGGGTACTCTGAAAAAGGGGAACCACCCGCCATAATTTTAGTGCAACAACCCATTCTTAAGGATGGTTTGAGGGCTTGTTTTTGCAGGTACTTGTTTTCCGGAGTCGGGCTTTTAGAGGGACACGGAAAACCGCACATTTATACTTGGTCCATTGTAAGACACACCCATTGGATTTCTATTTAGAAACCTCCACTTCCCACGACTTGTATGGGGTACAGCATATACCTGGACCCTCCAAATTTCCTCAAACATAGGTTACTGCCCCAAAAATTAGGGGGTGGAATTTATTTCCTTACGGGTAGTTTGTTCGGGTACAGGTACCCCTTGTTTTGGAAACCATTACCACATTTTTTTTCTTGTTGGGGGGGGTCCACGAAAAAGGCAAAACCCATGTTTGTTTCAAGCGTGTACCAAAAAACAGCACCGCACGCACCGCATGTTCTTCCAAAGGAGGTTTCCTTGGGCTGGAAACAGTCGCTGCCCCCGTAACCTCCAAATACCCACCTTTCTCTAGTTGGCATTTTTTGTTTCTCGAAAAACCTGGTTAGGTAAGTACCAATCCCTTTTTTAGTGGGTCGACAAACACACCAACCACAAAACGGGCCTCGGGTATTTGGAGGTTCCGGGGTCCCTGCGCAGCAGTTCGCATTCGCTTTCTCTCAGGTCTCCGGCCTCGGCATCTCCACAGGAGGTGGACGAGATTCAGGAGCAGGCGATGAAAGGCCAGCGGGGGCGGGGGGGGGTTCTACTTTTTGACAACCCCTTACTCCAAATACCCTCTGTTTTTAGGGTATCATGTAAACCCTCTACTACAAAAGGTGGTATTTACCTTGGAAACCCAGGTTTTCCAAACAATACCCTAAAAAACGGGTATTTGGAGTAGGGGGTACCCGGAGGTAGACTTAGACCCAGGGGTTTTGCTTTTAGGGAAATCAACCACCCTGGGTTTAACTTGTTTTGGGGGTGGTCAAAAGGTAGAACCCTGAGACGGGTCTTTTCAATAGTCGTACCGCAGCTGGGACGAGATTTCATGGTCACTTTCCTTACACCTCCAAGCCTCTCCTGCCTCTCAATGAGAGCTACCCCCTACTCCAAATACCCATTTTTTTCAGGGCATTTTTTGGA
Organism: Effrenium voratum; assembly: GCA_963377175.1. Lineage (NCBI taxonomy): Eukaryota > Dinophyceae > Suessiales > Symbiodiniaceae > Effrenium > Effrenium voratum. The sequence goes on from CAUJNA010000003.1 coordinate 502,154, forward strand.
AAACCTGGTTTTGCATGGTATGTATTACATGATACCCTTAAAAAAACATCGTGGGTATTGGATGTAAGGGGTAACTTGTGTTCAAGAATTATTGGCCGGGGCGGGGTTGGGGGCAGATGTTCCCTCGATGTTCCCTTCTTTTGGACCTAAAGTGGCGGTAGTTTTGTTGGAACCCACCAGCTTTGCCGCAACTTATATAGCTCATGTTGGAACCCACCTCAAGGGAGTTCGCGTTACGTCATAGTGCAGGGTATCAAGAAAACATCAAATATTGTCGACTGAGCAAATGGAAGAGACCACTTGTTGACTTCTTGCGTAGCTTCCTCAGGGCTCGTGAGGGTAACTCATTGGACATGTGTTGTCCCTTGGGCCTCTAAAAGAAACATCTCCTGGGTTTGGCTCCTTCACGGAATGGATCCCAGTTACCCATATACGCAGTAGGTAACCAGCTATTTTCTTGTAAATGGATTTCCTGGGTCCAACAAAGACAACGCGTTCTTGGGGATTTCTCCTTTCAGAGAACCCCTGTGATGAGGCTCAGGACTACTCTGGCCGTCAAGAAGCAACCCTATTGTTCCGGCCCTGCTGATCAGGGATGGTTCTCTTCAGAAGCTCAAACCCAAGCATGGTTCCTGAAAAGCCCTTAGAACTAGGGGAATTAGGGTCAGAACCCCTTTCCTGGATGGTGTTAAGTTGGAATGGAGTTCACTACTGGAAATCTGTTCCCACTTTTTCCAGGAACCGAACAAGCCAATGGAAAAGGAGTTGTCTCGTTTCCACGTCCGTGAAACTCTGTTTCTTGGTGGCTCCCAGCCATCCGGTTCCTTAGCCTTTTAGTTTTTTAGTGTTTAGTGGTAGTTTCCATTCAACTCACTAAATGTTTTTGTGGCCGTGTTTTTCCATGCCAGGTGCCTTGCACACCCTCTTCCGCAGCTTTGCCGGGTGAGAGGGTCTATCCCATTCGCTTCTCAGAGGGCGCGCGCTGTTTTGTTTGTTGGGACGCTGAAAGCGTGGGGACAGATGGCTGTGGGTCAAAACCAATGGTACCATTTTGGGGTAGGTGCACCACCCATCTTAGTCTATTTTAGTGGGGATTTGGAGTTCGCTGGGGGTACGGGATTTTTACCCATGGCCAGATGGGAACAGGTGGTGTTGAAATTAGAGTTGGTTTTTGCTGAAAGCGCCAGCGCGATGCAACGACGCACACCAAGGAAGATAGAGATGAGCAACAGTCACTCACTCTCTGAGTTCAAATAGGCTTTATGCAATTTGAAAATGAATGATTTAAGTGGCGAATCCTCTCAGGGAGTGAGACAAACATTCACTCATTCACTCTGGGTCTCACCGGGCACGGCCGTTTTCTCGCCGCTGGGCGCGCCAAGCGGCGGGGGGCGTTGGATCGCGGCCATGGAGCCTGGAGCAATGTCTTCACGGTGGCCTCTGAACCGATTCCCAGTTGCCCAGTGCATTCCGCCCGTGCTTCGTTCCCCTTTAAACTCAACGGAGCAAAAAGGATGGGTTTTTTTTTTTTTAACAAAAAGAGGGTCCTGGTTTAGATGGGGGTTCTTCCATTTATTTTCCAAAAGGCCACCTATGCCTGAGTTTCTAACCCATTGGATCCCGTACAAGCCACTACCAAACCCCAGCTTCTTGTAGGTTCCATGTGAAGCCCTCCTTGGAAGTATTGAAATATGGGTTTTCTTGCCCCAAAGGCGGGAATTTCCTGAAAGCTACAAACACATTCGGGTTGTTGGCAGGCAAGGTCTCGCATTTTCCATCTGGTTCATTTCGCTCGGCCAGTCTTTCATAGAGTCACTGGGTAAGAGTTGCTCATTCCGACCGCTTGTTACGTGTTCTTTGGCTCCCTAGTCAGTAGCCTTACGTGGTACATGCCACTACCGCTTTCTCGTTACCGGTTGCTTGGCTCTTTAGTTGCCAGCAACTTTGTATTGGGAGAGGAACTCGTTGTCGTAGTTCGCCGGGGGCCACTCGATTGCTCCGGTAACCCGGTAGCCGCGTGTGCGCCATGGCTTGTGGCTGTGGGCTTACAGACGGCCCATTTTACTTTCCTTTGCAATTTTCGACCCCCAAGTCGGACAATGGGCACCAGGCATCACCAGGCGAAATGGGGGATGACTCGCCTACATCCATGCCAACCCATCGGTTTTGTAGCGGGCTTGCCACCAATTGAAGCTATGGGCTTGCCTGGGATCCACTAGAGGGTTGCAGATATCCCGCAGTCTATGGCTCTTTGGGAGGGACATGTGACATGGCACAAGCTTCCCCACGGTCCCATGTCATTAAACAGGGCTCCTTAAAAGATACATTGTGCCCATTTGAAACATGGCTTTTTCCACCAAAATAAAGGGACACCACCATTTACAAGGCAATGTTCAGGTGTATAATGTAAGGCTCCCTGTTAAATTTCCCCACGAACCCCGACCCACTCACAGAATGTTCCGTGTCCGCACGCGAGCCACAGTTTTGACCGTGTCCCAAATGTCAACAGCAAAATTGACAGGGAACTTGTGCTCCCTCGCGGGAACCTTAACTGTGGACTGCATGACAATCATGAGTGCCATAGGACCAAGTTGTTTGGGATGTGGGATGATCATCAACCTTAGGGAAATTAGTTCTATTTTCTGTCCGTTCTTTTTTTTGGGGGGAGGCACCCTCAAAAAAAGCGGATCTTTTTGGTTGCCTGTTTGGGTCAGTTGCCCAAAGCGAACCGACCTCAGATCTGTCCAGCCTAGGTATTTCCAAGTTCTTTGGGCAAGTGAGGCCTTGGTTTTTCTGGGTGGTTCCCTTATGTACCCTCTTTATTTATTTTTTGTTGGAGGGGTGTACCCCAAAAAGCGGGCAAAATCATGCCCTTTCTTCTCATGGCCACTCGCGATGTTGAGCCATAGCAGTGGCTTGATACTGGGCGCATACTAGCAGACTGACCTTTTAACCATTGTTTCCTTTCTTGGCAACCATATTTAGTCATCGCAACCGAAGAGGGTATCACGTTTCTTTGTGAGTGCCTAAGAGGCAGCCGAGTCAATCTTCCATTTGCTGAAATTAGTTTGTTAGTTCCGCAATAGGAAGTTCCTTCCATGATAGTATTTTCATGAACCACCCACTATTTTGGGACCCCCTAACAAAGACATTACAAAGACACACCCAAATACCAAATGATCCTTTCGCTAACCCCCCAAACCCCCCTCACCCTCACCCCCTAACCACCCCCAGGCCCCGGAAAACATGGCCTCAGTTCTCGTGGCATAGCTCACATCATGGCCCATCGTCCAAACCTCGCGCATGGACTTGCGGACTCCGAGTTGGCCCCCGAAGGGGGCGAGTTGCCACTAGTTGGAATTGCGGGATCGGTCCATTTTGGGGAGCCCAAGGTAGACTTCTCAGAGGAAAGAAATGAGAGAGGGAAGCAACACTTGGGAGGAATCCCTTCAAGACCGCAGTGACCATAGGTGTCCTTTCTAGCTTAGTTTGGTTAGAAATGGATGACACTAGTTTATATTGGTTTATTCCATTTACCAGGGCCCACTACTTTGCCGAAAGGACACCTACGGCGGTGACCCAATTCTTTGTTGTTTGGTCATGGAGACGCCCGGCGCACAAAAACTCCGGCGAAAGAACCCCGGCAGGGCGTTGGCTTTTTGCTGGCAGTGGCAAGTGATGCTGCTTCTTCTTAAGTCACTCGAGCCCTTTCCTTTTCCCGCTTTCTCTGGCAAAACAAAAATGTTTGGCATCAGGTCAACGTTTCGGTGTCCTGTACATGGTAAACACATTCAAAACAAGATCCCAAAGACTGTGCAGTTCGGCACGCACGCACGCATTTTCCTCTTGCTTAAGAGTATGCTACATTTCAGGGTGTCCCAGCCATTTCCCTTTGAAGGGAACCTCGAAAAGTGGCAGTTTCAAGGGAACCACCACTTCACTGTTCTTGGAGCATGTTTTTGGTTTTCTAGTTGTTTGGTTCTGTTCATTTTTACTGGGGGTCTGCAAAAAACAGTCCGTTTTTCGCTACCATACCAAGAGTAAAAATGACCAGTCAATTGCAACTTTTGAAGTGGACATCAAGTGACCACCAGTTTTTCTGTGGATCCATTTGCCCTGTTTCGGGAACCAAGGGCTTGCCACCCGATAACCGCCAAAAGGAAAATTCCTGTACCCACAACAGACCCCTCTTTGCTGGCTTTGCACCGCTTTTTTCTGGGTCAAATGCAAACAAACAGGTCTTTTGGGGGGTCCAGGTTGCAAAGAGTTACCCACTTTTTGGTCGACACGTCTTTGCAGCCACTGGCTGCTCAGCTACCCCCTATTCTAAATACCGTCTTTTTTTTAGTTGGTATCATGTCGACCCTCTACTAAAAAAGGACGTGTTTATCATGGAAAACCAAGTCTTTCAAAGAATGCCCTAGAAAAGGTTGGTATTTGGAGCGGGGAGTATTGTTCATTTCTTCCAGGGTTTGTTTCCTCCTTGGCAATCAGAGTATCGACCTCAAATCCAGAAAGTGGATCCCTGCATCGTGCGCTTTGCTGTGTGTTTTCTCAGCGAGGTGCCTTTGTGCTGAAAAAGTCAGCTGAAGGAAGGACAGACATCTGAGTAAGCCAAGGAAAAGAGAGCGCAGGAAGACAAAGAGTAACCACGTGTGCGTGCTCGGTATCATTTGCTTGGGCTTTGATTTTGTGGGGCATGACCCCTAACACTTGGCTTCAAGGGATGCGTCAGCAGCCTCTTCTAGGAACCTGAGAAAAGGAACCCTTTCGGAACCCTTTCGGAACCCCAAGCAAGCCTAGGCAACCCCTACCCCCTACTCCAAATACCATCTTTTTCCAGGCCGGTATGATCCCTAGGTTCGTGGGAAATAGATAGATAGGCTCCACCGGTTTAGATCGGTTTTGGCGACCCTTTTCCAGGGCCAGGCTTTTCTTTTTTCTTTCCAAGGTCGCCTATGGTCATGACCTCGTTTTTTTACGGGTCCGAAGGAGACTCCAAAGGCCCCCCAAGAACTAGCCCCTACTCCAAATACCCTTTTTTTTCTAGTTGGTAGTTTTGGAAAATCCTGGTTTGCCATGGCAAATACCAATGCCTTTTGTACTTGAGGGTCGACAAATCATACCCTAGAAAAAGGCCGGGTATTTGGAGTACTGGGTAACACCGAACCAATGAACAAAACAGAGGCTCAGCCGGCAGTGCCTTATGGACATAGCCCGCCAAAGGAAATACCTTTGTCCCAGCGGTGTGTGCAGGGAACATATTCCGTACCCACCCAAAGAGGTTGGCGGCTCCGGTTCAAAGGGGAAATATAGGCTAGCTCCTTCAGTAGTTACCCTTTTTTGTGCCCCTACTAAAATATAATATAAAACATCAAGTGCCCTTATTCTAACCTCTCTACTGGAGGACATAGTAGGGAAAATCTCGTGACGACTTGCCCTGGAGAGACCTTTGCGATATGCGAGGCGTTTCCACTACCCCTACCAACGCCTAGACCTTTTGCTCAGCATGGAGCGACCCAGACATGGTAGGGCATGGGAGCCCGCAAAGCAAAACATACCCCCCACTCCAAATACCCACTTTTTCTAGTGTATTGTTGGAAAACCTCGTTTTTCAAGGTAAACACCGATCCCTTTTTTAGTAGAGGGTCGACAACTGATACCAACTAAAAGAAGGCAGGGTATTTGGAGTAAGGGGACACCCCTGCATCGCTTGAAACCTCAGAATGACCGAATCGCAATGGCAGTTTCGATTAACATGGCAATCGTGTTTTATTGGACACAACTCCCCACCTAACCGATGTCCACCAAAGAGTCCCCTAATGAACATTGCCCGCAAACAGCCATTTGTTGAGTCCAAGTCCTACCCCTTACACCCAATACCCACTTTTTTGGGGTATCATGCAAACCCTCTACTAAAAAAGGAGGTATTTACCATGGAAAACCAGGTTTTCCAAAAAAACACCTAAACAAAGTTGGTCTTTGGAGTAGGGGGTATCCTGACATACACACACACACACACATTCGGGTCAGTCCAGATTCAACTTGGGCCTTTGGTTTGTTTCTCGGCGACCAAACTGGTTATTCCTTGCGATCCGGGATAGCAATGATTCCAGCAAACGGATTGGATGCGCTTTCTGTGGTTTCCCCATGTTGTTTGGCTAGTTGTTCCTCTTTTAATACTCTTTTAGTACTCGTTTGCTATCCTACCATTGACTTTGCGTCTTTTGAGTCGGTTGGAGCCTCCTTCCAACCTTCCTGGGACCCCATATGGCCGTGTTTTTTTTTAAAAAAAACAAACGTTGTTTGTTTGTTTTTTACGGCTTTTTTTCAACAACATGTCGAACAAATATGGGTTTCATACGGGTGATTTACGCAAATGACCGAAGAAAAAAAGAAAAAAACACCTGGCCATCCGGGCAAATACGGCCAAATACGGGAGTTTGACCCGGGGGGGGGGCAAAAAATCATACGGGGTGCCAGGTTGTTTTTAAAGGGATCATGACTGTTTATTTGGGTAATGACCCCATTTGAGAGTCATGCACACTCCACATGTCCCCCGTAAAAAAAAGGGAACCGAACACCGAAGCGGTGGGGGTTGGAATTCCCTGGTTACAAACTAATTACAACCTCATTGGCATGACCCGAAATGATTGTTGTTCCTTCTGTCCAATAAAACCGACCCAAGAAGGATAACTTTCAAGACAACTCAGTGCTTCCAGGTATTTGTTTCGCCACTAGAGGTCACCCGAATCAGGATCCTTACCTCTAGATTTTATCATGGATGGTTTTTCCCGGTCCCTATGGCAGCGAAACGCCTGGATGCACTGAGAAAAGGGACACGCGCTTACCATCGCACCTATTAACATGGAACTTGACAGTGGGTCCCTTTACAAGGAAAATGATCTTCTAGTACCCCGCCGAACGTCAGGTTTAATGTTACTTGGTGGGAGGGCAGTTGCTGGAAGGACGAGCTGGGTGCATCGATCTCCTTTTGGGTAAATTGATGATGGCATAAACTCCAATCTAATGCAGCGGACGCCATCTATTTCTAACCAAACAAACTTAAGAAGGACACCTATGGCTGGGTGGTGGGAGGGTAAGTCGCTTGAACATCCGAGGGTCGCTGGCCGCTTTGAGTTTGCAATCCGCTCGCAGGTCTATTGCATCTTCGTGGTGTGGTCCAGATGTGAGCAGATGAAGGCCGCAGCTGTGGTTCAACATATCAGAAGTCCAGGGCATGTTTAGGTGGGCTGTTTGGGGAACAGTATGTACCCCCTACACCCACATCCACTTTTTTTAGGGTATCATGTCGACCCTCTACTAAAAAAGTACCGTGGACAACGAGGTTTTTCAAAAAGTACCCTAGAAAAAAGTGCGTATTTGGAGTAGGGGGTAGATGATGTTTAGGAAAAAGTGGCACTCAGCCGGGTGCAATAAATCTAGCAGCAAGTTATGTGAGCAAGTTCCCCAAAAGGAAGCCGAAAGGGCGACGGAGATCAGTTCCTCTGAAGATTAGAAAGGACTCATGTGCCCACGTGGAGATCGCGCCACTTTGTGTATGTTGATAGGGGCTTTTTCTATGCCCTGAACAAAGTGGTGGTGTTTCTGCTTCATTGTCACAAGCTATGGACAGGGGGAAACTGGTCTACTTCCAGTCCACGGAAGTGAGTGGACCAGAATCAGTTTTGGTGTGTCTCCTTTTAGGGGACCAGAATGGTGGCTTTCCTTTGTATTTTCTTTTAAAACCACAAGTAGTTCACACTGCAAATACCCGGGTATCATATCAACCCTCTAACACAGGAGGAAATTACCGCGGAAAACCAGGTTCTGACTCGGGGTTTTGTCATGGACATCATTTTTTTGACGTGGGGCGCCCGCCTCCTGTCCACATGCAAGCTCTGAGCAATCGAAGTCTGTGCCAAGTTACCTCTTGGCCCTAGTGCAGGTACTTCAAAGGAGTTCCAACCCCATACCCCCGACTCCAAAGACCCACTTTTCTAGTTGGTATTTTTTGGACTTCCATTTGCTGAAATGAATATTGTTTTATTTTCCCCTGTTGGTTTTAAAGGGCATCTACTCTATGACTACTGAAAATATGTTGTTTTTTCCAGGGGGCTTCAGCAAATGGAAGTGGAGTAGGGGGTAGAATTATGGGCAGTCACCGATACTTTTATGGATTCCGGGCTGACCCCCTTTTTGTTGGGGTCACCCTTCGCCTTCAACAGTGTGCTGTCATGATTACCTCTTACCCCCCACTCCAAATACCCGCTTTTTTCAGGGTGTGATGTCGACCCTCTACTAAAAAAGGAGGTGTTTGCCATGGAAACACAGGTTTTCCCAAAAATACCCTGAAACAAGTTGGTATTTGGAGTAGGGGGTACACCCAATACCCACATTTTTTGGTTGGTGTCATGTCGACCCTCTACTAAAAAAGGGATCGGTACTTACCTTGAGAAGCCGAAACCGGTTTTCCGGAAAGAATAGCCACTAGAAAAAGGCCGAGTTTCGGTATTTGGAGCTTCCGGGGGTATGTTTTCCGGCTTTTCAGGGCTTAGCCGAAGGAGACTCCGGGTCACCATCTTCGGTTTCGACGGGTGATGGGTCCATGTCGGCACCTTTGGGTTTTTCAGGGCGGGTCAATGACGAGCGGGAAGGAATATCGAAAAACTTGTTTCCCATTTGCGGTTCAGCGTTTTGGGGACCTTGGATTCAACCTAGAGGCTTGCTATGGTACCCGTTGGTCTTACGTGAGCAAAACTTGGTTTGCCATTATTGGTTTACTTCCATTTGCTGAAGACTATTTGTTTGTTGCCCCCTAGATGGTTTTAATCGGAATCTATCACTACTGGACATACTCCTTTTCAATCGGAGACCACTACAGCGAATGGATAAAAGGTTCAAAGGTTGTGCCTTAATTGTAAGTGTCTCAAGAGAGGAACTGGAACTCCATGGGCGGAGTCCAACCCCTTAAACAATTAAACAGCCCCCCCCCAAAAAAAAAAGAAGGAAAAACAGAAACAACAGAAAAACAAAAGAAGCAGGGGTGCCAGGAGTCTCCATAACCCTTGAAGCATGTGGGTCATTTTCCCAACAAAAGTCAGGACCCATTTCTTGATTGCTATTGGATTGGATCTTTAGACTTTGATTTTTTTTGTTGAAACAGTAGGTTTTCATAACCCATAACAAGTTCTTTAACTTTTTGCAGAGGGGTCATTTGCTGTAACCATTTTTTTCTTCAAAGGTCATTCCAGGTGCCATTAAAGAAGACCGTCTTGAACCCAAGGCGAAAAGCGACGGATGCTGAAATGGAACCATTTGGTCATTGGTTGCCCTCTGTGGAGGAGAATGCTTCACTTGGATCCAACTGATTCAATAAGTAGGTTACAACCATGGATATTGACTCACTCCCTGAGTTCCGTGTTGGGCTTTATTTACTTGTTGGGAATTATTAAACTGAATCACTAAACTGCTCACTCCCCCAGTTTATAGACTTCAGTCAGTTTTCGGGTCTGAACCATTGTTGTGGTAAACAGAAAGTGCATGATGGACCTTTTCTGTCCCATCCATTCATGTCCATCTACCCAAATACCTACTGTTGATTAGGTTATTCTGGGGAAAAAACCTGGTTTTCCATGGTAAACACCTCCTTTCTTAGCAGAGGGTCGACAAATCATACCAACTAAAAAAAGGCATCGGGTATCTGGAGGTTACGGGGGTAGGCTTGAGCCAAGCTGGAGAAGAAGCAACACAATTTTTCTGTCACTTTGGTTTTGGGACGGTCCGAGTCCACGGTGTGTGGTCTCTTTCCATTTTTCAAGGTGGAGCTTCAAGAACTTTTTGGGGACGTGGCCAACACCGCACGTTCATGGTTGTTGTTGGGACACATTTTACATTTTTGCTGATTGTGGTTTAGTGGGAAATCCTCACTCAACTGCTAAACTTTAAACTTTTGCTCCCCTTCCAACGTCAAGCAAGCGTTTGGTTTGTCTGCACCCGAAGAAACGACCCATGAACAAGTTGGAGATCACACCGTAATTTTGGGTTGCTTTCACCGATTGTTTGGTTTTCGACTTTTCAGGGCGCAAGAATAGTTTTTTGCAAGAGGGGGCAATCGATCGGAAGTGAGCCACGCATTTTTTTTTTGCTGGTGGTCTTAAAAATGACCTTTTTGGCCCATGAAAGGTGAGTGTTTGGTGGGGGTGATTCTAGGGGTTGATTCCTTGTCCATTCTTTTCAACCATCGTTCTTTTCAACAACCGATCGCTGTTTCCCCAGGGTGTTGGGTGGATTTTAGAAAGAAGGATGCCTGGAAAGAATGGGGAAGGAAGGTACCCCTAGAATATCGACGAATTTGCGTTCGCGGTTTTTGCCTGATCCGGGAAACGAAGATTTGACGCTGGAATCTCACCTGGCCTCGGCATGTGCGATCGATCGGAGCTATGATGGCTTAAGGATACCGTGCGTGTGTGGGTTTCTGTTTGTTTTGGAGATGGTCACCTTTTCAGCTTGCCTTTTCTCACCAAACGGCCCAACATCGAGAGGGCCCAAGCCATAGTGCTTCGAGCAAAGTACAAGGAGCTCAGCAGAGCTCTTGAAGATCCACTCAGCAAACTTGGCGGTTCCCAGCCGTCCACTTATGTTTTCTTTTTGTTGGTGGGTTTCGTCGTGGTTTCCATGTAACCCACAAGTTATGCGCACTGACAGCGGCGGAGCAAAAAGCGGGCAGTACAGCTTCCAGATGTCAAATGCAAAAGATCCTTCGCTCAAAGTTTGATTCGGTCGCGGGGGCGGCAACAGCTCGTTTGCCAAGCTCACGGGGCGGTTGTACCCAGTGGGGGCCATATTGGCCGACAGCTCAGCTTCTGTGTGTGGTTTCGTTGTATGTTGTTTTTTTCTTTGTTTCTGTTGTTTATTTTGTTGCTTTCCTTCTTTCTGTTGTTTTTCTTTGTGTGGTTTTGCTTGCTTGCTTGCTTGCTTGCTTGCTTGCTTGCTTGCTTGCTTGCTTGCTTGCTTGCTTGCTTGCCTGCTTGCCTGCTTGCCTGCTTGCCTGCTTGCCTGCTTGCCTGCTTGCCTGCTTGCCTGCTTGCCTGCTTGCCTGCTTGCCTGCTTGCCTGCTTGCCTGCTTGCCTGCTTGCCTGCTTGCCTGCTTGCCTGCTTGCCTGCTTGCCTGCTTGCCTGCTTGCCTGTTTGTGACGGGCCGTGGCAGGAAGACGTTGAAATATGCGGGAGGACCGGTCGTGGACTTTGGATAGCCCTGGTTCCTAAGGCAAAAAGAGTGGTGGGTGTTGGTCACATCCCAGAGGTGACGCCCCGTTTAGTCCATCATGAAAGCGAATCCGGGGTAAAGTTGTCCCAGATTATCAACACATGACACGCGTTGCGTTTTCGTTGTTTGTTTACATTGAACCAAACAAGGGTGCGCATAGGAGATTCCTCTGAGGATGTTGGAGGGATTCGGGATCCATATGAAACCCACTATTTGCGGGGTAGGAGGTTCCTTCATATTTGTTTCTTGGGTTCTACAGGGTTCCCTATATCAGGTATCCCTCAAAGGGAAGCTGATTTCCGTTTTTTTATTTTTATCCCAGACCTCCAGTTGGTTGCTTCCTTTGTTCCTTTTTGTTGGAAGGCTAGGTTTTCCAGTAGTGCCCTTCTCTCCCCTTTTTGTGGGGAGGGTTCCCCTACTAAAATAGAACCCAGTACTACTGGAGGACCTTGCGGGGGTTTCAATCTCCTTAAACTCGAGTAATTGCAACCCACCCACTTCTTGTGGCACCTGACAGGAGGTCGCCTACTCCAAATACCGGCCTTTTTTGTAGTAAAAACAACAGGTATTTACCATGGAAACCCAGGTTTTTCACAAAATACCCCAGAACAACTGGGTATAAAAAGAAGGTATTTACCATGGAAACCCAGGTTTTTCACAAAATGCCCTAGAACTGGGTATTTGGAGTAGGTTGATCTTCCAGGTGCCTTCCCACGCGTGGCGTCCCTTCGTTGTGGGAGGGTACCGACAATTGCCCATTGAAATCCACATGATTTTGCCGCAGTTTTAGGGTTGCTCCATACCGACGAGCAAAAGACGAGCTAAGTTCAGCCGAACCCTAGAGTATACCCTCTACTCCAAATACCCTCTATGTTCAGGGTATTTTTGGGAAATTGTCCACCTCTTTCATCTCCGGCACTTGCGCAAATATTTTGCGATGGGCAGGGTGCTGGGGTGCTGTGGGCATGCACTTTTGAGGCCTGGTGCAGCTGTGCTTTGGTGTGCTGTTTGCTGGTGGCGCTGCGGGCATGCACTTTATTTGCGTGATTCACGGGCGGGAAGGAAATCCGGGGTGCTGTTTGGGGTGCTGTTTGGGGTGTTGTTGGAAGCTGGTGACGGCACAGGTACCAACTAAAAAGAAGGAGAGTATTTGGACTAGGTCCCCCAGTAGTGCCCTTTGTCCCCCCCTTGTTTGGGGGCAGGGTTCCCCTACCGAAATAGACGACAGAAAAAAGATCGAAACGGTACCCTTATTGCAGCCTCTCTACTGGAGGACCTGGAGGTTACAGGGGCATGTTTCAGCCAACGAAACGTCTCGGTAAAGTGCTTTTCGTGAGTCTCCATGACCCGAAATAAAAGGGTGCATGACCCTTTCCATGATTTTGGGTCATGACTCACATGACCAACCAGTTTTATTTCGGGTCCAATTCGGGAGACTCCAGGTGCTTTTCGCCCCGGAAAGAAAGGCGGAGGGATGGAGGAGCCCGAGCCCCCGCAGCCGAAAAAACTTTTTCTTCCTCTCTCGGAGAGGAGGGTGACCTCCACAATGGCCTCCGCCCGTTTGTCATGTTGTTTTCT